>OZ022239.1:25062942-25070442 GCA_963978895.1 Erpobdella octoculata
ACCTCTCGCAAACCCAGCTATCAACCGACATAGCACGTCAAAATAGTCCACCGCCATCATTTTTGACCCACAGTCCCTCATCGGTTGAATCATTTCTATCGTGGATTACTTCGTCGTCATCATCGTCATCACATCGTGCACAATTTGTTCTCACTGAGGTGATCGCATTTCTCCACAGAGAGCCAAACAATGAAATGGACTTTACCACTCTACAGACGGGCAACGGCAGTTTAACTCTCAGTGGCAATCACTTAGTATTCGCCCAACAGCTATCGATGACGAATAACTCTTCACACGAATTTAGAATTTCCACAGAGGTTTCGCTTTCACAACCAACTGAATTCACAAACCAGATGTTATTAGTATTACCATCATCTTCGTCGCCATCACGCTCGCCGAGTTCAGCGTTTCCTGTGTTCGCCTCCTCTCTTCGCTTCGGAAAACACAGCCTGTTAAGGTTCAAAAAGTCATCTTCAAAATCAGTAATGACAAGCCGGGTCGAGCTGGCCAGGGTTGGCTCTGTGAGTCAGTCGCGCAAGCGTGGAGTCTACGCCCCGCTGACCACTCACGGTACCCTCCTGGTAGATGGTCATCTCGTCTCCTGTTACGCAACAGTTGTCAGCCACGACTTGGCTCACGCGTCGCTGGCTCCTTTGAGAATGTGGATAAACGTTTCTAATTATTTGCAGAAAATTGCACGCTTCCTAAACGCGTTCGCAAGCAAAGCAAACTGCACTTTCGAAACATTATATCGGTGTTTTTTCAAATTATTATGCGAGTTTATTGAATTTCTTTTAAGAACATTTTCGCTACACTCTGAATGTAGTAGAGGCGATCGTTACTTATCGGCACATCACGGTTGTAAAGTCAATTCTTCTTCATCAACTCCCAACCCTGTGAACATCAGTAGAAACATTATTTACAAAACACTCGACAAGAAATCACTAAAAACCACCGCTGCACACGATACTGCTATCGGAGTCCATCCTTATGTAGATATTCTACACAGGCTGGCCAAACTGGTGCTAAACGACGATATGTTTTATCAGTTAAAGAAAAATAAATAGAAAAATAACTTATATATTATGTTTATGAATTATCGTGACGCATTCTTCCCTGCGAGACAGTATTTATTTATTTAATTTTAACGTATATGCATTTCTAGAAATCGTCTGGTTAACTAACTACTTTTACACCTATCATCATACATATAAATATCTCTTTTGACTTTTTATTTATTTTGTTTTCCAAATAAAGCTTTTGAAATAATTAGCAGTGTTTTGATATCGATAAGTCGTCTGTCTGTCTGTCCCATGAAATTAGGCCTAATAAAAATTTTTGTTCAAAATTTTCTCAATAACAATTTGAGAATTTGTATATTTATATTTATCATTGGCCTAGCGCGGACCTTGTTAAACAACGTTGGCAATACCTTCAGAATAGGTACATAATGAAAATAATGCTACACCTACAAAATTCTACACACTATTATATTGTGTGTTGTATATTTTCACCAAATGACTTTATGAACTCGTGCTTGTCAAAATGAATAAGTTCACATAGCTGAGATGAACGAGTGTTATTAAAATCAAATCTGTTATTAAAGAAATCGCGAAAACATGTCATAATTGAAAAATCTTACCAGTTTAGCTGAACAAAATTAAAAAAAAAGAAGCGCTCCGATACTGGTAAGTCAGTGGTGTCGGTGCGTCCATTTTCAGTAATCCAACTCAACCCACTAACTTATATATCCAACCCAATCTAACCCACCACAAGATAAACATTCTTGATCCAACCCTGCGCCAGGAAGAAGTCAGATTAGACGAGCAGCAGAAAAGTGGAGATTAAGTACTGCCCTATCTTCACTTTAGTAAATAGAGATAGGGCAGTATCACGTGCATGGGCAGTATTAAGAAAAACATAATAGAGCAAGTTGCCGTTGCAGTACTCAATTGAAAGACTGGATAAGAAAAAGAACGATATTGAAGTTGCAGAGAAAAATAACCCAGAAATGGGAGAAACTGCTGTTGTTTTATACGTCGAACCTATATGAAAATAAAATAACCAAATAATGATGATGAAACCGAGTAAGTTTAAGTAGCGTTGTCTCCCGCAGAACTTCAAGACCATCAAGAAGGACAGATTTTGTAAGCAGAAAAGTCTTGAAGGCTGGCTGAACTAGGCGTGGTGAGGCCCGATGACGTCATTGATCTTCCGTCGAGCGCTGTACGATAGGCCAGCGGAGTCAGGAGTTGACCCCTGGATGCTGATCGGATCTTTCGCCATGCCACCCGGACCACCCGGTAGGTCTGCAACATGAGCAAAATGTAGGTACGCATAGGCGCAGCCAGGGGGCCGAGTGACCCGCCTCCCCCCCCCAAAGTTTTCCTATTTTGATGTTGAAGTGAAGCTTGTGCCAGTGTATTTGGAGAAATATTTGAGTTTACAATTAAATAATTAAGAAATTATCAAAAATGTTAGGCTCAGAAAAATTATGGGTCCAATTTTGAAGACCCGACCCACCAAAAATCTGACCCGACCTAATTTTACAAACTTTTATTTAGGTTACAATCTCTGTTTGTGTGTGTGTCTTTTACTGTACGCAAATCTCGCAAGTAAAATTTAACCAGCTTTTTGACTAGCTAGGAAGCTGAAACCTTTAGCATAGCTTTATATTGGATGACAATACATGATTCAATTAAAAAAAATTGTGTTGAAAAACACGTTTTTTCCTTTACTTGTTGTTTTTTATTTTATGACCCGACCCGACCGATTTGCCGCAAATGAGCCAGTCTGCATTCAGATTCAACATCTGTTTCAAAGGTTTCTTGACTAAGGATCCTTAATTAAACTAAAGGAGACACTCAAGTACTACGCCTGTCACCTTGGTCACATATCTGCTGCTCGTGGTGAATACTTCCGTTGAAAAGCCAAATGGTCAAATTTCTGATTGGCAGAGTGGCCACATACCGTACAGGGACGTCATTTCAGCAAAACCTTAGGGGGGCAAGATGTTTTAGGAGCCCACTCAGGGGTGTAGCTAGGATCTTCGGCGCCCGGGGACAAAACACAAAATCTGCCACCTGCATAACATCTTTTGCTTCATGCTCCCAAAAACCTGATGACCGGGGGTGGGAGGTAGTTGGAGCCAATTTAAAAAAAAATCGAAATTCTCGTTTTATTTTTCCTCACAAAAAACCTGGAAAACACGGGAGATCACATACCATAGCATCTGAGTAAGCATTAGAGCATTTCCAGATGTCTGCTGTGACTCTGTGAACAAGGAGGGATAGTAATATAGCAAAATCTACTGTAAACGGTAATTTGACGCATATTAGACAAAATGCCAATAACTTTTCGATATCAACTCGCAGAACCTCTTGTAAAATAGCCAATACGAGCAAATCGCTTAAACGTTCATTGCCACAACTCTATTCATGCAGCTAAACGTTCGTTCGTTTTCTACCAAAGTGACAGGCAAAGTCAAAACAAGATCTGCAAGGCAAATCATATTGGAAAATGCATTTGGAATTTTTGCTAAGTGAAAACGCAAGTCTTCCAAGTTAAGATTAGGATTTTGCAATGAAGAAACGTACGATTTTGCAGTGCCAGCTTCAACTTCAACCACGAGAGGGTCGATATCCAACGTTGGATTAAGCTTCGCAAGTGTGCTTATTCGGTTTGCCGAAAGGAAATCATAAGATTGCGGATTGAAGAAATTGAGGCATGCAAGAAGACCATTATTTTGTGTAAATCGTGCGTTCAACTCAGACAAAATAGATCGTTGCATGCATACAAAATCTGTCACCTATCTCGTTCCACTTTGGACTGTTCACAGTGATGGGCAGTAAACTAAAAATTAATAGTTAAACTTTTGCTGTAACTAACTTTTTTAAAAGTAGTTAAACTATCAACTAACTTTTTATCAAAAAAGTTTAAATTTTAACTAAAGCTTTTTTTGTAGTTTAACTTCTTTGAACTAATTTTTTTATTTAAATGAATTTTAACAAACATATTTTTGAATGAAAATAAATTATTTATAGGTTTAATAAACAATAAACATGTAAATTAATGAAAACATCAATATTATTCACATTTATTTTGTTATAATCTTAAAATTTTCCAAATTTTTAACAGTAGCAACATTCAAACTAATGTTTTATTTATATTTAAGAAAAACTGATTTATCAAATAGTACATCAGACATTTTGCATCTTCTAGTGGTCAAAATCTGAACCACAACACTAAAAAGTCTTTTAACGGCTGCACTACTGGGAACTGTTGCATTGTATTTGCAAAATGCAGCAGCCTATTCGCGGATATGCAAGCAATGAGGAATTTTCCATAGAAGGGTTTTCTAAATAAAGGTCGATTTTGCTGACAATTTCAACTGTATTTGCTGGCTGTCGATCTTCATGCATGTAACTGTATAAATTATCTTGTACATCTAATGACAAAAGTGCATGTGTTCCCTCTTGAGTTTCCATTGGCTCTAGTTCGGAAGTTGTCATGTGCTGTACAGTCTGTATGAGTAGTTCCTTTTTTTGAGAATCTCTCATTTGAGTCTAGATAATTTAATTTAAACTTTGGTATGACCATAGCTGCCAAATTATAATCAGATTGAAAAACTTCTTGCAAACGTGTTTCTAAACCATTTATAAGCACATAAATTAATTGCACCATTAATTTTTCTTTCATGCAATTCAACTTGTATATAACTCTCTTAGTAGTTGGAATAACCATACCAATAAAACTGTCATTTTCGCTTTGCAGCATATCTATTGCCATTGCCACTGGTCCCATAACTCACACATATGCTTCCAAAAAGATCATATCATTTTCTAAAATTTTTAGTTACAATTTTAGAAAATGTTAGTTAAACTTTTTTAGTTGTAACTAAAAAATGTAGTTAAACTGCTGACTTAATTGAATTTTAAAAAAGTTAAACTTTCTATTTAACTTTTTAAAAAGAGTTTAACTGAAAGTTAGTTGCATTTTAGTTAAAACTTTGTAACTTTTGCCCATCACTGAATGTTCATATTTTTTTTAGCACCTCTCCATCTCGACGTGGACCTTCTAGCATCCTAGTTTCTTTAGCATCTCATCTCTCTTTTAATTTCTATGGACAGCCTACTCGACCAGGCTATGAATAACGCTAACCATCTTTATAACCGGGACGGCATTATTTCTATATTTTCTATTTAATAACTATTGGCTTACATGAAAGTTAGGGAGCCCAGTCACCCTTAAATGATGTCTCTGAATTTTGAAACTAACGGTCTGAAAGGTGCCCATATATTAACAATGGGCCCACTTAAAAGTCAGGAGCTTACATAAAAGCCAGAGAGGGCTACTTAACAGTCAATAAAACAGTCAGGAGAGGGTCAGTAAAAATCAGGAAAAAGCCAGTTAAAAGTCAAAAGGACCCACTTGAGTGCCGGAGCCCACTTAAGTGCGGGGAGACCTACTTAAGGACGAGGCTCACGTAAGTGCAAGGCCCACTTTAGTTCCGGGGTTCCCTTAAGTACGTGGGGCTCACTTCGTTGCCGAGGGCCCCTTTAACTACGAGGAGCCAACTTTAGTGCCGAGTGTCCCCTTAAGTGCGTATGGCCCACTGAAAAGTCCAGAAAAAACTGCTTAAAAATCAGGAAGAGCCCACTTAGATGCAGAGGGCCCCCTTAAGTGCGTGGGACCCAATTTAGGCCAAGTGCCCCCTTAAATGCGTAGACCCATTTCAGTGCCGGGGTCCCCTTTAAGTGCGTGGGGCCAACTTAAGTGCAGAGGCTCACGTAAGAGCAGGGCCCACTTCAGTGCCAGGAATCCTTTTCAGTGTGTGGGGCTATCTTCATTGCTGAGCGCCCCCTTAAGTGCGATGAACCCACCTTAGTGCCGAGTGCCCCCTTAAGTGCGTGATACCCATTTCAGTGCCAAGGGCTCCCTTAGGTGCGTGGGGCCCATTTTAGTGCCGAGTGCCTGGGGCACACTGAAAAGTCCAGGAAAAGCCACTTAAAAATCAGGAAGAGCCCACTTGGGTGACGGGGGCCATTTAAGCGTGGGGGGAACCACTTAAGGGCAGGGGCCCACTTAAGAGCGTAAGGCTCATTTTAGTGACGGGGCCCATTTAACTGCGTGGGGCCCACTGAAAAGTCAGAGGGGAGCGACCGCCCCCTGCCCCCTTAATTGACGTCCCTGATACCGCAGTTGATGTTCTGCAACTTTGTCAAGATTCCATCTACCCGCAGATAAATATGGTGCTGAAACTCTTCATCACGTTGTCCCTTTCTTCCGCGACAGCCGAGAGATCCTTCTCAACTAATCTCAGACTCAAATCTTATCTACGCACCACAATGGGCTAGACAAAATTGAATGGGCTTGTCCAGATGACCATTAATAGCGACCTTAACATTATTGAAGAAACCTTCATCGACATTTTTTTGCATAAAAACATCGGGTAAATTTAATAATGTAATTTACTGTTTCAAATTAAATGTCACATGGTTTGTTATTACTAATTATTGCTTAAACTGTTGTTAAGCCTTACTTTTTATGGGTCGAAAATTTTTCAGTAAAACTCCTTAATAATTAGTTTCTTCTCCCCCCCGAAAAAATTACTGGCTGCACCCCTGTTAGTATGGTGTAGCTTGGCAAAGCAGAGATTTGTAAAAATTTCTGTTTTAGATAATGTTTTCTTCTTTTTCCTCTTCCTTAAATAGCATTTTCGCTTATTGAGTTCCAGCTGTAAAACCCATAGGGGAGAGTAGTACTGAATGGCCACACAATTTTACACTTTTGTTCAAATCAATCATACAAAAAAACTATAGGTGATAGAATTAAAAAATTTTTACATAATGAAAGCAAAAACATTTCACTACTAAAAACCGCTTATTAAAATTTTTCAAATTATAACAATTCTATTAAAAACGATAAATAAAGCAACCTCTCCTAAATTTTCTGGGTGGCATTCAGTACAACCTGGTAGTACTGAATAGCTACACCTTAGTGCTGAATGGCCACTCATGCAATTTTTATTATAAAAGACACAATTCTCACCAAATGGTAAGCCGAAATGTTTTATTTCACAGACAAGTCTTTAATAATGTTAATTAAAAAATTCATAAAAGCATTTTGTCATTTTATTTAAAAATTGTAGCCTACAATCCAATACTATATGATGAAAAGTCAAAAGAAAATTTGATATGCCCATTTCTTCTCTTGGATTTTTGAAGGATTGGATCTCCTAGTTTCACAACAATTTGATCTAAATCTGCCTTACAAATACCTTTATCCCTAGACTAAAATTTGGCCTCTTCAGTGTCTTTATCCTTGTACAAAAACTTCAGAAAATCAGCAGAAACTTTAACGCCTTTGACTTCCATGATTTTGCCTACATAATAGGTTTTCGAGTCAAAAACATATTCAAAAATACACCAATCCCCTAATTTTTATCTTAGTGTTGTCAAGGGCAAACTGAGCATCTCTACTGGTGGCGATTAATGTAGA
>OZ022239.1:25075442-25202942 GCA_963978895.1 Erpobdella octoculata
TGGTAAAAGATACAACTAATTGAAAGGAATTAAAATACAATTTAAATAAAATTTAAATTCATTATATACAAATGTAACAACATAAAAAATATTTAAATTAAAATAATTATAATAATAACAGTAATAACTAAATAATTAAGATCAGTTAGTAAAGCCTTTAACAACGGAATTACAGTCTGTGGATGATCTGATACAGTCTTCTATGCTTCTTCGAGCTTCTAAGGATGACGGCGCCAAGCGAGTTTTTATTAACCGCCATCTCACTAAGGAACAGGCCCATCAAAATTACCTGCGACGATGTGAAAGACGCGAAAAAGTGAAAGGGTCCGTGCAAGGTGTGCCAAAGCTGCTGACTGATGGTGGAAGTAGCCAGCCCTTTCGGATTTAAACCTGGAAGTCGCATGGTTTTAACTAACTTAAGAAGTATAAATAACAAGATTGCGGAAGTTGCTCTATTTTTAGAAGATTATAAACCTTTTATTTTTTGTGTCATTGAAACCTGGCTTACTAAAGATGATCCCGACAGTTTATTTTTACCTAGAGGATATTCTGCATGTCGCTGGGACAGAGAAACCAGAGGAGGTGGTGTGGCTCTCATAATTAGAGAGGACGTTGTCTTTAAACTCATCCAAATACCAAATCAGTTCAAGCATATTGAGGTTGTCTGCATTGACATTCGTCTGAATACAACTCCATGTAGAATTATAGCCTACTACCGAAGTGGAGGTTTTGACATGGAAGCTCATCAATATGCCATCGATAGTATTGAGTGTTTAAAAATAATCTGTTCAACAAATCACACACTATGCCTAATGGGAGATTTCAATCTACCTGACATCAACTGGTTACAGTTTTCTCATCCCAATAATAAAATCTACACGATATTCATGAATCTATTTAACGATCTAGGACTTCATCAATTTGTGTTCCAGCATACTCGTGGCGAGAGCACTCTTGACTTGATTCTTTCTACTGACCACATGTTTATTGCAAAAATAGATGTTGTTTGCCCAATAGCTACCAGAGACCACAATTTGATTGTATTCCGGACTAGCGACTCCGTCTCAACTACTGGTGCGTCTAATCAATATATCTACGATTTCAAACGAGCACGTTTTGAGGAAATGAATTACTATTTAAGTGACATCGACTGGAATCAAGTTTTTCAATACTGCTTTGATGTGGAAAGCTGTTGGTCGATCTTTAAACAACAGTTGGACATGGCTATGACATATTTTGTTCCTCTGTGTATTAAAGGATCAAGGTCAAAAAAAGAAAAAACTCCGAAAATTCTTAGAATGATTTACAGGGCCAAGTTGTGGTTTTGGAGGAGATGGAAGGCTACTGATGCTTTGAAACACAAGGTTTGCTATGTCGAGTTTTCAAAGAAATGTTCTAAATTGGCCAAGGAAGTTCAAGTTACCACTGAGAGAAAACTTATCTTGGGGGGTAACATTGGAACGTTTTACAGGTACGTCAGCAGTAAGCTATTTACTCATCCTCAAATTGGTAGCATTGATTCGGGAAATGGCAACTTTACATCTGACGCTACCGAAATTGCCAACATTTTCAATAAATATTTTGCAAGCGTGTTTACATTCGACAATGGCGTTAATCCCATGTTGGATCCTCGATCACCGAGCTCCTTGGAGGACGTCTCCTTTACGCCGTCGACCGTTGTGAAAACGCTAAAATCTCTCAATAACTCATGTTCTCTTGGTCCAGATGGCATTCCGAACCTACTTTTGAAGAAATGCGCTTCCAGTCTAGCAACGCCTCTTTGTCATATTTTCCACACGTCTTTAAAATCTAAAATACTACCAAAAGAGTGGAAAGCAGCATTTATTCAACCCATCCATAAAAAAAGTCCCACCAGCAATCCTTCTAATTACCGACCCATTTCTCTTACTTGTTCCTGTTGTCGCATTATGGAGAAAATAATTAATAAAATCATGCAACACTATTTAATTGAACACAGTCTCATCTCTCGACACCAACATGGATTTTTACAGTCAAGGTCAACCAGTACCAATCTACTTGAATGTGTATCTGACTGGTCATTGTCAATGGAGAAACGCAGACGCACGGATATAATTTATTTTGATTTTCAAAAAGCCTTTGATTCCATTTCTCATTTCAAATTTAAAAGAAAGTTGGAAGCTTATGGAATAGCTGGAGATCTATTGGCATGGATCACTGACTTTTTAAAGGATCGCCGCCAGATGGTTCAGATAGACCGCAGCCTGTCTGAGCCAAGAGCTGTTACAAGCGGGGTTCCGCAAGGCAGTGTTCTCGGTCCAACTCTGTTCTTGATCTATATTAACGATGTTACAGATAGTGTGGAGTTGGGATCGATCTCAGTCAAACTATTTGCCGATGACATCAAACTGTATGCACCTGTCCAGCCTAATGCCAACAACTTACAGAAGGCAATTGACCACTTGCTGGTATGGAGCAAAAACTGGCAGTTGAACTTGGCACTGGAAAAATGTCTTGTTCTCTCTATTTTTGGTCCCGCAGGTGCAAAACTTAAATCTCCCATCTACACCATTGACTCTTACCAACTAAAGAACGTTGATCATATCAGAGACCTAGGAGTGATTGTGGATGCTAGCCTGAGTTTCAAATATCACGTGGCAAATATCGTTCATGTTGCGTCTGTGAGATCGCGTCTCATCATTAAATCATTTACATCTAAAGATCCAGATTTGCTTAAGCAAGCTTTTTGCACATATGTTCGACCTCTTCTGGAGTATTGCTCGCAGGTGTGGAATCTTCATCACCGATATCTTATTGACGATATCGAAAGAATTCAAAAAAGATTTACCAAGGCGATCCCGGCTCTCAAGAACCTTCCGTATGCGGTGAGACTCAAAACTCTCAATCTCCCATCACTTGAACACCGAAGACTCATCAGTGATCTTTGTTTGTGCAACAGCTTTTTGAACGGTTTTATTGATTCCGACTTAAAAGTTTTCAGTTCTCCATGTATCATTCCACTAGGGGTCACCAGTTCCAGCTAAAATCTGTCTTTAATAGAGTTGATGTTGCCAAATTTTTCTATACTAATCGTATTATTAATATATGGAACCAATTGCCTAGCGATATTGTCAGTTCAACCACTCTCAGTAGGTTTAAATGTCTCGTAGCGGAAGCCAACCTATCAAAACTTTCTCACATATAAATAGATATCGGATTGCTCTATTATTACTCCTTCTGTGACATCCTCATTTAAAAACTAGTATCTATCTGGTACCTAGATCTAAATACAAATATTTATCTGATTACCTTGTTGTTACTAATCCATCTATTATGTATTAGTTAATATTCATATATAGTCATATAGTTTATATTTTGAACACAACTCTTCTGTTCTACTTTTGCCTGGCTCGTCGCCTCACATCAGACGGTTTATTTTGTTTTGTTTTTCTTTAGTTTTTATTGTGCTCTGTCCGAACAGTATTAGTGGCCCTTTGGGTCCCTCTGTTCGTGTACCAATAAATAAATAAAATAAAAATGACGCGGTGACATGCCTGGCAAATCCAATGAATTCAAAAACTCTGTTGGATAATTTACGGCTTCCCTGGCATCGTAAAAACTGTATCAATCGATTTGTATGACAACAATTCGCCTGGCAAAAACTGCTGTATTTAAAAATTTAAATCATTGATATCCATATTTTTTGCTGCAAAATGACTCTTTCTGCCAGCCACTCATGATTCAGCACTGTGGCCATGGATGATTGCTTTTTTATGTTGCACATTGCTTAAGTGCTGAATGAGCTGTTCTGCCTCCATCAAATAAAGTTGCTGCAATGACAGGCAATGCAACGGCCAAAGCAATGCCATTATTTGATCTATATCGGCGAGAATCAGAGAAATGTTTTCTCAGTTCCACCTGGTGCATCCACCTTGTCTTTCCAAAACTGCCAGTATAATGCGGCCGTAAATCATTCTTTGTTCATAAGTCATTAGTGGAACATAGCGAGTAACAATCGCTGCCATTTCTACCAAATGTACACAAAACATTTCATAAAAATCGGTTCAGCCGTTTTGGAAGAGTTCAATTTCAAACACTATGACACGAGATTTATATATATATCAATATATATATATATATATATATATATATTGCGAATAAACTGTGGAATCAATTTATCTTTGAGACACGCTCCAAGAAACACAACTCGCCATTTGGCAGAAACAACTTTTCGAGCCAAATTCTCGACCTTTCGGCACAAAACTCTCTGTTCGAGACTACAATTAGCCAAAAACTTTTCCATTAAACTTTTATTGTCAGACCGACGGACCGTTTCAGCTATGTCAGCCATCCTCAGGGTCAAAAGTAAAACGAGAAAAGTAAACAAACAGAAAGAACCGAAATTATCAAAGAATTAGTACACCAACAAAAGAGTGTTTACGACAGGAATCATAAACTAATGAAATCACAGAGACTACAACATTTATACTATTGGAATGCACAAACAATTTTTGCGCTTTCGCTGTGTTATATTAGAAGAGACCAAAATTTCCCCAGATACATTGCAATGAGATTCGTCAGGAGCAGCCTCAACAGCCAAAGTATATGTGTCAGAGGACGAATCAGAATTATCATTCATGTTATCCTCGTTGTTATAAGAAATACAGGGTAACCGATGCAAATTACTTTCCTTGACAACAAACAAGTGGAGAATCTGTGGAAATTTATCAAAATATTTATTAATCGCAGGTCTCATTGATAAGATATAGAGAGCCTCTTTAATCTTCAGTCGGAAAGAGTCGGTTTCACCTGCTAAAATCGTAACACCTTCTTCAAGTTCTTTGCGTGTTAGCTTTTTCAAATGAATACATTCATAATGATTAAGTATAATCCCGAACTGGATATATATATATATATATACTAGCGGGGGCACCCGGCGTTGCCCGGGGTTTTTAGAGGTTTACCTAATGCGTTTCTTTTTCGCGCCCGTTTCCTTCCCGCTTGCGCTCCCGCTCCCGGTCGTTATCCGTTCCCTGTCGCTTTCCCGCTCATTTTTTTTGCTCTCAGTTTCCCCCCCCTAGATCCGATTCTACATACATACATATATACATTCATACATACATACATACATACATACATACATACATACATACATACATACATACATACATACATACATACATACATACATACATACATACATACATACATACATACATACATACATACATACATACATACATACATTCATACATACATACATACATACATACATACATACATACATACATACATACATACATACATACATACATACATACATACATACATACATACATACATACATACATACATACATACATACATACATACATACATACATACATACATACATACATACATACATACATACATACATACATACATACATACATACATACATACATACATACATACATACATACATACATACATACATACATACATACATACATACATACATACATACATACATACATACATACATACATACATACATACATACATACATACATACATACATACATACATACATACATACATACATACATACATACATACATACATACATACACACACATACATACTTTGAATGAGCATTTAGTGCCGAAATATTGTAAAAAACACATACATACATACATACATACATACATACATACATACATACATACATACATACATACATACATACATACATACATACATACATACATACATATATACATACATACATACATACATACATACATACATACATACATACATACATACATACATACATACATACATACATACATACATACATACATACATACATACATACATACATACATACATACATACATACATACATACATACATACATACATACATACATACATACATACACATACATACATACATACATACATACATACATACATACATACATACATACATACATACATACATACATACATACATACATACATACATACATACATACATACATACATACATACATACATACATACATACATACATACATACATACATACATACATACATACATACATACATACATACATACATACATACATACATACATACAGCTTGCACATTGTCTGGTTAGACTTTGCCAATGCTTATGGAGCCGTTCGTCACCAAATGTTGTGGAGAACTCTCAGATCGCATCATGTTCCAAATTTCAGTGATCTGGGAAGCATTGAAAAGAGCTAAAGAAAATCGTCTCAGCTTGCACATTGTCTGGTTAGACTTTGCCAATGCTTATGGAGCCGTTCGTCACCAAATGTTGTGGAGAACTCTCAGATCGCATCATGTTCCAAATTTTGTGATAGAAATGTTGCAACAGTATTTTGGACATTTCAAATTGAGGTTGTCTACGTCCTCCTGTTCAACAGAATGGTTCCAGTTAGAAGTTGGTATAGCAATGGGCTGCTCAATTTCACCCATTCTCTTCGTATTAGCGATGCAGCTGCTTCTGAATGCAGTGGGTTCTCGCGTGGAGGAAGCTTACGTTGGCAAAGGTATCTTGATGCCATCGGTGAAGGCCTTCATGGATGATACAACTTTGGTTCTAAACAAATGTATCTCAATGCGACGGGCTCTTGATGCATTCAGCGGGCTGCTATCATGGTGCGGCATGAGTTTCAAGGCAACCAAGTCAAGAAGCTTATCTCTGCGACGAGGCAAGATTGACGACAACGTGACGTTTTCAGTTGCTGGCAACAGGATCCCAACATTGAGAGAAGAACCGGTTAAGAGCCTGGGAAGGTGGTATGACGATTCGCTTAACGACACTGGACGGTGTTCTGAGGTTCTTCGATCGGCATTTGAAGATATGAAGAAAATTGATGCGGCCCCACTCCAGAGCAGGTTCAAATTGTGGTTGCTTCAGTTTGTTCTATTACCGAGATTGCTTTGGCCTCTATCAATGTATGAGATGAGCTTACCATTGGTAGAAAAGCTAGAAAGGAAGATGAATAAATTTACAAGGAAATGGTTGGGTCTGCCTCCGGGATTTTCTTCGGTAGCTTTGTACAGCAGGACTGCCAAACTGAGGTTGCCACTGAAGTCTTTGGTTGAGGAGTTTAAGATAAACAAGATCCGTACGCAACTAATGCTGGATAACTCTTCGGATCAAAGAATTGTGGAGATGGGACCTCTTGTAAAGTCCGGAAAGAAATGGGTAGCCAGAAAGGAGATCGCAGAAGCTGAAGCCTCTTTACGTTGGACAGAAAGAGTTGGGGCAGTTCAACAGGACAAACGGGGTCTCGGGTCAACCCATCGAATTTGGTGGTCAAAAGCCAGCACCAGTGAACGAACAAGTCTGGTCATTCAGGAAAGAAAGAAAGCTATCGAGTCCCAGAGAATGATTAAGTTTGTTCAGTTATCTCAACAAGGAGACTGGACGACATGGGAAAATGCTGTTCAGCGTTCACTTTCTTGGAAAGACATTTGGCAATACACACCACTACGTTTGTCTTTTTTGATTAGATCTGTTTATGATCAACTGCCGTCATCCAGCAATCTTCGAAGATGGAAGTTGAAAGACGATGATTCGTGCATGTTATGTGGGCAATCGGAGACTCTCATTCACGTTCTTTCCTGTTGTTCGTTTTCACTTTCACACGGGAGGTACACTTGGCGTCACAACCAAGTACTCCGAAAATTGCTTGACTTCGTCAAAGAAGCGTGTAAGAAAGCAAAGACAAGAGGAATACAGCAGAAAAGGAAAATCTACTTTTTGAGAGAAGGCAATCTGAAGTTCCACAGGTTCAGATCTACAAGAGACTTTGAATGTGTGATGGGTGCTGCCGACGATTGGTCGGTTTCAGCTGATTTGGATGGCGAAAGAAAATTTCCAGAAGCAGTGAGATCTAGCGGCTTAAAGCCGGATATAATTGTATATTCCGACTTGGCCAAGACAATGTTCCTGATTGAACTCTCTGTGCCATGGGAAAGTAACATGGAATCTAGCAATATTTTCAAAGAGGAGAGATATAGGGATTTAGCATGTGATTTGAATGCCAAAGGGTTCAGGACTGAAATTTTTGCAGTCGAGGTTGGCGTTCGAGGGTTGGTTAGCAGCTCAATGTTAAAACTGCTGAAAGCTCTTGGTTTTTCAAACCGAGAAAAAACTCGAGCCATCAAGGAGATCTCCCAGACAGCTGAAGCTGCATCTTTTTGGATTTTCGCTAATAGAAAAAAGAAAGCGCTACAAGATGCACACGAAATGGTTTAGCCTTGTTTACATTGGGCGATAATCGTTCCGGCGATTTCAAGTCTTGTTTCGAACAGTTTTCTGCTGAACTTTGAATTTTCGTGTTTCAAGTTAGGAATTTGGAAATTTTTCTCGCCGAAGGGCGTCCGCCTGATCAACGGACGTGGGCCCACCTCTCTCTTAAAAGCGTCAAGAAGTTTAAGGGCCGAAACGCTAAAAATGAGAGGTTCTTCTTCTGAAGACCTTCGGCGACGAAAGCTCGCAAAGAGTTAAAACACATTTATGAGGCATTAAGCCATTTGGCAACCGGGAAAGACCGGTGACAACTGGGAAAGACCGTTGGCAACTGGGAAAGACCGTTGACACTTGGAAAGACAAGTGACATCTCGGAAAGACGAGAACTTCACGGGTATCAGGCCTGGCTTAGCCGAAGTACAATCCGTTCAAATGCCGCTTCATCTTATACTACGAAATGCCCCCAGAGTTCCAACCGAAAGGAGGGGGAGAATGATGAACTCACATTCAGACCTTTGGACAACGACCCTGCTTCTTCAACGGACCCTAATGGGGGTATGCTTCACGAGTGTGTTTGCGGTAGGAGTTTCAAGACGATCCGTGGAATGAAAGTCCACAGAACGAAAATGGGCTGCTTAACCGAATTCCGTCAACGTCCTGCATCAGATATTAATGCAGGTAAAACGTCGAACATTGCCGGGCCGGAGGCCAACCACAGCCCCGACGCAGTTCAAGATGTGAATCCGGAAGTAGAAATCAGTCAACCTAGGCCAAGAATTGATTTTCCTGCAGCAGGAGATACAATTGCATGGAAAAAGTTGGACGAAACACTCTCAAAACTTCTCAAAACACGTTCAAGAAATTCATCAAATTTCAGTATGAAAGACTTCACTGATGTTATTTACGAAAAAAGCATTGAATTGTTTGGTGTGAAACAAAAACGTCAGGTTCGAAACAATGAAGGCATGATTTCTAGACGTCAAAGA
Organism: Erpobdella octoculata; assembly: GCA_963978895.1. Classification (NCBI taxonomy): domain Eukaryota; kingdom Metazoa; phylum Annelida; class Clitellata; order Hirudinida; family Erpobdellidae; genus Erpobdella; species Erpobdella octoculata. The sequence continues at coordinate 25,084,686 of OZ022239.1, forward strand.
GAAATCAATCAGCTGAAGAGAGAAAAGAAACTGTTACGAAAGCGGTGGAAAAGAGCCCAGGAAAATGAAAAAGCTGGTCTCGCAGAGCTGCGGCAGAGTTTGGGGCGTCGTTTGTCTGCCCTAATGAAGGCCGAGCGTTTTCGGATAAAGAAAAGAGATCAGAGAAATGCCAGGTTTCAGTTCATCAAAGACCCATTCAAATATGGAAGAAATTTACTGGACCCACCCAAGTCAGGAACGCTTCAAGCAGACAAGGCAACGCTCGATGAATATTTTCGGTCCGCATTCCGTGACCCGCGTGGAGATCAGCAGTTAGAAGAAAGAACCGATCTTCCAGAAATCCCACTTCCAAACTTTTCTTTCAGAGAAGGCATGATTTCGTTACTCGAAGTTACTCAATTTCTCTACAGAACAAGAAACAGATCTGCTCCTGGACCAAATGGGGTGCCATATCTCATCTACAAAAAATGCCCAGAAGTATTGAGATTATTGCATTCTCTACTCGTGGGCTCTTGGGAAAGAAGAAGAATTGAAAGCGAATGGCAAAGAGCAGAAGGTATCTTTATTCCGAAAGAAAAAGACTCGAAGGAAATACATCAGTTTCGCCCAATTTCATTGTTAAACGTCGAGGGAAAGATATTTTTTGCTGTCCTTGCTCGGAGACTGACAAGCTATGTAATTCAAAACAATTACATCGACAGGTCTGTTCAGAAAGGAGGAGTGCCAGGAGTACCAGGATGCATCGAACATTCGTCAGTGATCTGGGAAGCATTGAAAAGAGCTAAAGAAAATCGTCTCAGCTTGCACATTGTCTGGTTAGACTTTGCCAATGCTTATGGAGCCGTTCGTCACCAAATGTTGTGGAGAACTCTCAGATCGCATCATGTTCCAAATTTTGTGATAGAAATGTTGCAACAGTATTTTGGACATTTCAAATTGAGGTTGTCTACGTCCTCCTGTTCAACAGAATGGTTCCAGTTAGAAGTTGGTATAGCAATGGGCTGCTCAATTTCACCCATTCTCTTCGTATTAGCGATGCAGCTGCTTCTGAATGCAGTGGGTTCTCGCGTGGAGGAAGCTTACGTTGGCAAAGGTATCTTGATGCCATCGGTGAAGGCCTTCATGGATGATACAACTTTGGTTCTAAACAAATGTATCTCAATGCGACGGGCTCTTGATGCATTCAGCGGGCTGCTATCATGGTGCGGCATGAGTTTCAAGGCAACCAAGTCAAGAAGCTTATCTCTGCGACGAGGCAAGATTGACGACAACGTGACGTTTTCAGTTGCTGGCAACAGGATCCCAACATTGAGAGAAGAACCGGTTAAGAGCCTGGGAAGGTGGTATGACGATTCGCTTAACGACACTGGACGGTGTTCTGAGGTTCTTCGATCGGCATTTGAAGATATGAAGAAAATTGATGCGGCCCCACTCCAGAGCAGGTTCAAATTGTGGTTGCTTCAGTTTGTTCTATTACCGAGATTGCTTTGGCCTCTATCAATGTATGAGATGAGCTTACCATTGGTAGAAAAGCTAGAAAGGAAGATGAATAAATTTACAAGGAAATGGTTGGGTCTGCCTCCGGGATTTTCTTCGGTAGCTTTGTACAGCAGGACTGCCAAACTGAGGTTGCCACTGAAGTCTTTGGTTGAGGAGTTTAAGATAAACAAGATCCGTACGCAACTAATGCTGGATAACTCTTCGGATCAAAGAATTGTGGAGATGGGACCTCTTGTAAAGTCCGGAAAGAAATGGGTAGCCAGAAAGGAGATCGCAGAAGCTGAAGCCTCTTTACGTTGGACAGAAAGAGTTGGGGCAGTTCAACAGGACAAATGGGGTCTCGGGTCAACCCATCGAATTTGGTGGTCAAAAGCCAGCACCAGTGAACGAACAAGTCTGGTCATTCAGGAAAGAAAGAAAGCTATCGAGTCCCAGAGAATGATTAAGTTTGTTCAGTTATCTCAACAAGGAGACTGGACGACATGGGAAAATGCTGTTCAGCGTTCACTTTCTTGGAAAGACATTTGGCAATACACACCACTACGTTTGTCTTTTTTGATTAGATCTGTTTATGATCAACTGCCGTCATCCAGCAATCTTCGAAGATGGAAGTTGAAAGACGATGATTCGTGCATGTTATGTGGGCAATCGGAGACTCTCATTCACGTTCTTTCCTGTTGTTCGTTTTCACTTTCACACGGGAGGTACACTTGGCGTCACAACCAAGTACTCCGAAAATTGCTTGACTTCGTCAAAGAAGCGTGTAAGAAAGCAAAGACAAGAGGAATACAGCAGAAAAGGAAAATCTACTTTTTGAGAGAAGGCAATCTGAAGTTCCACAGGTTCAGATCTACAAGAGACTTTGAATGTGTGATGGGTGCTGCCGACGATTGGTCGGTTTCAGCTGATTTGGATGGCGAAAGAAAATTTCCAGAAGCAGTGAGATCTAGCGGCTTAAAGCCGGATATAATTGTATATTCCGACTTGGCCAAGACAATGTTCCTGATTGAACTCTCTGTGCCATGGGAAAGTAACATGGAATCTAGCAATATTTTCAAAGAGGAGAGATATAGGGATTTAGCATGTGATTTGAATGCCAAAGGGTTCAGGACTGAAATTTTTGCAGTCGAGGTTGGCGTTCGAGGGTTGGTTAGCAGCTCAATGTTAAAACTGCTGAAAGCTCTTGGTTTTTCAAACCGAGAAAAAACTCGAGCCATCAAGGAGATCTCCCAGACAGCTGAAGCTGCATCTTTTTGGATTTTCGCTAATAGAAAAAAGAAAGCGCTACAAGATGCACACGAAATGGTTTAGCCTTGTTTACATTGGGCGATAATCGTTCCGGCGATTTCAAGTCTTGTTTCGAACAGTTTTCTGCTGAACTTTGAATTTTCGTGTTTCAAGTTAGGAATTTGGAAATTTTTCTCGCCGAAGGGCGTCCGCCTGATCAACGGACGTGGGCCCACCTCTCTCTTAAAAGCGTCAAGAAGTTTAAGGGCCGAAACGCTAAAAAATGAGAGGTTCTTCTTCTGAAGACCTTCGGCGACGAAAGCTCGCAAAGAGTTAAAACACACACATACATACATACATACATACATACATAAACACACACACAGACACACATACATGCACATACACATACATACGCACATAGATATATATATATATATAGTTCCCGCTCGCTCACCCGCTCGTCTCCGCTCATTTTGTGACGGATCTCAAATTTTTTTTCTTTATATTTGATTCCCCTTGACTCTCAAAGTTGTGTGAAAATTTCATTACGATCGGATGAATGGTGTAGCAATGCATAAATAACATACCTATAAATATACATACATACATACAAACATTCATTTATATATATATATATAGATAAACCATCAGACCAACGTAACTCCTTTTCGTATGCTCGCGTAGTTATCAAAAGAGAATTAAATCGTGCCGTGAAAGAACTAGAAGTTCTGAATGCAAAGTTGCTTAAAGAGAAATAGTTGCTGCTTTTTGAAGTTTCTAATGATCGTTCTAGACGTTTTTTGCTACAACACATTAGCAATACCATCGACAGATATGACTCTCAGAAAAGAACGATCATAATCAATAAACTCTCTAACCTATACGGATCTTCTTTTATACTTAAGAAGAACGTCAGTCAGTTTGTCAACTTGTCTTAATATGTTCCCACCGAAAACGAAGTTAAATTTTTAGAGTTAGGTTATAACTGCCACGTGCCAGATAAATATGACCCCTTAAAGAAACAAGTCAAACGTGAGGTCTTATATCGTCAAATTGAAACATATGTGATGAATGGCAAATTGAAAGTTACAGACAGATTTGGTACTTTATTGAAAGCAGAAGGCTACAGACATCAAAATCCACGTAAAAAAATGGCTACTGAATTGGTTCGTGCAGCTGCTTCTTTGAGAAAGAACTCAGATATAGTAATTAAAAAATCTGATAAATCCAACTCGTACGTCATTCTCGACACACTAGATTATATGCACAAGTTAGATGAAATCCTCGCAGACAATACAAAGTTTCAGAAAATCTCCAAGAATCCCACAAAAGATATTAAAGTGAAAGCTAATCGTCTTATTGCAGAAGTTGTCGCTAATGAGCCACATAGCGGCCTGAAGCAGATCATTGAAGATTTCTCTCCTGGATACATTTCTGGAAATGTGAATACGCATAAAGAAGAATGTCTTTTTAGGCCGATCATCTCACAATGTCCGACACCTACCTACAGTATAGCTAAATTTCTTGTGTCTATCTTGCCTCCATATTGTCCAAATACATATACCGTTAAGTCGTCATTTGAATTTTAGTCCAGGAGAATTAAAAAAAAGGTGGATGGTTTCGGCCAGCGGTATTATCTCCGACATGTGATGATCTACATTTTAGGTACGCAGAATGACACACTCTGTGGTAACGAGCTTCTTCAGCTGGTAAGTCATTGCATGAATTTAACCTACCAAGAACTTCTACACTCCATGCATCATTTCTTTTGTGGCAAGTTTCAATTATAGTTTCTCTGAATTTCAATGTCATCACAGTACTTGATTCTCTTTTTAAAGGTTTTTTTACTTTCTCCAAAATCTATTTTTCCACACAAAAAACAACGTTGCATCCAATTGAAAGTGTCGACAGACGATCGTAATAATTTACACTTAAAATTCTCTTGATCAACACCAACACCTTCTGCATGCTGCTCATTCTTTCGTCGCAATTGATCGAAACTTCTTTTGTTAGTGTAGTCTCTCCGGCAATGATAATGAACATTAGCTACAATTGGTTTATTTAACAGATACTCTGTTAACTGTTCATCACCACGTAAAACGCTGAATTGACATAACGTTTCAATACCTTTAACACCTAGTGTAACCATCTTGACTGTATCACAGACATTGTCGGAACGGAATTCAGTTCGACAAATTAAACATACTAGAGATGTACCGGAGCGAAGCTCCGGTCAACAAATTACCGGAGCGAACCGAGCCGAACCGAACCGGATCTTTTGCGATGCTGAAAAAACTACCAAGTTTCAAACCTTATTCAAGAATCAGTTATTTTCTCTTATTAATTTATCTTACTTTCATTTTACTACATGTAAAATAAACAAAAACACATGATGAAAAAAGAAAAATTTAAATTTATTTAGTTTAAAGAGATTCAAAATTAAATAGGGGTAAATTGTAACGCAGAAAAGCAAACATTTCAGTTTTTGCGGGTGCTAACCTATTTCTTTTGTCTCGTTGATGTTTGCAGCAACACTGAATAGGCGTTCGCTGTAAACAGAGGTCGTTGGAAAAAACAAAAAGATTCGTGCAATCTTGGCAATCTCTGGATGGTCAGGTGCATGACTCTGCCACCATATCAGAGGATCCATATTTCTGCTGAGACATGGCTCAGCAAAAAACTTGTTCTTGTCATCGTGAGGCGAACGAATGTGTGCCCTGTTTTCATCACATTATTCTGCAGGTGTTGGCATGAAGTCCTGTTGTAGCTGGTTTTGTAGAGCGAAGGCACTGCGATGACTCATATACGACAACAGAAGAGTTTTTGGCCGCACTGCCATATCCAAAGTAAACAGATTTAATTTGTATCGTAGGTCAACAGCTGTGGCCACTATGTGTGGTGCTGATTCTTCCACATGCGCAAAACGTCTGCTAATGTCATCGTTAAGTTTGGTCTTTAGTGTGTGTATGCCAGCTTCCTCATCACATTCTAGCTGACTTACAAATTTTTTTAGGACGGTCACAGCGGGTATCACCATGGATATGTTAGCACTATCGCTGCAGGCATCCTTTGTAATCTCTTCAAACGGTTTAAGAAATGTCAGCATTTTATCTAACAGAATCCACTGGTTCGTGGTCAACATTGTGAAGTCTTTTTTGACATCTGTCTTGTAACGACGAAGGATAGCACGCTGATCCTGTAGGCTCTGTAGCATGTAATATGTAGAATTCTATCGAGTAGCCACGTCTTGCTTAAGTTTGAGAACAGGGCTTCGTCCCGCTTGTGAGTGAGCAACATCAATAACGTAAACCATAGAAATTGCAACTAAAAACATAGAAAAAAATGATTATTTAAATTTTGAGTTACGTAACCGTCCGCTTCGGTTTTTGAGGTCCTTGCTCCGGCCGAACCGAAGCTCCGGTAAAAAACGAAAATCCGGCGAATATTCGGTCCGGCCGGAGCTCCGGTACATCTCTAAAACATACCATTTCATTTAGTTCACCCATTTCGAAAAAGAACAATAAAAACTCCAAAAATAGATGTTTTACAAAATACTAACTTAGAAATTCGATGTTTTACGACAATTTACGAAAATACTAACTTATCGCTCACTACGGTAAATCTCTTTCAAAAAAGCGTCAAAAAACCAATTTTCGAAATGACGATTTCAACCGATTTTTGCAGGAAGAATCATAAACGTATTACAAACAAAATATCCAAAAATCAGCTTGCTGCAAATTTTGTCTAGGTACAACAAGGAAAATTTTTAGTTTTCCTGGACTATTTGTCAACCTCATTAAAGGACACCGGCAGTTACAATGCGTTCTTGCTTCTCTCGACGTCACCAGTTTGTCTACGTCTGTTCCAGTTGATGTTACAATCCCTACTATAAAAGCGCAATAATGTATGTATTACGTATTAGTGTCCAAATCGACTAAGTCGGGTGAGGACGTTAAATAAATATACAAAATATTATGTCACCCGATTATCGTCTGCAGGTCTGAAAAAACTCACGTTGATAGATTATGAGACGCTGAACACGGTTTGTTAGGGCACTTTTTCGTTAAAATGTTTAAATAAAAAGTTATTAGCAGCGAAAGTTACACGCTTTGCGGATGTATAAAATGCATCGAACATCATCACTCAGTATAAACAAGTTGAAAATAAACAAAATTTCCGAAGTACGCCGGCGGGTTTTCCGAATAAATATGAGCGTACGTCATCAAACAATATAAGCAAGTTGAAAATTTTTATTAACGACAATTTACTAATTTGCAATTATTATTCTTCTTATTAAGAATATTATTAGAAACGAAATTTAACTTAGTTGCTAATATTATTCCTATTATTGTAAAGTTCGACGCTTTGCGGATATATAAAAAACAACGTACGTCATCGCTGAATATAAACAAGTTGAAAATAAATAAATTGAAGAAGTGGTACATCGGCGGGTTTTCCCAATATCAGCCATTGAAGGTTAGGTTTTTTTGTAGGCGGTTTTTCATTATCAACCAATAAAGGTTGGGTTTTTTCGTAGGCGGTTTTTTTCATTATCAGCGATAAAAGGTTGGGTTTTTTCGTTGCATTTTTTTCCCATATCGCCCAATAAATGTTGTTTTTTTCATAAGAGTTTTTTTCTATATTAGCCCTTACAGTTTCTTTTTTTCGATACCTTTCAATAAATATTGTTTTTTTCGTTGGATGTTATTTCCAAAAGCATCCAATATAGGTTTTTTTCGTAGGCGGCTTTTTCACTATCACCCAATAAATATGGGTTTTTTCGTAGGCTGTTTTTCCAATATCACCCATTAAAGGTTTTTTTTCGTAGGCAGATTTTCCTAAATCAGTCATTCAAAGAAAATACCATTCCAAAACGTGTTCTAGTGAAAAATCATATGCAACTGGCTATAATAGTCACACGCTTCGCTTGCGAAGCGTGCGTAAAGTTATTACTATAATAGCACATTGGTGTTGTTTTTGAGCTTAGAGTGCAATTTGAGAGCGACTAATTTTACTATTAATATGTAAAACCTCACACGCGCGCGAAGCGTGCGTCAAGTGCTGGTCTAACATAAAAGCACAATGATGTATTATGTATTATGTACTAGCGGAGTGCCCGGCGTTGCCCGTGGTTTTTAGAGGTTTTTCTACTGTTTGTCTCTCTTGCTCAGGTTTCTTTCTCCGGTTGCTTTCCCGCTCCCGTTTGCTTTCCCGTTCTTGGTCGCTTTCCCGTTCCAGCTTGGTCTGCCGTTCTCGCTCATGCTTGCTCTCTCATTTCCGTTCTCGCACGCGCTCATTTTCTCTTTTTCATTCTTTCCTAACTTCTTTTAGTCCATAAAACATAAAATAAATTTGGCTAAATCTGGCTTGAAGCTTTCAAACGTTGTTACGTAACCTAAATTTGAATTTTATTACGCAATTACCGATTTTGAATTTTATTACTCACCCCCGAATTTATATATATATATATAGTTCCCGCTCGCTTACCCGCTCCGCTCCGCTCATTTTGTGAGGATTTCAATTTTTTTTCTCTATATTTGATTCCCCTTGACTCTCAAGGTTGTGTGAAAATTTCATTACGATCGGATGAATGGTGTAGCAATGCATAAAGGACATACATATATACATACAAACATTCATTTTTATATATATAGATTATGTGTTATGTATTACGTATTATGTCACCCGATTACCATCTGCAGGTCTGAAAAATCTCACGTTGATAGATTATGAGACGCTGAACAGGGTTTGTTAGGGCACTTTTTTGTTAAAATGTTTAATTAAAAAGTTATTAGCCACGAAAGTTTAATGCTTTGCGGATATATATAATGCATCGTACGTCATCTTTCAATATAAACAAGTTGAAAATAAATAAATCACCGAAGTAGTAGTCGGCGGGTTTTCCCCAATTTTAAACAAGTTGTAAATTATTATTAACGACAATTTACTATTTTGCAATTATTATTCCTCTATTTATATTTATTAATAATATTATTATTAACGAAAATTAATTAATTTGCTAATATTATAATTGGAAAGTTCGACGCTTTGCGGATATATTTTGAGCATACGTCATAAATCAATATAAACAAGTTGAAAATAAATAAATCACCGAAGTAGTACATCGGCGGGTTTTCCCAATATCAGCCATTAAAGGATGGGTTTTTTTGTAGGCTGTTTTTTTCATTATCAGCCATTAAAGTTTTAGTTTTTTTCTTAGGCTTTTTTTTCACTATCACCCAAAATATGTTGTTTTTTCGTATACTGTTTTTTTCGATACTATCCATTAAATATTGTGTTTTTAGTAGGCGGTTTTTTCACTATCATCCATTAAATGTTGTTTTTTCGTAGGCTGTTTTTTCGACCACATCCAATTAATATTGTGTTTTTCGTAGTCGGTTTTTCCACTAACACACAATAAATATAGTTTTTTTCGTAGGCTATTTTTGCAATATAGCCCATTTAAGGTTTTTTTCGTAGGCAGTTTTTCAAAAATCATCCAATCAAATAGAAGACCATTCCAAAACGTTTTCAAGTGAAAAATCATCCAATCAAATAGAAGACCATTCCAAAACGTTTTCAAGTGAAAAATCATCTGCTACTGGCTGACATAGTCACATGCTTTGCTTGCGAAGCGTGCATAAAGTTATTACTATATAAGCGCATTGGTGTTGTTTTTGAGCTTAGAGTGCTATTTGAGTGCGACTACCTTTACTATTAATATGTAAAATCTCACACGCTTCGTAAGTGCTGGTTCCTAACATAAAAGCGCAATGATGTATGTATTATGTATGTATTATGTATGTCACCCGATTAGCATCTGCAGGTTTGAAAAAACTCACGTTTATAGATTATGAGACGCTGAACACAATTTACTAAGCCACTTTATGTTAAAAATGTTTAAATAAAAAGTTATTAGCCACGAAAGTTCTACGCTTTGCGGATATATATAATGAATCGTACGTCATCTTTCAATATAAACAAGCAGAAAATAAATAAATCTTCGAAGTAGAAACCCGGTGGGTTTTTCCAATAAATTTGAGCGTACGTCATCAAACAATATAAACAAGTTGAAAATTGGCAATTATTATTCCTCTTATTTGAATTAATAATAATATTATTATTAACGAAAATTAACTAAGTTGCTAATATTATTCCTATTATTGTAAAGTTCGACGCTTTGCGGATATATTTTATGAAATTATTATTAACGACAATTTACGATTTTGCAATTATAATTCCTCTTATTTTAATTATTAATAATATTATTATTAACAAAGATTAACTATTTTACTTATATCATTCCTATTATTGGAAAGTTCGATGCTTTGCGGATATATTTAGTGATATTATTATTAACGAAATTTTTCTATTTTGTAATTTTTATTCCTCTTATTTTAGTTATTAATAATATTATTATTAACGAAGATTAACTATTTTGCTAATATTATTCCTATTATTGGAAAGTTCGACGCTTTGCGGAAATATTTTGAGCATACGTCATAACTCAGTATAAACAAGTTGAAAATAAATAAATCACCGAAGTAGTACATCGGCGGGTTTTCCCAATATCAGCCATTGAAGGTAGGGTTTTTTTGTAAGCGGTTTTTTTATTATCAGCCATTAAAGGTTGGGTTTTTTTTAGGATTTTTTTCCAATATCGCCCAATGAATTTTTTTTTCGTAGGCCTTTTTTCGATATTAGCCGTTACAGTTTGGTTTTTTTTCGTAGGTTCTTATTTCCGATACCATCCAATGAATATTGTGTTTTTCGTAGACAGTTATTTTCAAAAACATACAATATAGGTTTTTTTAGGTGGTTTTTTCACTATCACCCATTAAATGTGGTTTTTTTGTAGGCGTTTTTCCAAAATCATCCAATCAAAAAGAGGATCATTCCAAAACGTGTTCAAGTGAAAAATCATCTGCTACTGGCTAAAATAGTCACACGCTTCACTTGCGAAGCGTGCGTAAAGTTACTACTATAATAGCGCATTGGTGTTGCTTATGAGTTTTGAGTGCGATTTGAGTTCAACTACCTTCACTATTAATATGTAAAAACTCACACGCTTTGCGCGCGAAGCGTGCGTCAAGTGCTGGTTCCCTACTATAAAAGCGCAATGATGTATTATGTATGTATTATGTCACCCGATTAGCATCTGCAGGTCTGAAAAAACTCACGTTGATAGATTATGAGACGCTGAACAAGGTTTGTTAGGGCACTTTTTTGTTAAATTGTTTAAATAAAAAGTTATTAGCCGCGAAAGTCTAACGCTTTGCGGATAAATATAGCATCGTACGTCATCGCTAAATATAGACAAGTTGAAAATAAATAAATCACCAAAGTAGTAGTCGGCGGGTTTTTTATTTATGTAAATTATTATTAACGACAATTTACTATTTTGCAATTATTATTCCTCTTATTTTAATTATTAATAATATTATTAATTACGAAAATTAACTAATTTTCTAATATTATTCCTATTATATTGGAATACGCCATAACTCAATATAAACAAGTTGAAAATAAATAAATCACCGAAGTAGTAGTCGGCGGGTTTTTTCCAATTTTAAACAAGTTGTAAATTATTATTATTAATTTGCGTCTTAAAACACATGGTGTAAAAGACTATAAACTATAATAAAAAAAAAAAAAAAAAAAAAAAAAAATATTATTATTAATGACAATTTACTATTTTATAAAACGTGTTCATATGCAACTGGCTATAATAGTCACACGCTTCGCTTGCGAAGCGTGCGTAAAGTTATTACTATAATAGCGCATAGGTGTTGTTTTTGAGCTTAAAGTGCGATTTGATTGTATTATATGAATATGAAGTAGTAGTCGGCGGGTTTTCCCCAATTTTAAAGAAGTTGTAAATTATTATTAACGACAATTTAGTAATTTGCAATAATTATTCCTCTTATTTTAATTATTTATAATATTATTATTAACGAAGATTAACTATTTAGCTAATATTATTCCTATTATTGGAAAGTTTGACTCTTTGCGGATATATTTAATGAAATTATTATTAACGACATTTTTCTATTTTTTAATTATTATTTCTCTTATTTTAATTTCTAATAATATTATTATTCACGAATATTAACTAATTTGCTAATAATATTCCTGTTATTGGAAAGTTCGACGCTTTGCGGATACATTTAATGAAATTATTATTAACGACATTTTACTATTTTGCAATTATTATTCTTCTTATTGTAATCATTAATTGCTAATAATATTCCTGTTATTGGAAAGTTCGACGCTTTGCGGATACATTTAATGAAATTATTATTAACGACATTTTACTATTTTGCAATTATTATTCCTCTTATTTTAATTATTAATAATATTATTATTTACAAAAATTAACTAATTTGCTAATATTATTCCTATTATTGGAAAGTTCGACGCTTTGCGGATATATTTTGAGCATACTCAATATAAACAAGTTGAAAATAAATAAATCACCAAAGTAGTACATCGCCGGGTTTTCACAATATCAGCCATTAAAGTTTGAGCTTTTTCTTAGGCTTTTTTCACTATCACCCAAACTATATTGTTTTTTGTAGGCTGTTTATTTCGATACTAACCATTTAATATTGTGTTTTTCGTAGGCGGTTTTATCACTATCACCCAATAAATGTTGTTTTTTTTGTAGGCTGTTTTTCCCGATTACATCCAATTAATATTGTGTTTTTCGTATTCGGTTTTTTCACTATCACACAATAAATGTGGTTTATTTCGTAGGATATTTTTTCCAATATCGTCCATTAAAGGTTTTTTTCGTAGGCAGTTTTTCCAAAATCATCCAATCAATTAGAAGACCATTCCAAACCGTTTTGAAGTGAAAAATCATCTGCTACTGGCTGAAATAGTCACATGCTTCGCTTGCGAAGCGTGGGTAAAGTTATTACTATATAAGCGCATTGGTTTTGTTTTTTAGCTTAGACTGCTATTTAAGTGCAAATACCTTTACTATTAATATGTAAAACTCACACGCTTCGCGCGCGAAGCGTGCGTCAAGTTCTAACATAAAAGCGCAATGATGTATTATGTATGTATTATGTATGTCACCCGATTAGCATCTGCAGGTCTGAAAAACTCACGTTGATAGATTATGAGACGGTGAACACGGTTTGTTAGGACACTTTTTTGTTAAAATGTTTAATTAAAAAGTTATTAGCCGCAAAAGTTTAACGGTTTGCGGATGATGCATCGTACGTCATCACTCAGTATAGACAAGTTGAAAATAAATAAATCGGATTTGGCGGGAGACCGCCGAAGCGAAAAACTGATATGTAAATAGAGAAACGTACGTCATCACTGAATATAAACAAATAAAAAAAATAAATAGGAGTTGGCGGACCGCCGTCAAAGCGAAAAATATGTTTTATTCGTAGGTGGTTTTTACCAATATCAACTATTGAAGGTTGTTTTTTTCCTAGGCGGATTTTTCCAATTTCAGCCGTTAGAGGTTATTTTTTCGTAGGCGGTTTGTCAATATCTGCCATTCTAAGCAACGACCAGTTCAAAACATGCTCAAGTACAAAATCGTTTTCGATTGGCTGAAAAAACTCACACGCTTCGCGCGCAAAGTGCTGGTCCTAACATAAAAGCGCAATGATGTATTATGTCACCCGATTGCCATCTGCAGGTCTGAAAAAAACTTACAATAATAGATTCTGAGACGCTGAACACGATTTGTTAAGCCACTTTAGGGTTAAAATGTTTAAATAAAAAGTTATTAGCCGCGAAAGTTCGACGTTTTGAGGATATATATAGCACAGCGTACGTCATCTTTCAATATAAACAAGTTGAAAATAAATAAATCACCGAAGTAGTATGTCGGCGGTTTTTCCCAATTTTGAGTGTACGTCATCGCACAATATAAACAAGTTGAAAATAAACAAATCTCCTGTTGAGGATAAACTTATACGTGTCAACCAATTAGGATTTTCTATTATAGATATATATATATATATATTATATAATATTATTATATATAATATATATATATATGTATATATATATATATATATATATATATATATATATATATATATATATATATATATATATATATATATATATATATATATATATATATATATATATATATATATATATCTTTGTTTCATTGTTCATAACATGTTTTATTATTGTTGTTATTCATGTAGTTTATTTTGAGTAAAATAAAATCATTATTATCCACCTATCAAACATTACAAATGGCTAACTCAACAGGTTATGGACCCAGGATGCGTCCAAATTTAATGTTTGATGGCGAAGAAAAATGGACGAAATGTGGGAAATAAAATTTTTAGGGGTTATGATACAGAAACTCCGCGAAGTATTCAAATGTACTACTGAACCAGATGCTGATGAAAATACTGACGCATTTGCAGAACTCATTCAATGCCTAGATGATAGAAGCCTTTCACTAGTCATCCGAGATGCCAGAAACAATGGTAAAAGAGCACTGGAAATCCTGCGGGAACATTATTTAGGTAAGTCAAAACCTAAAATTATATCGTTGTATACAGAATTAACTACCCTTTTGAAGTCAGAAAATGAAACTACAACAGACTACATGCTACGAGCTGAAACAATAGCATCATTATTAAAAAGAGCTGGAGAAGTAGTAAGTGATGGTTTACTAATAGCTATGATCCTAAAAGGTTTACCAGTGACATACAAGACTTTCTGTACAGGCACAACACAGAAAGACAAAGAGCATACTTTTGCAGAATTCAAAGTTGCTTTGCGAAGTCTTGAAGAAAATGAAAAGCATGCCCACCCACTTCATCATGAAGACACAGTAATTGTAAATGATGCAAAACCCTTACAGTGTTTCATATGCCAAAAATATGGACACAAATCCTTTGAATGCAAAAAACGCAAAGAACAAAACCAAACAGTTAAAAAAAGTGGTATGAAGTCTGCAGAAGAACATCGCACAGTACAACAGAATGTAAAAAGAAAGAACACAGTGCAAAGTCTGTCACAGAGGGCAAGCCGACCGGAGAACAATTAGATTCATTCTTATTCAAAGTATCTGAAAATCAGAACGTTGATCGTGACAGTCTTCTTGTTGATTGTAGTGCCACAACTCATATTGTCACCAACAAATCAAAGTTTGTATGTTTTGAACAAAATTTAAAACCTGATAGTCACTGCATAGAACTGGCAGATGGCTCAAGATCAACTGGAATCGTGCAAGGTCGAAATACAGCCAAAGTCTGCATACAAAGTCTAGATGGAAAACTTAGAGAAGTCAACCTAGAGGATGCATTATATGTCCCGTCATATCAACAGGATATTTTTTCTGTTCAGGCAGCAACGGAAAAGGGAGCAACTATAAATTTCAGTCCGCATTCTGCAGAACTTGTTGCTCAAAATGGTACTATTTTTAATATTTGCAAATCCGGAAAGCTGTACTATCTGAACAATGTTGCTGACAGAACTAACAATAAACACAGCCTGTATGAGTGGCACTTGATCCTTGGTCATTGCAACGTCAGAGACATCTTGAAACTGGAATCTGCTGTCGATGAAATGTGAAACGCGCGCAATGTGAAGTTTGTATTCTTGGGAAGATGACACAGTCTTTCAACAGGCAAAGTGATGCACGTGCCAAAGAACCGTTGGAATTTGTTAATTGTGATTTAAGTGGTCCTGTTATACATACAGCAAGAAATGGTTTCGGATACGCTGCTTGTTTTGTTGATGACTTATCTGGAGCCTGTACCGTTTATTTTCTACGTCAGAAATGTGATGTTAATCATGCTGCAGAAAATTTTTTGGCTGAGTGAGCACCTATTACAACAGTTAAACGTATGAGAACCGATAATGGAACAGAATTCACAAATAAAGAATTCAAATCCTTGATGCTGAAGCATCGAATCAAACATGAAAAATCTGCGCCCTATTTGCCCCATCAAAACGGAACCGTTGAACGAAGCTGGCGATCATTGTTTGAAATGGCGAGATGTTTGCTAATCCATCTCAACTGCCAAAGGAACTGTGGACTTATGCCGTACGTGCTGCACCATACACACGTAATCGATGCTTTTGTCCACGAACTGGCAGAACACCGTTTGAAAGCCTGACCTGTCCCGCATGTCTGTGTTTGATTCAACATGTTATGCTTTTGTACAAGATAAGAAGAAACGACCAGAGAAGCGAGAAAGCCGTATTTCTAGGGTATGATCATGAAAGCCCTGCTTATCTCATATATTTAAAAAATTCTGGAGTTGTAAAGAAATCAAGATGTGTGCGTTTTACAAACAAATTTGATTCAAATGAAAGCGAAGTTGTTTTTAAAAATTATTCTCATGACTACTTTAATCGAAAACAGACTGTTACTGAAACTGAAACTTCAACACAAAATGAACCTGCAACTGAGATTTTAAAATTACCTGAAACAAAATCAGATGAAAGAAGTGATGAAAGTGCACAAACAGAAGCCCGAAATAATTCAAATTTAGATTCATATGTTCGCAAGTATCCTAAACGAAACATAAACCAGTAAATTAAAAACGAATTTTTAAAACCCAATGCTTTTATATATATAAATTCCTAGATAAAAAAATATAATAAACACACACACGTACACATATACATACATATATATAAACACACACATATATATATATATATATATATGTGCGAAATTAATTAAAATTAACTAAATTAATTGACTTATTGTAAAACTAATAATTGAATATTGCATTGTCTTCTATTTTGAGCATGTATGCAAAATTTGAAAAAAATCTATCATCAGGAAGTGACTCAAAAATTGATTGCAAGATTTGAAACAGACAGAGAAACAAACAGACAGACAGAGAAACAGAGACGACGAGTTAATAAAAGCATTGGTAATAAAAACCCAAAGTATCTGAGTAACTATGTTCTCTACGATGACTCAATTAGTACTAATATTCATTACTGCTATAAAATGTCCGATGTACCAAATACGTACAATGGAGCCATATCTTCTTCAGAATCTAGATACTGGAAACAGGCCATGTCTGAGGAAATGAATTCGCTAACGAACAATGATATTTTTGAGCCATGCCTACTACCTGAGGGTCGTAAAGTAATTAAAGGTTGTTGGGTCTATGCTGTCAAGCTTGGACCAGACGGTGGTGAGCAGTATAAAGCCCGTTATGTTGCCAAAGGTTATTCTCAAGTAAAAGACATCAACTACACAGAAACCTTTTCACCAACTGTTCGAGTTACATCTATACGAATGATGATGCAGTTAGCAGTACAACATAATATTATTGTTCACCAGATGGATGTTAAAACAGCCTATCTAAATGCTCCAATTGATTGTGAATTGTACATTGAACAACCAGAAGGTTTTACTTTAAATGGCAAAACTAACAATAATCTTGTTCTGAGACTGAAAAAATCTCTGTATGGTCTGAAACAGAGTGGCAGAAATTGGAATAACATGTTGCATGATTTTCTGATTTCTAAAAGTTTTAAACAGTCATCAGTTGATCATTGTGTCTACACTCGTCTTAATACAGATTCTAAAGTTATCATTCTCTTTTGGGTTGATGACATTATCATTGCTGCGAGTGATGAATCCGTGTTGAAATCTGTAAAACAATCTTTGACTTCAAAATTTAAAATGAAGGATCTGGGACAATTATCATGGTTTCTTGGAATGCAGTTTGAATGCTCTTCTAGAGGTGAAATGATTTAAATGAATCAGTCGAAATATGTTGAAAAGATGCTGTCGAAATTCAACATGAGTGACTGCAAACCTAGATCAACTCCATGTGATTTGAACTTCAACAAACTGAGAGATGAAGATACTGTTGAATATGAAAACGAGCACCTGTATAGATCTGTAGTTGGAAGTTTGGTCTATGCAATGTCTGCTACAAGACCTGATTTATGTTTTGTGGTTTCCTATCTATCACAGTTCATTTCAAAACAAATGAATATTCATATGACGATAGCTAAGCATGTCCTGAGATATTTAAAGGGAACAAAGAACTATGGTCTAATTTTCCAAAAGTCTGATAGTGATATTAATTTGATGGGATATTGTGATGGTGATTGGGCAAATTTTAAAGACCGTCGTAGTATTTTTGGATATGGTTTTATGTTGTCAAGTACTGGTCCATTAATTTCATGGAAGTCCAGAAAACAACCGACCGTTGCATTGTCGACCTGTGAAGCTGAATATATGTCAATGTGTACTGCTGTGCAAGAAGCAAAGTTTCTTAAGTTAAAAGACATGACCGGAGGAATTTCCAACAATTCAATAACACTCAATATTGACAACCAGAGCGCAATTGGATTATCAAAGAATCCTGTTTTTTATCAAAGATCGAAACATATCGATATCAAGTATCATTTCATCCGATCGGAAGTGGCAAGTGGTTTCATACAACCGAAATACATTCCGTCCGAAAAGAACATTGCAGACATGTTTACAAAACCGTGGTCTACTGACAAACTGAGAATTTTCTTTCCAGTTATTATGAATGTTCTGTAGTAAAGGTTATGACATGACATTTGACACGATATAGTTTAAGAGGGAGTGTTGAGTTTAAACTTATATGTGTCAACAAATTAGGATTTTCTATTATAGATATATATATTATATATAATATTATTATATATATATATATATATATATATATATATATATATATATATATATATATATATATATATATATATATATATATATATATATATATATATATATATATTTGTTTCATTGTTCATAAAATGTTTTACTATCGTTGTTATTCATGTAGTTTATTTTGAGTAAAATAAAATCATTATTATCCGCCTATCAAACATTACAAATGGCTAACTCAACATCTCCGAAGGGGGTTATTTCTGATAACAGCCAATAAAAAAAGTTGTTTTTTTTGTAAGCAGTTTTTATCAGCTGCATCCAAAAGAAGTTGTTTTTTTCGTTGGCGGTTTATTTCAATATCAACCATGAAAGGTTGATATTGAAATAGGCGGTTTTTTTCTACATCAGCCATTAAAAAGGCTGGGTTTTTTGTAGGCTGTTTTAAAAATTATCAGCTGATAAAGTTTTTTTTCGTAGGCGGTTTTTTCTAATATCAGCCAATAAATATTGTTTTTTTTGTAGGACGTTTTGTCAATAGCAGCCATTAGAGGTTGGTTTTTTGTAGGCGGTTTTTGTCATTATCAGCCATTAGAAGATAATTTTTTAGTAGGCGGTTTTTGTGTTTTTTTAGTTAGATTACCTTATTATAGATTACTATTACTATGAAAAAATTCACACGCTTTAAGAGGCGGTTTTTTGTGTTTTTCGAGCGAATTTTATTATAGATTACTATTACTATGATAAAACTCACACGCTTTCAGAGGCGGTTTTTGTGTTTTTTGAGTGAGATTATCTTAATATAGATTACTATTATTATGGTAAAACTCAAACGCTTCGCGCGCGAAGCGTGCGTGAAGTACTGGTTTTCCTAACATAAAAGCGCAATGATGTATTATGTCACCTGATTGCCATATGCAAGTCTGAAAATACTCACGTTGATAGATTATGAGACGCTGGACACGGTTTGTTAGGGCACTTTTAGTTAAAATGTTTAAATAAAAAGTTATTAGCCGCGAAAGTTTAACGCTTTGCGGATATATATAATGCATCGTACGTCATCTTTCAATATAAACAAGTTGAAAATAAATAAATCACCGAAGTAGTAGTCGGCAGGTTTTCCCAATTTTGAGATAACGTCATTGCTGAATATAAATAAGTTGGAAATAAACAAATCACCGAAGTAGTCGGCGGGTTTTCCTTATTTTTGAGCGTACGTCATAACTCAATATAAACAAAATAAAATAAATATCAACGACAATTTACTAATTTGCTAATATTATTCCTATTATTTTAATTATTATTAATATTTTTATTAAGGACAATTTACTAATGTTCTATTACTATTCCTATTATTGGAAAGTTCGCCGCTTTGCGGATATATATAAAACAGCGTACTTCATCGCTGAATATAAACAAGTTGAAAATAAACAATTCTCCGAAGTAGTACGTCGGCGAATTTTTCCAATATCAGCAATTGAAGGTTGGGTTTTTTTTTGTAGACGGTTTCTTCGATATCAGCCATTAAAGGTTGGGTTTTTTCGTAGGCGGTTTTTCCAATATCGCCCATTAAAGGTTGCTTTTTTGTAGGCGGTTTTCCAAAATCAGCCATTCTAAGAGAATACCATTCCAAAACGTGTTCAAGTGAAAAATCATCTGCGACTGGCTAAAAAAAGTCACACGCTTCCCGTGTGAAGCGTGCGTAAAGTTATTACTGTAAAAGCGCATTGATGTTGTTTTTCAGCTTAGAGTGCGATTACATTGACTATTATTATGTAAAAACTTACACGCTTCGCGCGCGAAGCGTGCGTCAAGTGCTGGTTAATATAATTCTTCAAAGGGTATACCATAACAAAATTCCACATACACTTATGATTCCAGAGCGAGTTTTAGCACAGTTACTTCGATTGTGTAGAAAGGAATTACCTTTTCAAGATCCTAAAAGGCAACTATTTTTCCAGATTGATGGGGTTGCAATGGGATCTCCTTTTGGATCGTTTTTTGCCAACTTTTATATGGGACATCTGGAAGAAATAACTTTCAGTATAATAGAAAAACCTCTATTATACGTTCTATACGTCGACGACATTGTTCTTATCTGCCGTGATATGACTCAATTGGATGAGGTAAGGGATACGCTCCATAAAAACTCGGTGTTAAACTTTACTGTTGAGCTGAGTGTTTTTCAGCAGCGCCTTGCGTTTTTAAACGTTCTTGTCACGCAAACTTCATCAGGTTTTACACATGAAGTCTTCGTCAAACCTTCCAAAGAGGACACCTGTATGAATGTCGCGGGTTTCTGTCCTGACAGATACAAGAGGAGTGAAGTCTTTAATTTCATATCTGGAGCTTATGATATCTCAGCTACGTGGGAGATGTTTGATGCGGATATTAAACGCATTAAACCTCTTCTCGTTAATAACAACTACACAAACACCATGTTTGATGACATTTTAAAGACTTTCCTAGACAAGAAAGTTGCCAATGCACACCCTTCTGATGCTGGCGAGAATACTAAGGATATTTCCTTGTTGTATTGCGCCCAAATGCACGACCAGTATAAACTTGATGAAGACATCATTTGATCATTTATCACCGAAAATGTAAAAGTTCAAGATGCCATTAAAAACAAATTAAAATTTAATGTTTATCTATATATATAAAAATGAATGTTTGTATGTATGTATGTATATAGGTATGTTATTTATGCATTGCTACACCATTCATCCGATCGTAATGAAATTTTCACACAACCTTGAGAGTCAAGGGGAATCAAATATAGAGAAAAATTTTTTGAAATCCGTCACAAAATGAGCGGAGCGGAGCGGGTGAGTGAGCGGGAACTATATGTATATATATGTATGTGCGTATGTATGTGTGTATGTATGTATGTATGTGTATGTGTGTCTGTGTGTGTGTTTATGTATGTATGTATGTATGTATGTATGTATGTATGTATGTATGTATGTATGTATGTATGTATGTATGTATGTATGTATGTATGTATGTATGTATGTATGTATGTATGTATGTATGTATGTATGTATGTATGTATGTATGTATGTATGTATGTATGTGTGTGTGTGTGTGTGTGTATGTATGTATGTATGTATGTATGTATGTATGTATGTATGTATGTATGTATGTATGTGAAAACTCTTCTTCGAGCAAGTTCGTCAGAGGTCTTCAGAGGAAGACCCTCCCAGCGTTTCGGCCCTTTTCCTGACGCTACCACGGGAGGGCGGGCCACGACCGTTGATCAGACGGCCGCCCCCTGACGAAATTTGTGTATCACATGCCGTTTCCGACCAGAACCAGATAACCGGCAAATCTTCAAAGTACCAGAACCAAGAAGTCATTTTAAAACCGTCAAGCAACTGTAACAAGATGAGAAACTGTCTTTCAAACGCCGGAACTTGAGCATGTAGTAACTGTAGTATCCACCAAACCGCCAGATTCCGAAACCAAAAGAAACATTCACCTCCGGAACTTCGAGCCATGCCACCACTTTCACCAAACGAGAAACACCACAAACCATAATGGCAGGAAACATTGTTTCGATTATTTTCTAAACGCCAGCAACTTTCCTTCTATTGCAAACAACCGAAACTTTCGCCGGCAGCCATAACGCGACTTCGTCCCTGAACTTGTAAACAAAGGAGGAGCTAACACTGTTGTACGGAAGCCAGAAGCGGCTGTTTAAATTTATTATCTCCTTTTTCATTCCTTTGCATCCATATCCAAAAAGAAGCTGTTTCTGCTCTTTCAGCTATTTTCTTGATAGCTTGAGTTTTTTTTCGACCCGACATTCCGAGAGCCACAAGCAATTTGACGAGTGAGCGACCGGCTAAACCCCTGGCGCCTACTTCAACTGGAAAAATCTCGACTCTATACCCCGCACGCTCCAAATCTTGGGCAAGGATTCTGTAACGTTCTTCTTTCAAGATATTTGAGGCTTCCATGTTGCTTTCCCATGGCACTGTTAGTTCGATGAACAGCAACGTCTTGGCCAAACTGGAAAAAATGACAATGTCCGGTCTCAATCCGCTGCTGCGAACCAATTCCGGAAAGCAGTCTTCATCTTTTAAGTCTGCTGATATCCTCCAGTCATTTGCCGCATCAAGCAGCGATTCTCTTCTCGTACTTGCCTTTCTGCGGCCCAAGTGCTGCAAGCCTTCTCTCAAGAAATAAACTTTTCTTCTGGGGCACAACTGCATCAAATTGGCTAGTCTGCAGCTCTCCTTGATAATGCCCAGTATCTCTCTTAGAACCTCATTGTGACGCCACGTGTATCTTCCCTTTGCCAAAGCATACGGACAACATGAGAGAATATGAATCAGAGTTTCTGTTTTCTCACACAGCCTGCAAGCTTCATTTTCAAGCTTTCCCCACTTCACTAAGTTCGAAACTGTCGGCAGTTGATCATACATCGCTCTAATCACGAAAGATAGGCGGATGGGCGAGTAACGCCACAGATCATTCCATGTCATCGAATGTTGAACTGCCGCCTCCCATCTAGTCCAATCGCCCTGTTGCGACATCTGAGCACCTAGCTGCACTCTTTCCAACTCCATTGCTCGCCTTCTGTCTTGAATAATCAGGTTTGTCCTTTCCTGCGACGAGGCCTTAGACCACCACACATGATGGAACCAACCCAGACCGAGCCGTCCTGGTTGCACTGCTCCGAGCTTTTCAGACCATTGCAAAGATCCCTCGGCTTCACGGATGTCCCTCCCTGCAGTCCACTTTTTTCCCGATCCAACTGATGCGCCCACATTCACGATACATTGGTCTGAAGAGTTGTCCAGCATCAACTGTGTCCGTATCTTGCTAATCTTGTACTCTTCTACTAGGGACTTGAATGGAAGAGCTAACTTAGCTGTCTTACTATATAGAGCTAAAGTTGTTAACGCCGGTGGAAGTCCTAGCCATTTCCGAATACAGCAGTTCATTTTCTTTTCCATTTGCTCCACGTGAGATAAACATATCTCATAGATTGTTAATGGCCATAGCAACCTCGGTATCAAAACAAACTGTACCAGCTATACCTTGAACCTTCCCTGCAGCTCGGTTGAATTGATTTTCCTCAGGTCCTCAACCAAGCCCTGCAAAACGATGCTGCTCTGACTCACATCATTCATGGAGACGTTGTACCATCTTCCCAAGCTTTTCACAGGCTCTTGCTGGATCGTTGGGATTTCGCAACCAGCCACCGAGAATGAGACAAAACCATCAATCTCTCCATGTCGCAAAGAAAGGCTTCTCGATTTGGCTGGCTTGAACTTCATTCCACACCAGGACAACAAGTCGTTGAAATTTTGAAGAATACGGCGCATTTCGCCGCAGTGATTCAAGATAAGAGTAGTGTCGTCCATGAAGGCTTTTATCGATGGCATGAAAATTCCTTTTCCCAGGTAAACATCCTGAACCCGAGATGCAATCGAACCGAGCAATAATTGCATAGCCAGAACAAATAGGATGGGAGAAATTGAACACCCCATAGCAATTCCGACCCGCAAGTTGAACCACTCTGTGGAGCACGTCGATGTTGACAGACGTAGCTTAAAACGGCGAAAATACTGTTGCAGAACATCGATGAGGAATTCTGGAACATTGTGCCATTTGAGTGTCTTCCAGAGCAATTGATGGCGAACAGTCCCGTACGCGTTTGCTAAATCAAGCCAGACCACATGCAGGCGGAGTTGGTTTTGTCTTGCTCTTTTGATGGCCTCCCAAATCATGGATGAGTGCTCGATACATCCCGGTACTCCGGGGACTCCTCCTTTCTGAACGGATCTGTCAATGTACTCATTACGAATTGCAAAATCCGTGAGCCTCTTGGCCAGAACAGCGAAAAATATTTTTCTCTCCACGTTCAAAAGTGAGATTGGTCGGAATTGGTTGATATTGACCGAATCTTTTTCTTTGGGGATGAAAACTCCCTCCGCCTTCTGCCATTCCCTATCTACGCATCTAGATCGCCATGCAATCTTTAAACGGTTGTAGAGCAGCTTTTGCACGCCTGGACATCTCTTGTATAACAAATATGGAATGCCGTTGGGACCTGGGGCAGATTTGTTCCTCGTTTTGTTTGTTTGTTTGTTTGTTTGTTTGTTTGTTTGTTTGTTTGTTTGTTTGTTTGTTTGTTTGTTTGTTTGTTTGTTTGTTTGTTTGTTTGTTTGTTTATGTATGTATGTATGTATGTATGTATGTATGTATGTATGTATGTATGTATGTATGTATGTATGTATGTATGTATGTATGTATGTATGTATGTATGTATGTATGTATGTATGTATGTATGTATGTATGTATGTATGTATTTATTCATTTATTTATTTATTTATTTATTTATTTATTTATTTATTTATTTATTTATTTATTTATTTATTTATTTATTTATTTATTTATTTATTTATTTATTTATTTATTTATTTATTTATTTATTTATTTATTTATTTATTTATTTATTTATTTATTTATTTATTTATTTATTTATTTATTTATTTATTTATTTATTTATTTATTTATTTATTTATTTATTTATTTATTTATTTATTTATTTATTTATTTATTTATTTATTTATTTATTTATTTATTTATTTATTTATTTATTTATTTATTTATTTATTTATTTATTTATTTATTTATTTATTTATTTATTTATTTATTTATTTATTTATTTATTTATTTATTTATTTATTTATTTATTTATTTATTTATTTATTTATTTATTTATTTATTTATTTATTTATTTATTTATTTATTTATTTATTTATTTATTTATTTATTTATTTATTTATTTATTTATTTATTTATTTATTTATTTATTTATTTATTTATTTATTTATTTATTTATTTATTTATTTATTTATTTATTTATTTATTTATTTATTTATTTATTTATTTATTTATTTATTTATTTATTTATTTATTTATTTATTTATTTATTTATTTATTTATTTATTTATTTATTTATTTATTTATTTATTTATTTATTTATTTATTTATTTATTTATTTATTTATTCTCAAACAGAAGGGCCTATCGGCCTCAAATACGTTCGGACAGTACAAACGAAACAAAAAAAACCAATAAACGAAATAAGTACACATACTCAGTTGTAAATCGTAAATTGTTAAGATGTTAGAAACATACAATAGCAAGGTATGCTCGCGTATAACATACTAGCAGTGCCCGTAGCGGCTTCGCTCGCATGAAATTAGAGAATTTGAACCGTAGAATTTGAACATAGTAGAGTACTGCACGGATCAATTTTTTAGGTCTCGGCCCGTCGACAACTTGGCCCAGCCCGTTTCAAAAACAAAAATTCCTGGCCCGATACGGCCCGTCTAATATGGGCCCGGCCCGTTTTTACAGGCCTAGAAGTTCTATAAACTTGATGAAAAACTTCGGCCCGTCCACCTTGACTTCAGGTTTAGCCCGGTCCATCTGAACACCTTAAAATCACTAAAATGTCTATATACTTGGTTAAAAATTTCGTCCCGTCCCAACTTGATTTAAGGTTTGGGCAGGGCCGTATGAAGACCCTAAAATAACGGCTTGGCCCGTCCGTCCGGTGATAAACTGAACTCATCTACTTTTACCGGCACAAAACCTCAAAATACTAATTTTCACATCTGTAACACTTACAGTTTTTCGAGTAGCAGTTATTTTAAAATCAAATAACCCTTTTTCCACTTCACTTTTGAGCTCCTGGAAACCAAATTTTCGAAAAATGGTGAAACACGTGTATCATTATTTTTAGAGTAGAAATTAAATACTAATTTCACTTTTTTAGCATTTACAGTTTTTGAGTAGCAGTTACTTTAAAAACCAAGTAACCCTATTTTCCACCCCATATTTGAAATCCTGGAAACCAAATTTTCAAAAATAGTAAAACACGTATATAATTATTTCTGGAGTAGAAACCAAATACTAATTTTTACTCCTGCAGCACCTACAGTTTTCGAGTAGGAATTACATTAAAAACCAAATAACCTAATTTTCCACCCCACATTTGAGGTCCTGGAAACCAAATTTAAAAAAATGGTAAAACACGTATATCTTTATTTTTAGAATAGAAACTAAATACTGATTTTTACATCTGTGGTATTTACAGTTTTTGAGTAGCAGTTACTTTAAAAAACAAATAAAGCTTTTTTCCACCCCACATTTGAAGTCCTGGAAAAAAATGCTAAAACACGTATTTCATTATTTTTGGAGTAGAAACTAAATACTAATTTTTCCTCCTGTAGCATTCACAGTTTTTGAGTAGCAGCTACTTTAAAAACCAAATAACCCAATTTTCCAACCCACATTTGAGGTCCGGGAAACCGAATTTTCAAAAATTGGTAAAACACGTATCTTTTTATTTTTCAAGAAGAATCCATATACCAAATTTCAAAATCTCCCTATTTTTGGTTTTCGAGATATACATTGTTTTAGAAAAAAGTTTGTTTTCCAGTTTCTTCCCCTCAGAAGCAAAATTTTTAAAAATCCTTTCTTAGCGGATGCTTACGCAATAAAAGTAATATAAGTTCCAAATTTCACGTTCCTAGGATGAGGCGTTTGAGCTCGGCGTTGATTATCAGTCAGTCAGTCAGTCAGGACATGTTCTTTTATATATATATAGATTGAATAAGATATTAAATCTTGTAAATATTTAAATTTGGCATTTATGGAACGGTTAAACCTGACAAATTGTAATTCTTAACGCATATACATAATGCCGTGAAGTTGAAACTTCCACCGCAATCTTCTAAATTCCTCTAAATACTTCCAAAAATCTGTTCATGTGACATCCAGATCTGCTAAAGCTTCATGAAAAATTTAAAGTCTTGAAAACTTAGATAAATCCATCCGATTTATCAAGCTTCTGAACCGACTGTAGTTTGATGATCCAACAACATCCTGAGGCAAAGAATTCCATGCTGAGACCACGCATCCAGTTATGAAAAACCTGGCATCGTCAGTTCTATATTGACCTGGCATCAGTTTGTAGCTATGGCCCCTTGTTTTTTCATAATTTGCTCGATTAAATTGTCCAACCAGGCTAGAATCCACCATTCCATTTAAAGATCTGCAGCAGAAACAAAGGTCTGCGATAAGTCTGCGCTCTTCTAGAGTTTTCAATCCCAAAAAGCTGAGACGGGTCGAGTATGGTAGATGGCTGATATTTGGAACCATACGGGTGAATCTTTTCTGAACCTTCTCCAGGCCGTCGATTAGGTACTTGTGCCGAGGGCTCCAAACTGGAGAGCAGTATTCGAGCAATGGTTGCACGTATGTAGTGAATGCTTTTTTCATCAGATACGGATCTTTAGACAGGAGGCATAGTTTTATTAATCTAAGTTTCACCGACGCAGAGTGGATAATGTTCTCAATGTGTTTTTTGAAATCAATGTTTTTATCAATTAGTACACCCAGATCCCTTGTTTGCTTGGTAGGTTTAAGCTCGTATGTCCCAATTCGATATCTAGGTATTTCGAAGCCTTTGTCGTTTCTTCGCCTGTTAATGGGACATACAAAACACTTTGATAGTGCCAGATTCAGTTGCCATGTTTCACTCCAGAGAACTGGTTGATCAATTGCTCTCTGTATTTCTGGAGCCGAAGAAGATGTCGTTTGCAAACATCTTGACAGAGACCGGTCCAAAAGCATCACCATCCGTAATATCGTTAATAAAAATTAGAAAGAGTATGGGGCCCAGGACACTTCCTTGAGGGACACCACTGGTAACATCTCTCGGAGCAGATAAGCACTCACCAATTCGAACAAGCTGTTTTCGAGCACTCAAAAAATCCAAGATCCATGCCAACAAATCACCTGATATTCCGTAGCTAATGAGTTTAGTCTTCAACTTTGGGTGGGAGACCGAATCGAAAGCCTTTTGAAAATCAAAATAAACAATGTCCACTCGACCACCATCCAGTAACCCCATAATCCAGTCATGTACACACTCCAGAAGGTTCGTACAAGTTGATCTCTCTCTCAGGAAACCGTGCTGATGTGGAGAAATAAGACCATGAGTAGAGAGGTAAGCCAAAATGCTTTTGCTAACAATCTTTTTCATAACGCGGCAGCATGTACACGTGAGAGAGATTGGTCTGTAGTTTGAGACAGCACTTGTAGGTCCTTTTTTGTAAATTGGTATGATGTATGCAGTTCTCCATATTTCAGGCAATCTTCGTGTTTTGAGAGACATTTCAAAAATATGACAGAGTGGCATAGTCAAGTTTTGGGCGCAGCGTTTAAGCAATATATTCGGTATACCATCTGGCCCACAAGATTTTGTCATTTGAAGACTTCTCAGGGTTGAAAAAACAACATCAGGAGTGAACGTAACTTTTTCCAGGAGATTGGGAAACCTCTGCACCAGAGGTGGATTACTTCCATAGTCTTTTGTAAAAACGGTTTCAAAATAGTCGTTGAGGACATTTGACATTTTAGCCAAATCTGTAACAATTGTGTCATCATTTGTTTCGATCCCAGTAATTTTAGAATTCAAGGAGAGTTTGTTGTGAATATATTTGTAGAAAGCACCAACGTTACCAGATAAAACAAGACCCTTCTCAATGTCATATTGTTCTCTTTTTACTGCTTTAGTACATAATTTTAAAAACTCCATGTATTTGATTTTATCTTTATTCTCTTTAGTATGCTTCCAGATTTTCCAGAAGAATAATTTGGATTTATATAGACGTTTTATTCTATTGGAGATTTTCCTTGGTCGTCCTCGTGAGCTCAATACAATCAATCAATCAATCAATCAAAAAATATTTCTATAGCGCTATTTCCGCAGTGTTCAATAGCGCTCGGTCGTGAACTTATTAAGCAGATATGTTTTAAGTCCACGACGGAAAACTGTGAGAGAAGTAGAGTTATTAAGAGAAGAAGGAAGAGAGTTTCAGAGATAGGGACCAGAGTAGGAGAAAGAGCGTTTAGCAAAAGAATGCTTAATAGTAAAGATGCGAGAGTGATTACGAGAAGAAAAACGAAGACCAGACTTAGAAGGGATATGTATTAAATTAGTTAAGTAGAGAGGAGAAAGACAATTTTTTATTTTATACATTATTAAACAGATTTTAAAAATCACCCTATATCTGAGAGGAAGCCAATGGATAAGAACAAGAGATGGAGAGATGTGAGAGGAGTAGGAGGTGCGAGAAACTAAGCGAGCAGCCGAGTTGAAGGCTTTAGAGAGAGGATAGAGGGTAGTGTCAGGAAGACCATAGTATAGAGAATTGCAGTAGTCAATTCGAGACAGGACAAGAGAAGACATTAGAAGTTGCAGCGAAGGGTCATCCAGAAGTGGACGAAGCTGCTTAATACGGCGAATATGGAAGTAACAAGATTTAGTAACAGAAGTAATTTGGGGGGTTAACGACAAGTTAGAGTCAAAAAAAACCTAAGCTACGAATCAAAAGAGAAAGAGAAATGGAAAGAGAGGATGGTGGCGGCAAAACCAAAGGAAGAGGATTTAGGGATTTAGAAAACTTATTGAAATAGATTAGTTCAAACTTGTCAGGATCAAGTTTGAGACACATAGAAGAACTCCAGGATATAATAGATTGAAGGCAGGCAGCTATTTGATTAAGAACAGACTCAAGAGAAGAGTTAGAGAAAGTAGAATAGACATAAGAGTCATCAGCATACATTTGACTATTGAGAGAGTGAGAAGATATAATATGAGAAAGTTCAGAAGTATAGAGAATAAACAGTAAAAGACCAAGAATAGACCCTTGAGGGACACCTTAGCTCAAAGATACAGGAGTAGATTTAGAAGATTCAATAGAAACATAATAATATCTACCAGATAGATAAAATTTAATCCACCGGAAAGCATCGCTAGTTATATTAAAAGATTTATCAAGTACATCCAACAACAGTGAGTGATCAACTGTATCAAATGCAAATGAAAAATCAAGAAAAAGAAAAAGGGTAGAGAGGCCAGAGTCAGAAGAAACAATGAGGTCATTATGAAGCTTAAGTAGAGCAGTTTCAGTAGAGTGGCCAGGTCTGAAGCCAGATTGAGAAGAGAGAAGAAGTGAGAAAGCAGTTAGATAAGCACTTATTTGCTCATACACAACTCTTTCCATAAGTTTAGAGATAAAGGATAGGTTAGAGACAGGCCTATAGCTAGATAGAGAAGAAGGATCAAGAGAGGCATTTTTAATAGTAGGGATAATAAAAGAGGACTTAAGAACAGAGGGAAACACAGATGTAAATAAAGAGAGATTAATTAAATCAAGTAAAATTGGATAAAAAAAACAGAAGAAAGCTTTTAAAGATAGTAGTAGGAATGAGATCCAAAGAGCAAGTAGAAGAAGACATAGAGTTAATAAGTTTAGTAAGATAGTCAAGTGAAATAGGAGAGAAAAAAGTAAAAGTTTCAGTAGAGAATTTAGAAAAAATAGGGGTTTGACTATTGTTAGAAGATCTGATGCTTTCAATTTTCGTAGAAAGAAAATTGTGATAGTCATCAGGAGAAAAAGGAAGAGGAGGAGATTTTTTATTAAGGATTTTAGAAAGAGAAGACCACCTATTCCTCGAGCTAGAAGCAAGAACAATAGATTTTCTCAAAAAGGAAGAATGATTAGTAAAGATGAGGTTATGGTATTGTTTGAGATGGTATTGCCACTCATACCAAGAACCCTTAGACAATTTAGAACGATAAGCTCGCTCGGCTTTACGTGCAGATTGCTTCAATCACGATCAAACCAAGGAACTTTTTTAGAAAAGAGTCGAAACTTAAACGTCTCGAAAGGAACCAAAGTATCCAGCATGGATGAAATCGTCAGATTGAGATTGTCCATAAAGGAATCAACATCAGTGAAAGAAGAAGAAGAAAACCCAGAGGTGAGAAATAAATTTGAAAATTGTATATTATCAAATCTAGACCAACACTTTTAGTGACTGAAGTAAGATTAATTAAAGGTTGAGATAGAGGTAAGGTGAAAGAAATAAAGTAGTGATCAGTAAAGTGAAGATTAACAGGTGAAAGATTGCTTATATTAGAGAAAAGAGGAGAAATAATAAGATCCAATGTGTTACCCCGATTATGAGTCAAAAAGTCACAATGCTGAAAGAAGTTAAAAGTAGATAAGATTTCAAGAAATTGAGAAACAAAAGAGTCCTTAGTTTTATTAATAGGAATATTAAAATCCCCAATGATAAAAGAAGGAGTAGATAGAGAGAAAAGAGATTCAGAAAGGTTGTAGAAATCCTCCAAAAATTGAGGTTTAGAGCATTTAGGAGGCCTATAGATACCTATTAAATTGAACTTAAAAGAATTAATTTTAACAGAAGTAAAGAGGCATTCAAAAGATGAGAATTTAGTAGAAGAATTGAGAGAGACAGAGTAGGAAGACTTGAAGAGAAGGCATATGCCACCATAGGAAGAATGTTGAGCAGAAAAAGGATTAGTAGGAGGCCTAGCCTGCTCAACAAAGGAGAAGCCAGTAGGAACAGAAGCAAGGAGAGAAGGAGAAGAAGCAGATTCATGCCAGGTCTCAGTCAGGAGAAAGAGATCAAGATAGTTAGACAGGGATAAGGAGTGATTTATAATTTAGAGAACGAATATTAAGAGTGGCTATATTAAGGCTAGAACTAGGATTATTATTATTATTATTATTATTATTATTATTATTATTATTATTATTATTATTATTATTATTATTATTATTATTATTATTATTATTATTATTATTATTATTATTATTATTATTATTATTATTATTATTATTATTATTATTATTATTATTATTATTATTATTATTATTATTATTATTATTATTATTATTATTATTATTATTATTATTATTATTATTATTATTATTATTATTATTATTATTATTATTATTATTATTATTATTGTTCAAAGTCACAGCTTTCTCTGCTGGTTTTCTTGACCGGAAATCCACCGGATTTCTAAGGTATTCTTTTTTCTTTGTTTTTCTTTAAATCAAAGCACTTTTCGGAGGATACTTGCAGTTCCTAGCAAGGCAATTTTCTGGACATGAATTGCAGTTGGTTTTCCTGGAATTCTCTCGAGGTATTTTTCGAAGCCAACTTTGATTGTCCCTAAGGCTCCAACCACAACCGGGATTACAGAAGTCTTGGTTTTCCACATTCTTGATACTTCAATCTCAAGATCTTTGTATTTGCTGAGTTTTTCTACTTCTTTAATGGAAATGTTGTTGTCATTTGGAACGGCAACATCTATTAGGAGACACTTTTTCTTGGTTCTGTCATGAATAATGATGTCAGGTCGGTTAGCTCCTACAGTTCGATCGGTGTTCACGGGCACATCATACATTACAGTAAAGTCTTTCCCTTCTACAATTTTTTGGGGCTGGTGGTCGTACCATCGTTCAGCTACTTGGACACCAAGATCCTGTAGAGCAGTCCAGTGCAGATAGTTGGCGATCCGATTATGTCTGTGCGTGTATTCTTTCGGGGCTAGAACTGAACATCCTGAGATGATGTGGCTTATGTGTTCTTCTTGTTGGTGGCATAGCCTGCATTTGCTTTCCACGTTCATTTTTAGTATTTTCCTTTGATGGTACCTAGTGCTTAGCGCTTGATCTTGTGCTGCTATGAGAAGACTTTCAGTTTCGCCTTTAAGTCCAGAACTTCGCAGCCAGCTGAAAGTAAGTTCTGTGTCAACAAATGGCATGCAAGTGTTTTTGAAGAATTGACCGTGAAGATTTTTATCCATCAACTTGGAAATTTTTTCTTCTTCTAGCATAGTTTTCATTATCTTCCTTTTTGTTAGATTTTCAGCCCTCTCTTGAGTTTGTAAATATCGGTTTTTGATTTCTTTTCCAGTTTTGACTAACGAATACTTTTTCTTTCTTTTTTCATGATTAAGAATGATTTCAATAAATCTGTCTGCTTTTAAAAGAAGGTATTCATATAAACCAATCACTGTACACTTGAATGAACTCTCCAACTCAATAAGTCCTCTTCCACCTTTCCTACGTGATATATACAGCCGGTCTACGTCTGCTTTAGGGTGTAGGCAGCCATATTTTGTTAAAAGCTTTCTTGTCTTTCTATCTATTGTTTGTAATTCGGTTTTTCTCCAATTGACTATCCCAAAGCTGTATTGCATCACAGGAACGGCAAGGCTATTTATGGCATGTGTCTTGTTTTTAGCGTTCAGTTCTGTGCTGAGAATTAGTCTGATTCTTCGCTGATATTCTTTACGTATTTCAATCTTCATGTCTTCATGCTGGATTTCACTTTTCTCTGCTATTCCAAGATACTTGTAAATTTCAATGTTTTCGAGGTTTCGAATGCCGTGTTCACTTTCTTCATTGTGCTTTGTTGCAACTTGCTTTCCTTTCTTCATTGTTACTTTGGCACACTTATCAAGTCCAAAGTCCATCTTGATATCATTGCTGAAGACCTTAACAACGTTAATTGCTTTTGTTAATTGGCAATCATCTTTTGCAAATAGTTTTAAATCGTCCATGTATAACAGATGACTTATTCGCTGATCTTTGTTCATACCATAGCCAAGGTCTTCGCTGTTCAACATATTGGTTAGTGGTATCAGAGAAATACAAAACAGTAACGGTGACAAAGAATCTCCTTGAAAAATTCCTCGTTTGATGTTGATTACTTCGGTGCATATATATCCTTCGGCGTGGTAGAGCTTCATCTCGGTTTTCCATTGTTGCATGACAGTCTCTAAGAATGTTATGATTATTGGGTCTGTTTTGTAGATTCTTAAAGCATTCACTATCCAGCTATGTGGAACACTGTCAAAAGCTTTTTTGTAATCAATCAATTATTATTATTATTATTATTATTATTATTATTATTATTATTATTATTATTATTATTATTATTATTATTATTATTATTATTATTATTATTATTATTATTATTATTATTATTATTATTATTATTATTATTATTATTATTATTATTATTATTATTATTATTATTATTATTATTATTATTATTATTATTATTATTATTATTATTATTATTATTATTATTATTATGACTATTATTAGTTTTAAGATTGTTTATTTTAAGAAGAGGATTTGATATAGAGAGATCAGAGAAAGAAGAGTTGCACTTAGCAATACGTTTAAATTTCCTAATATAATTTAGGTTAAGAATATCAA
Organism: Erpobdella octoculata; assembly: GCA_963978895.1. Lineage (NCBI taxonomy): Eukaryota > Metazoa > Annelida > Clitellata > Hirudinida > Erpobdellidae > Erpobdella > Erpobdella octoculata. Next base: position 25,119,176 of record OZ022239.1, read on the forward strand.
GATAATAAATCTTACGGCGAACAGTGCGAGTGGGCAGAGTAGAAGATTGAGATAGGCTTAATAAAAAATCCCTAGAGTACATTATTAGAGAAAGAAAGGTTTAGAAAAGGGAATACAGAAGAAAAGAAAAAAACTCACAGTTTCCACGTGAAACAATAAAACAAATCAAATTTAACTTCGCTCACGAGCCGAAACGCCATGACACCACGGCGCTAAACACGTTTTTTACAGTGCGAACTGGAACGAAGGTTTCTGTCACGTAACTCATACACTGCTGAAGGGCATTCCAGCAGTTTTCTACGTCGAAACAATATTGGAAGATGTTGTCCCATTTCACAAGTTTCAGAAAGTTGTTTATTGCTGCAAAATTTGCTTTATCAAACATATATGAGTTTCGAACATCGCTTTTGTCTCTTAGATCTGTATCATTTAAATGGAGAATCATTACATTGTGGTCACTGGTAGCGATCTGGCATCTGAACTCCACATTTGAGATAAACATTGAGTCCCCAGAGAGCACCAAATCTAGAATGTTGTTTCCTCGAGTCGGCTCTTGAATAAACTGTTGAAGTCCAAATTCATTTACAAATTCCATGAACACTCCGTAGACTCTGTTGTCTGGATATGAGTAACAGGTCCAATCCACTTCCGGCAAATTAAAGTCTCCAACCAGGCACATTGTACGTATCGGAGAATATAACGCTTTAAAACAATTAATACTGTCCACCATATAGATCTCCGCCTCAGCACCAAAACCTCCAGGACGATAGTATGTGACAATTCTGTATGATTTATGGTTCAATTCAATATCTACACAAACAAGTTCAATATGCCAGAAGTTATCAGGTACTAATACGGTTCTGTGAGGAATACTTGTTTTTACTACCATTGCTACACCCCCTCCACGAGTTTTTCAATCGTATCGAACTGAATCATAATCTTTAGTCAGAAATAAACTACTTGGAATCTCTTCTAATAGCCAAGTTTCAGTAATACAAAACATATCTGTTCTGCAGTCTTCTAGAAAAAAATACAAAAATCTTCAATCTTGTTAGATATACTTCTGAGGTTTGTGAAAGCTAGGGTGCTACCGTTACTTCCGAAAAAGTTGACCTTCGCCACTTAACCCAGCCGGGGCAGGAGGATGACCATCAGTAACTTTTCTTCGTTCGCATCTCTTTTTGTAGTTGAGTTCAGCCTGTTGTTTTGTCAGGTCTCTGTTCATGAAGATTTTTCGTACATCCTCATTCTTGGACGAGCGCAAAATCCGAGACGACATCAGCAGTTCTTCAGCTGCCGCAGGGTTTTCTAGAGTAACACATATTTTTGCTCTGGGATTTCTAAGGTCTTTTCCTAACCGCCTTGTCGCGACAATCCTGAGCACCACAGCAAGGTTGTTTTTACAGAGGTCTACCACACAATCTGCATCTGACTTTTTCTCATCATATTTCAAACCAGAAATGACAATGTTATTTGCCCTTCGCTTTTTGTCATCTTTTTCTTGTTCCAACCTCCAGAGAGTGGTAGTCAGTACTTCGGCAATACTAGTTGGATTGCGTAATAGATTTCGCTCGTCAATATATATATATATATATATATATATATATATATATATATATATATATATATATATATATATATATATATATATATATATATATATATTCTTTTAGGCAAACTCGATTGAAAAAAGTGGCGCATTTGGCTGAATCGATTTTATTTTTAATTTTTTCCAATACTCTGAATCGGTTTAAAAATAATTTATTATCAAACACAAACTCCATAATCTTATAGGCTAATAGATCTATTTCGGCAATTTTTTGCCATCATCAGAGCCGTTTAACTTTTTAAAATAAAATGCAGTGACTAAATGGTAAAAGATACAACTAATTGAAAGGAATTAAAATACAATTTAAATAAAATTTAAATTCATTATATACAAATGTAACAACATAAAAAATATTTAAATTAAAATAATTATAATAATAACAGTAATAACTAAATAATTAAGATCAGTTTGTGTTTCAAAGGTTATAGATAATGTATGTGATTCTTCTTCCAGTCACGTCCTTGAAGTTGACTGTAATTCCGTTGTTAAAGGCTTTACTAACTGATCTTAATTATTTTTAAACCGATTTAGAGTATTGGAAAAAATTAAAAATAAAATCGATTCAGCCAAGTGCGCCACTTTTTTCAATCGAGTTTGCCTAAAAGAACATATAGCGCCGAAGTATTCAAAAACTACTACTTGCTCGATTTCGGCTACAAATCGAAATGCAAAAGTTGAAGATCTTCTACAATCTCAGATTGTGCAGAAAGAACGAGAACTTAAAGAATTACAGGCAAGGTACGCAGAAGAAATGTCTACAACCACAGAAGACAACTTTGGTACAGACGTCCTCCAACTTGTCAACGAACACTTTACGAAATCCGAACGTGTGAAGGAAGTTAAAATTGTTAAAAAACTTTCTCGATTGTATGGAGGTCTGTTACTATTTAAACAAAATTGTACTACATACGTTAATTTGTCCGATTATAAATTGTCTGACGATGAATGTGACTTTTTAATGCTCGGTTATAATTATCATTTAAGTAAACCTTATGATCAACTACACAAACAAACCGAACTTGAAATATTGTACAATGATATCTTAAATTTAGAAGCCAAAAATAAAATTACTGTAAAATCAACTTTGAAGCCTCTATTACTAGCTGAAGGTTATAAACATCGATGCTCAAATTTTAAGTCTACCTTACCTAAGAAGTTATTGAATGCTGCCTCTCAACTACGTAAAAATACTCAGATAATTATCCGTAAAGCTGACAAATCACCTACGTACGTCATTTTAAATCGTGACAATTATTTTTCCAAACTCAATACAATTCTCTCTGACAGCTCTAAATTTCAAAAAGTGAAAGCTGATCCTACTGTTAAGATCAGATCTAAACTAAATATGATCATTGCGACTCTTATTAAAAAGAAGATAACAATTTTTTCTAAAATAATAGGTGACTATAAACCTGGTTATATTTACGGTAATGTTAAAATACATAAGAAAGATAACTCATTAAGACCTATTATTTCACAATGTCCTGCTGTTACTTATAATGTTGCTAAAGAAATTAATAAAATTATTTCTCCTTATTGTCCTTCTCAATATAGTCTTAAGTCTTCTTATAATTTTGTTGATCTTATTCATAGTAATAGAAGTTCTAATATAATTGCGTCTTTAGATGTTGAAAGTTTGTTTACCAACGCACCTGTTATAGACACTATAAATATAATTTGTAAGTGTGTTTATTCACATCCTAGTATTCAACCTCCTCAAATCAGCCCTGAAGTCTTGAAAGAATTACTTTATATATGTACAACGCAATCTCTTTTTTATCACCTAATGGAGACTTATATGTACAAATTGACGGTGTAGCTATGGGGTCCCCGTTGGGTCCGACTTTTGCTAATTTTTATATGGGTGATCTTGAAGCACGTGTATTTGAAAATCACACCAAACCTTTTCTGTATTGCCGTTATGTTGATGATATATTTGTTTCAGTTGATAACTTAGAAGAACTATTTAAACTGAGAGATGCATTTGTAAAAAATTCTAAACTACAATTTACTTATGAACTTGCTAATAATAAACATCAAATTCCTTTTTTGGATACATTAGTTACACGAAATGTATCAAAACTATCTTGCCAGGTCTATACTAAACCCACAAACACAGGCAATTGTCTTAATTATAATAGCGATTGTCCTGAAAGATATAAGCTAAACGTTATCAATAATTATATTAATAGGGCCTATAAATTTTCCGAAACATGGTCTGATTTTCACCATGAAATTCTACAAGTGAAACAACTTTTGATAAATAATAATTATTCTAATTCTATTGTTGATTCAACTATAAATAAATTTATGTCACGTATTACTGATAAAAAACATGTTTCAAAACCTAATACCAATAACTCATCAAATTCTTGTATAATTCCATTATATTATGCTAATCAGATGTCTAATAATTATAAAATAGATGAAAAAGTGTTGAAAAACATTGTGTATGATAATATTAAGGTTGTAAATGTTAAGTTTTTAGAGTTTTATTAGATCGAAAAGAACACGAAATAATAGATATCGAACATACACAACTACTTCAACTCGTACATCGAAAAAGGAAGGAAGTAGATTATACACCTAACATGCACCATAGACAACATAGACGTAAAAGTCAAATATAACATAGTTTCTTAATAAAAATCTCAACAGTAAATAAAGATAATACACTCAAGTTACACATCTATTATAACAATGGAAAAACTCATAATCTTTTAATTAAAAATAGTATAAATAATGTTTCTAGCCCTGTAGCACAAACCAGCCTAGTGTACCAATTTTCGTGTCCGTTTCCACATGGTCAGGTGGAAAATTACATTGGTCATACTAGAACTACTCTGTCTCGTAGATTGACTATGCATTGTCAAAGTGGTGCCATATACCAACATATGTCAACACAACATTCAATCAAACCATCACATAAATTTCTAATTGATAACACGAGTATACTAATGAAAGAAAATCAACCCATTAAGTTAAAATTAAAAGAAGCTTTAGCTATTAATAAATGTAAGCCTTTAATTAATAAACAATGGTATTCTTTTGATTTAACTCTTAAACTTTTTGGTTCTCTAAATAGTATTAAAACTAATAATAATAATAATAAATGTTTTAACTCATCTACAACTTCTGTTAAAAATATGCATGTTAATAGTGCCAATGTTTCTTCAGGTATTTCTTCGTTGAATGAATGTTTTGTACCAGACGTTTGTGTTTCAAAGGTTATAGATAATGTATGTGATTCTTCTTCCAGTCACGTCCTTGAAGTTGACTGTAATTCCGTTGTTAAAGGCTTTACTAACTGATCTTAATTATTTAGTTATTACTGTTATTATTATAATTATTTTAATTTAAATATTTTTTATGTTGTTACATTTGTATATAATGAATTTAAATTTTATTTAAATTGTATTTTAATTCCTTTCAATTAGTTGTATCTTTTACCATTTAGTTACTGCATTTTATTTTAAAAAGTTAAACGGCTCTGATGATGGCAAAAAATTGCCGAAATAGATCTATTAGCCTATAAGATTATGGAGTTTGTGTTTGATAATAAATTATTTTTAAACCGATTTAGAGTATTGGAAAAAATTAAAAATAAAATCGATTCAGCCAAGTGCGCCACTTTTTTCAATCGAGTTTGCCTAAAAGGGTAACCGGATAAAACAGAACATGATGAAACAGAACATGATAAAACAGAACATGATAAAACAGAACAGGGAAGAAACAGAACAGTGAAGAAACAGAACATTGAACAAACAGAACAGTGATAAAACAGAACATCGCGTTTATTTTTTTCAATTTTTCGCAATAACTACAAATCAGTTTTATATAACTTTCATCTACTTCTTTGTATGTTTCCGTTGTCAGCTATTGATCCAGAGGAAATGTAGGAATCATCCTACAACAGATTAATTTGTGTTTGTGTTTGCTTTATATTCTTGTTGCGGTGCCTTGACGGTTTTCGCTGATAACTTTTTTGTTTGATTGAATATTAAGAAACTATTTTGACAAAAGAGCCAACTTTTTAAGCTGTTCCTATTCTAGTTCATTTCTTATTAATTGATCAATATAATTTTTCCCGTGAAAATTCACTCATGCAAATGTTGCGAACACATTAAAAATACATTAATGCCAGATACCAGTGTCACAGTTGAGAGACTTCTTACCAAATTATAGTTAAAACTTGGACTTCTAGATATATATTCTTGGTACAAAGTTGGTTATAAAAGAGTTTGCTTATATAAAATATGTATTTATATCTACAATTTCTGTGCAAACAGGGTGAACAAGTTATATCCAGCAGTGAGGAGCTTCAAACATCGAAAAATAATATTATTAACTACATTACCAAATAAAACTTTAATTTTATGATAATAGTTTAAAATATCTCCGGGCGTTTTAACTTGAAGCAATTTGATCTCGGACATTTTGTATATCAAGAAAAAGTTGAAAAAATATACGCAATGTTCTGTTTTATCACTGTTCTGTTTAATCAATGTTCTGTTTCTTCACTGTTCTGTTTTCTCACTGTTCTGTTTTATCATGTTCTGTTTTATCATGTTCTGTTTTGTCATGTTCTGTTTTATCATGTTCTGTTTCATCATGGAACCGCCTAAAAGAACATATAGCGCCGAAGTATTCAAATATATATATATATATATATATATATTACCAATGTTTTGTCTTGTCTTAAACATTTTGCCTTAAGCACTTATCCTGCAGACTTTTTATTGTGCTGTGAAACTATTGTAGTGGACGTTTTGTCATGAATATATTTTCCCATGGTGAACCTTTTGTCGTCGTAAACATTTTGTCGTCTTGAATATCTTGTCGTCGTGAATATTCTGCGATGATCCCCTCACATCACATCGCCATTAATAATTCCATACACATTATTTAATGTGTAGAACAATAACTAAAAATTATTATTTTTTTTATTAAAAATAATATTTTAATTATGATTACAAAAAGTACTAATAATATTAAGTTAAAAAATTACATAACTCAGCACAGCAATTTACCTTGGCTTGGGTATACCACGCGACGCCATTTAATTAATTCCTAAACATAAACAAAAACAATGTTTTGTTCGACAGGCGTGTTTTAGTTTTAGGAAAGGCCTTACTTAAACCGTGTTAGATTTTTAATTGAAACAAATCGTATTATGTTTTTAAAAAGCTGATTTTGTATTTTTTAAAAACTCTGAATAAAGTGTATTTGGTTAAATAAAGTCAATAATATTACTCATACTAGTGACTAGTAACTAGTCATACTGAATACTGAAACGAGTAATTATGTATGAAGAAATGAATATCAACAAATCACTTTGGAATTTATTGAGTGATGCGAAAGCGTCAATTTTAGCAGAAGAAATAAGATGCCGTAAAATTGTTTTCGACGCAAGAGCCTGGTATGATTGTCATATCAACATAAACTCAGGAAAACTTTGTGAACAACATGAAGAACATTTTGACTTGAAGTAAGTTCCAAATGTTATAATCAGTATAGTTTAAATTCTTTTATAAAGTGGAGCGTATTTTTTTGTATAAGTATAATATTATTGATGCTTTACAAATTATATTCTGCTTAATTTGAACCTCTGATTTACTCTGTTTCATGAAAACATTTTTGTAAAAGTATGAAAGGTTCTATTATTTTTTTAATAACTTAAATAGTTAACCCAGACTTCGAAAAAATATTAGACATTTTGGTTTGAATTTTGTTTTATATGTTGTTTTGAATTGTTGCTATATCTTTGAGACTACTTTGAGAGGTGTTGTGTATATTTTGCAGTTTACCACGAAACAATTCTATGGAAGTTTAAACTAGTGCTTACTGTGTTGAAAATAATATATATTTTTAAGTTTGAATTTTTTTTACAGAGTGGTGTTTTGGCAGCTATACAACTTAATCATAGACCACATCAGACCAGCTGTTGTGTTTGAAAGTTTGTCTAGCAAGCATGCTGATAGAATGGATTTTGAAGAAAAGGTATGTTTCAATATAATTGTCTTTGGATTAGAAAATTAATTTCTTCTAATTAATCTTCTGTAGATAATTATCTTTGTATAACTGAGTTTTTATTTTGTATTCATTTTCTCAAATATAAATTGTACTTATAGATAATCTACGATTTCATGATTGTCTATTTTGGCAATCTAATAATAAATAATATAACTAAAATAACCTATAAAACTATTGTATGAAAAATTAAGAAACTAGTTTCTGAACGAAAAAGTTATAGAACAGTAAAATCAAGTTTACAGTAGTAAAACAATCTAAGTTTGCACTAAAATCTGCTGAAATTTAAGGTATTATATATATATATATATATATATATATATATATATATATATATATATATATATATATATACTAGTTGACCCAGCAAACGTTGTTTTGCCTTTTCATTTATTTTGGTTTTTTATTTAAAGTTTAATGTACAAAATTATGACAATTTAAAAAAAATCAATCTTGAAAAGCAATCGAGTGTACAATGCCCGGGGTTTTTGAAAGTTTTTCTATCGTTCTTCTCTCTTGCTCCCGTTTCCTTCCCCGCTTGCTCTACCGTTCCCGTTTACTATCTCGTTTCTGCTTGTTTTCACTTTTCGCTTGCTCTCCCGTCAATTATTCCTTAATGTAAAGTTTTATTTGGCAAGTGACGACAACTAATTGATATTTGATGAAAGTAATTTAGGTTATGACATTTGATTAAGTTACTTTTAAAGGAAACGGTACAATTGTAACAAATATAAAAATAGCACACATACACACACACACACACACACACACACACACACACACACACACATATATATATATATATATATATATATATATATATATATGTGTGTCTCTCTATCTGTTGCATTTTCCTATAAAAAGAACATAATTGCACCTCACTGTTTTTCCAAAATAACTTTTTAAAATAATTTTAAAAAAATATTCTAAATAGCCTAGGACCTATCCTCAGACATACCAAATGTACACAAAAAATTTCATAAAAATCGGTTCAGCCGTTTTGGAGGAGTTCAATTTCAAACACTATGACACAAGATTTATATATATATATATAGATATATATATATATATTTAGATATATATATATATATATATATATATATATATATATATATATATATATATATATATATATATATATATATATATATTAGGGCTGTGCTGGTATAGCGGCCGGATTTTGGCAATACCACCAAATTACGGTTCCTCCAGTATAAAGGGTGCCGGTATTGAACAATCAGCATTCAGCACATCACGCATAAAAGACAAAAAAGTTAAAGACCTACAGCAGCAGTATGGGCAGGGAAATTTACCTGTATTATTATTATTATTATTATTATTATTATTATTATTATTATGCTATTAACGTGCTCTCTAAAAATAAATTTTCTCAGAGCACGGGGCAAACAGCGTCGAAATGAAAAACAAATGAATCTATCGTAAGTGGCAGTTTTGACACGATCAAAGAGTGGTCGGATACTGACGGAACATGTACGTCACAGATGAGAGAAAACGACTGAATTGGAACCTTTGTGATGACGACGTCCAATGTGTGTCCAGCTTTATGGGTTGGTGAAGAAAGGTTTTGGACAAGCCCAAAACAATCCATGATAGTTTTGAATTTAATTGTCCAAGAGTCGTCGGCTCTATCAAGGTGAATGTTCACGTCTCCGACGATAAAAATATTGTAGTTGTAAATAATCAATTCCTCAAGAATCAGTCCAAATTCTTCCAAAAACTGATCAGAAACTCGTTCACTTCCAGGTCGATAGATGGCCACAGCAATAATTCTAACATTCCTTAAAGAAAGCATCACTGAAATGAGTTCAAAAGTAGAAGGTTTGCTGTTGAGATTCATTCTTCGGGCTTTGCATGACTCTCTGCAGATCCAGGCAGCCCCGCTTCCTAGTGGGTGACCTGAAACAGATTCAGTCGAACGCATCTTCTCTGCAGTAAACTTTTCGGAGCGTTTCTTTACTCGAGCCTGATCCAGACACACGAATCCATCGGGAGTAATTCTAGCGAGTGCAATGTCGTTTGATGATTCATGAAAAGTTTCGACAACTGCAAAGGCATCAAGATCATGCTCAACAATTATATTTGTCAACGAAGCACTTTTGTTTCCAATAGACTAACAGTTTAAATATCCAATAGTCAAATCCTTTCTTATGGCTGTAGTGTTCAACATGTTATGAGTCGGGCTGCATCTATTCAATTGATCTGGCCTGAGACATTCAGTTTTGGCAGGGCCAGAAGATATTATTACGGTCGACAACTGCGTTGGCATTGACTGATGTGAATGACGATTATGTAGTGTCTCTAATATAGGGAGAGGTGGCATTTGCTTTGGTAGCTTAGTTGGGTTAAACATCTTTTTCCTGAATTACTATTGATGGTTGACATCCAAGTGACTCTGACAGCCAAACATTTCTGTACCCCGTCGTTGCTGTTATGTACGTCTGCATTGGAACCAGTGATGCTTTTTAACTACTTTAAAAGTAGTTAACTACTTTATTTAACTACTCACAAAAAAAGTAGTTAGTAACTATTTCCTAACTACTTTTAAAAGCAGTAGTTATTAACTACCTACTTAACTACTGCCTAGTAGTTAACTAGTAGTTAACTACTTTTTAACATTAAAATTTAAAACAAATGTAATTTCCAAGAACAGAATATAATTATTTACATTTTTATTTACACAATTATTTACAAAATGATACTATCAAAAGCATTTACAGAATATCTAAGATGATCTCTTGAAAAAATCATCATATCGATGTGGTTATCAGACAATTTACTTCGTCTGTCAGATAAAATTTGTCCTGCTACACTAAGAAGTCTTTCAACTGCTGCTGAACTTGGCAATGTTGAATTGAGCTTTATAAATGCTGCACAAACATCTGGATAATGGAAGAGACTTTGGATGTTCTTGGACGGGTTTGATAAATAATCATGAAGCTGTTCACCCAATACATTGTCAAAGGAGTTTGGTATGGTATCCATATAGTCGTACAAATCGTCATTTTCACTGCACTGATCATTGTCAACAGAGGTGATTGTTTTTGAAGTAGGGCTTCTAGATTTACAACCTGCAAAGATATTTTTAAAAACAATAATTAATAAACAATAATTAAACAATAATGCTGTGTATTGTTAATTGTTAACCAAAAAAAACCTTTTAACATTTGCAATTAAATACAAGTTAAATAAACCTGATTTTTCAAGCTCTTGATTCCTCTCTTTTATGTAAGCCAATAATTTTTTTTTAATCAAATATTTTTTTTGCTCATCGGACAAAAAATTCAATTTGAATTGGGGAATTATCGCTGTTGCTAGCAGATACTCTTCATTTTCTAAAACAGGACCAAATCGTTTCTCTATACCCCGAGATAGTGCTTGTATAAGAGGTTTGATGGTTTTTTTCATCGTCCTTAACAACTACTTCAGTAAAACATTCTTTAATTATTTTGCTATTCATTGTAATATATCGCAACAAACTCGTCACCTAATCGAAAATCGAACCTAACCGAAAATAATAACAAACTTAAACAAACAACGAAGCGGAAAATGAAAAGGAAGAAACAAAGCCAGTAAGATAGTGATGTACAAGTACATAAATTAAAAAACACAGATATCGTAATTGTTTTAAAAAAATTAATAAAAAAAATTAAAGTAGTTAAAAAAATAGTTAACTACTGTAGTTAATAACTATCTCAAAAATAGTTAACTACTAGTTGATAACTAGTCTCACAAAAAGTAGTTATTAACTATTCCTTAACTACTTTAGAGTAGTTAATAACTAATAGTTAACTATTTATAGTTAGTAACTACCCATCACTGATTGGAACCACTCTGGGAGGTCTTTTGGTCACGATTTTGTCCCCCACGATGATCAGATTGGTCTCTCCAGCCCTTGTTCTCTGCCTCAAACAATCGACAAGAAGTTTTTGTGCTTCTCTTTCTTTCGGGGTCATGTCTCCTCGATGTATGAAAACCGCTTCTCCTTCCTTTATCGTTTTCAAGTTTTTTGCCTGTTTCAGACGTTTTGATTGAAGAATCTCGTTTTTCAAGACCAGCTTCAGTGGTCTTGGCCTGGAAAGCTCGTTTTCTCCCTCGGCTTTCTTCTCGAGTCTGACTAAATTCACAATTTCGACATCATCGCAGGAAATCGCCTCCAGCAACTCCTCCATTCTTTTCCTGTCGTACAGTTTGCGCTAATCTGGCACGGACGATCTCGACTCGGACAGCCTGTAAACAATGACGCTCGGCTTTCTTCTGAGTGTGTCCGCCTCCTCATCCTTGTCCTCCTGTTTCTTCACGTCAAGGGCTTTCTTGAGGCATAACTGTAGGTTCAACACTTGTTCGCCCTTGTCGGACAAGACTGAATCTTGCACTTTTTTAACACCGTCGGCCAATTCATTAACTTTTTCCCTGAACAAATCCGACCATTTTCTGGTAGCTGCGTCAACTTTTTCCGATAGTGGTTCTAGGTCGACATCTGTTATCTTTTTCCTAAGGCCCTTGACTTCCTCAAGAACTTTGCTAAGTTTCTGCTTGTTTAGAGAAAATTCTTTTCTTTTCTCTGCAAACATCATCTCTCTCATCTCAGAGTCTTTTTGCATTATCTCTCTAAACTCTTTGATGTTCTGAGAGATGGACTCAAGACCGGCGAATCCCTCCTTGTTGCTTGCGTGCAGTTTTCCTATCAGGACGTTGACAGCCTCGGTGTTGCACCGGGCGAATTTGTCACATAAACTCAAACCCAGTTTTTGAACCACCTCCGATGCCTCTTGTCTAGACTTTTTACGAGTTTTAACCGTTCCGGCCATGATGAGCGATATCTTAAATCAAGGAGATAATCGTAAAACAATCGATTAAGTGAGAAAAAAGTAACGGTTTTCGAACGAAACTGCCACGCAAGTCGACTAGCACAAATACAAGATAGCTTAGGCAATAAATTATAAGTAAATCGAAATATTTGAGATATTCGCTCTCGCTGTGGTTTACCACAGACAACCAATCTCGAAAATGCCCATTGTTTACTACACTTCAATTACGGACAACGGTTCTTAACAATAGCATAACACTAACGGTCTAGCACCGTTTCGCTTTGTTAACTGAACCATGTCTAATTGTAGTTTAGTTTAGTTTAGTTTTATCGTCCGAGCTGGTGACCGACCGCGGATGGTAACACTAACGCACTTTCAAACACTATTTCCAGCCATTTTCAGGCTTTCAACATTATAACGGCACTGGTACCGGTAGTACCGGTTTTTGGCCCGGAAATACCGGTACCGGTACTGGCAGAAAAAAACCATACTGGCACAGCCCTAATATATATATATATATATATATATATATATTGAATTTCTGTGTGTCCTTTATGCATTGCTACATCATTCATCCGATCATAATGAAATTATCACATAGCATTGAAAATCAATAGAGAAAGGTTTTTGTGAAAAAAAATTGAGATTGGTCAAAGGAACGGAAAAGCTGTAGCGGGAACGGGAAAGCTAGCTGTAGCGGGAATGGGACTGGGAGAGCAAGTGGGCGTGGAAAAGCGACCGGAACAGAAGTGCGAGCAGGAACGGAAAAGCGAACGGAAACGGTAGAGCTTGAAAAGGAGAGGAAGCGGGAGAGCAAGAATGGGTGGGAGCGAGAGAGCAAGTGGGGAAGGAAAGGAAACAGGAGCAAGATAAGAAAAACTTCTAAAAAAACCCCGGGTAACCCTGATAGTTTTATATATAAGTATTATGTATATGTATAATTTTTTGAATTTTTATATATTATAAACAAATTATTTTTAAATTTACAGTGCAAAGGACTATTGTCAGCTATGAGCATTCCTTATATGGAAGTGGACAACATAGATGGCTTCTGTGCACAACTCATAGAAAAAAACGTACTTTATTAAAAAATTTATTAATTTAAAAAAATGATTTCTTTAAAATTAATTTTATTTTTCTTTAAATCAAAAGTTTTTTTTTATCCGTTTCATCGCATGTTTGAACAGATTGTTGAATGCTGCATAACGGAGAGTTCACTTGCTTTTCTTTACAATGCCAGCAGCTTGTTCAGATACTCTGAATCTATGCTTGACTGTGGCAAATGTCGAAAGGTTAACTATATATTTTTTTTTCATTTAAATTTTTTGATTAGAAGCGAGAAAAAGTGATTTTTTTATTTATTAAAGTTGGTAAAAAAGCTAAATTGATTATCATTTCTTGTTTCAATTGTTCATATAATGTGTTGTTGCAGTATTGATTAATTTAAAGATTAAATATTTAAAATTAATATTATATTAAATTTTTATTCTATCTTTCAATAAGTGCTTTCTTTGGTCATCATTTCAGACCCCCAGATTAGTCAAATATTCATGTGGTAACAACATAAAAAGAGATCACTTGATGTGCTTCTATGGAATGGCTTCGACTTTGTTAAACAAGAAAAACAACATCAATAATAATAATGATAATAATAATAAGGAACATGATGATAATGGGAATATAATTGATAAAGCAACAATAACAGTGGATCATTTTCCTTCACCTATATACACAAGACCTCTAATGCCTAGGGCATGTAAGAAGCCTTACATGCCACAACCGGTGGTGAAACATCAGAAAATAAAATCTTTCTTAAACAAATTGGATGACACGGGTACCGGCTCTAAAACAATGATCAAGGTACAGGAAGAGTTTGGCGGTGCTGAGGATAATTTGGTTCTGCTGAGCGGGGTGGTGAAGGGCTGGTCCGAAAATCCCGTAGCAAAGTTTGTATCGGAGTTTGTTTTCATTATTCTTATTAACAATGAGAATTTGAGTTTTTTCGGTAACAGTTCATTTTGTGTATTTTTTATCTTATTAAAGACTAGCAGTGCCCGTAGCGGCTTCGCTCGCATGAAATTAGAGAGTTTGAACCGTGCATCCATAGTAGAGATCATTTTTTTAGGTCTCGGCTCGGCCCGTCGACAAATTAGCCCAGCCCGTTTTAAAAACCCAAACTCCTGGCCCGGCACAGCCCGTCTAAATTAGGCCCGGCCCATTTTTACAGGCCTAGAAGTTCTATATACTTGATGAAAAACTTCAGCCCGTCCCACCTTGACCTCAGGTTTGGCCCGGCCAAACTGAAGACCCCAAAATCACTAAAATATCTATATACTTGGTGAAAAGCCTCGGCCCGTCCCATTTTGATTTAAGGTTTGGCCTGGCCCGTGTGAAGACTCTAAAACAACGGCTTGGCCCAACCGGTGATAAACTGGACTTAGCTACTTTTAACCGGCACAAAACTTCAAAATACTAATTTTTACATTTGTAGCACTTACAGTTTTTGAGTAGCAGTTATTTTGAAATCAAATAACCCTTATTTCCACCCCACATTTGAGGTCCTGGAAACCAAATTTTTAAAAAATGTTGAAACACTTATATCATTATTTTTTGAGTAAATACTAAATACTAATTTTGACATCTATAGCATTCACAGTTTTTGAGTAGCAGTTACTTTAAAAACCAAAGAAACCTTTTTCCACCCCACATTTGAGATCATGAAAACCAAAATTTCATATATCCTTATTTTTAGAGTAGAAACTAAATACTAATTTTTACTTTTGTAGTATTTACAGTTTTTGAGTAGCAGTTACTTTAAACACCAAGTACCCAATTTTCCACCCCACATTTGAGGTCCTGAAAACCAAATTTTCAAAAAATAGTGAAACACGTATATCAATATTTTTAGAGTAGAAACTAAATACTAATTTTTACTTTTGTAGCATTTACAGTTTTTGAGTATCAGTTACTTTAAAAACCAAGTAATCCTATTGTCCAGCCCAAATTTAAGGTCCTGGAAACCAAATTTATAAAAAAATGGTGAAACACGTATATCTTTATTTTTAGAATAGAAACTAAATACTAATTTTTAAATCTGTGGTATTTACAGTTTTTGAGTAGCAGTTACTTTAAAAAACAAATAACCCTATTTTCCACCCCACATTTGAAGTCCTGGAAATCAAATTTTCAAAAAATGCTAAAACACGTATTTCATTATTTTTTGAGTAGAAACTAAATACTAATTTTTACTCCTGTAGCATTAACAGTTTTTGAGTAGAAGCTACTTTAAAAACCAAATAACCCAATTTTCCAACCCACATTTGAGGTCCGGGAAACCGAATTTTCAAAAAATGGTGAAACACGTATCTTTTTATTTTTCAAAAAGAATCTATATACCAAATTTCAAAATCTCCTCATTTTTGGTTTTCGAGATATACATTGTTTTAGAAAAAAGTTTGTTTTCCAGTTTTTTCCCCGCAGGAGCAAAATTTTCAAAAATCCTTTCTTAGCGGATGTTTACGCTATAAAAGTAATATAAGTTCCAAATTTCACGTTCCTAGAATGAGGCGTTTGAGCTCGGCGTTGATTATCAGTCAGTCATCTGTCAGTCAGTCAGTCAGTCAGTCAGGACATGTTCTTTTATATATATAGATTAGAAAGATTTCAAAAAGCTTTTGGACTTCAAAACACTGGGATTACCAAAGAAGAAAAAGATGTTTTAAAACTGTTTCAGAAGCATGAACTCTCATTTTCCATCACCGAGGTTTTTAGACATTTGAGTGAATTTTAGATTAATGTTTGTATACATTATTAATTTAACTAATTAATATTTGTGTAAATTATTAATTTAACTAATTAATGTTTGTATTAATTATTAAATGTTTGTATTAATTTAATAATTAATAACTTAATTTAATAATTAATAACTTAATTTAATAATTAATAACTTAATTTAATAATTAATAACTTAATTTAATAATTAATAACTTAATTTAATAATTAATAACTTAATTTAATAATTAATAACTTAATTTAATAATTAATAACTTAATTTAATAATTAATAACTTAATTTAATAATTAATAACTTAATTTAATAATTAATAACTTAATTTAATAATTAATAACTTAATTTAATAATTAATAACTTAATTTAATAATTAATAACTTAATTTAATAATTAATAACTTAATTTAATAATTAATAACTTAATTTAATAATTAATAACTTAATTTAATAATTAATAACTTAATTTAATAATTAATAACTTAATTTAATAATTAATAACTTAATTTAATAATTAATAACTTAATTTAATAATTAATAACTTAATTTAATAATTAATAACTTAATTTAATAATTAATAACTTTATTTAATAATTAATAACTTTATTTAATAATTAATAACTTTATTTAATAATTAATAACTTAATTTAATAATTAATGTTTGTATTAATTTAACTTTGTAGTTGATCAAACGTTTTGAAATACGTGGCGACCTCAATGTCCAAGACATGAAGTGGAAGCGACCACATCTGAAAACATTAAAGCTCTACTTGCAGCACAATCTTTTTCTCTCATTGCCAACAAGACAGCTACTCGGATATATCGTATCTTACGACTTGTTCCAGTTACTCGATGATTTCATTTCCGGAGATTCGTACCCGGACGGAATTTCACGACCCGAAAAGTGAATATTTTCCTGCTTATTCATTATGTACTTTTTAAATGCTTTTATTTAACTTCACTCGTCTCTCTGTTTGTCTGTGGTGATCAAATCTTAGAGAGTGTAGAAAAAAAGTGGGGAGAGAGAGGAGAGATAGGATTTTATTCATTTTTCACTTGAACCACTAAAATCACACCAATTAAACCATATATAAAAACAATTAAGTTTTCAAAGTGACTAATCTATATATATAAAACTCAAATACCACTGACTGACTGACTGACTCATCACGAAATCGCAAAAAAAGCCACTGAACGGATTGTAATGAAATTTGGAATATATCTTTCTCTTGAGTATTAGGTGCTCACTAAGAAAGGGTTTTGAAAAAATCGGCCTGGATCGCCTTATTTCGAAGAATATACAATGCGTAATGAAACGTATATTGAAACGCGTCGGGGATGGGTAAAATGCAGACCGCAGACTTATATTTAAATAACTGTTAACGAAAAATTTAGAAATTTTTTGTTATTTTATTTATTAATAATAATTACAACTAAAATTCAACCGAATATGTTATTTACTGAATCTTGGTTATTTATTAAGCTGGATAGTTTCGAATGCTGAGGTGACGAGTTTTTTTCATTATATGAATTAAATGTTAACGAAAAATTTATCAAATTTTATATTTTATTTATTAACAATTTAATATAAATACATATTCACAACTAAAATTCAACCAAATACGTTATTTACTGAATCTTGGTTATTTTTTTTAATAGTTAAATAGTTTCAGTTTCAGTGCAGATGATTGGGTTTCGGCAATTAGAGATGTGGATGTTGTAGGAGTGAAAAGTAAAGGTAGAAGTAGGAAGACTTGGTGGGAATGTGTGAAGAAAGACATGGATGAGCTCGGCCTGAAGCGGCAGTCTGCCCTGGATCGTGACTTGTGGAGGGGCCTGATATGGAAAAACGTCCAACCCTAGCATAGCGTGGAATAGGGACGTTTCAAAAATAAATGATGATGATGATGAAGGTGACGAGTTTTTTTCATGTACATGTTGGTCTAGTGGTATAGACACCGGCTTTTAGAGTCGTAGGACCTGGGTTCGATTCCTGGTCCGGGCACATAATTTTCTTGAGCAAGAAACTAACTCACATGGGCTCACGTCAACTCAGCGTTTCATCTTAAAGTGGTCGATAAATGAGTACCAACTTCGGTTGGGGGTTAAAGTCCTTCATGCACTTGTGGAGCTAGTGAGTAGTATGCGGGGCTGCCAGCTGCGCCATAAAACACCGCATTCGCCGTTAGTCTTATCTGCAAGTTACCAAAATTGTAAAGCGCCCTTAAAGCGGCTTCTGCTGTATACGGCGCTATATAAATATCATAGGGGCGGCATGTCCTCTGTTTTATTACCTAATAAACGAATATTTTGTATGAAACGCGTCGGGGGTGCATAATAAAATTCAAATCGGTAATTGCGTAATAAAATTCAAATTTAGTTTACGTAACAACGTTTGAAGGCTCCAAGCAAGTTTTAGCAAATCTATTTTACTTTTTATGGGTTAAAAGAAGTTAGGAAAGAATTAAAAAGAGAAAATGAGTGCGAGCGAGAACGGGAATGGGAGAGCAAGCGTGAGCGAGAACGGGAGAGCAAGTGCCTGAATTATCGAGATATAAACGGCTCAACTCAAAAGCATTTCTTTAAAAAATTTATTTTTATCTTTACTTGTTTACACAGATGGTCCAACAAACAACTTACTCCATTTGGATAAGATAGCGATATATACAGAAATATATACATTTAATAAAATATTTAATAATAAATAACGTATAAATATACGTGTTTGTCTATGTGTGTACAAAACTATGATTTTTTTTTGCTTTTTATTAAAAAAAACATTGTTTTTTAAGAGTTACAAAGCTGTTCAAAAAGAATGGACAGGAAATGTACAGAGTCAAGTGGTACTACATACGTAAGTTTTATTTTTATTTTACTAGATTTCATTCAGCTGGATTATATTAATTAACCGAACTGGTTATTTTGATTGCATTTTGTTTCAACTGTATGACTTGACGTTTTTCTTTTTTTTCTGATTACGTTTCACTTAACTGTATTCTGTCCAAACAGTTTCAGTGGCCCGTTGGGTCCCTGTGTTCGAGTTGTAATAAATAAAATAAATAAATAAAAAAATATGATACAACATTGTATTATGAGCATTAATTATCTTTATTAATGGTAATTTTGTACATACAGCTGGAGCAGAAGAAATGAAGCAAAGAGATCTTGTAACAACAGAGTTCAAGACGGTTTTTTCTGCAGCTTTTCCTAAAATTGCCTCGAAATATGAAGGCTGGAACCTCAGCTCGAGTGACAACGAGTACGATGATGACGAAGATGACGACATGGAGAACAACGACATGAGGGATGATCGCAATGACGTGTCTTTCTCAACTCCATCAACATCGTCAAGTAATTTATTCAGTTGTCGACAAAAAATTACAGACTCGTACATCTAACATATTTTTTCGCAGTTGCGTTTTATGTGCTCAATTTTAAAGACAGTTTTTTTTTTAATTTCATAAAAATTGCATTGGATCTTGCAGGAGACTCATACATCTAACATATTTTTTCCATTTGCATTTTATGTACTTAATTTTAAAGCCAGTTTTTTTGTTTTTAATTTCATACAAATTGCATTGGGTCTTGCAGCAAAAAAGCCAAAGAAAAGAAGAACAAGTCTTATGGATTCCGGGGGCACTCCCGCTTCGTCCGGGAGCGGCTCAAAAACGACGATGAAGCACTTTTTTGTCATCAGAAAAAAACTGACATTTGATACTGTTAAGTAAGATCCATCAGAAGATTCATCGCAATCATTGACATCCCATGACAACAAAACATCGATGTTATTACATGTATAAATATATTTCCATCAAGTCGAATCAATCATCATTATCTAGTGAAGAATCAAGAGATATTTGTTTTGTTAGAATCGTTATTTCTGTGGAGCTTTGTTACACGAGAAGCGTTTTTAATATCTGTAAAGCATCTCACGCGACGTGCTTTAAGAGTTTCACCAAAACAGTTTTTTTTAGATTTTCATTCGATCGTTCTGAGCTGAATTTTTGTTAATGAGAAATTGTTGTAAAATTATAGAATTGACCCGTTATTTTATGTAAATAGTGACAGTTTCTTCATTCTGTGTAGACCTAATATTTCCTATCAGGTGAATTCAATATTATGACTCATGTCTGTAAATAACTCGAGATTTGTGTGTGTGTGTTCCAACTCTGGTGAGTAACACTCGCTTACCAGTTGGCTTTCTTTACACATGTAATTGTTTCCATGTAGACTTAATAACTTGAGAATATAATTTTACATTTAAATAGTTTTACTTTTAAGCACATATGCTAAACCGGTTCTGTTTGACTTTGTTAAGCATATTTTGAAAGCTACATTCTGTTTCATGATACAAGGTTTTTGCACATGTTGTTGGCTATCAGATCATCACAAGTTTGACTTTACTTTTAAGCTATGTATGTCATCAAACTTTTCCATAAATTTTCAACCAAATTATTTTCTTGATACCATTTTATTGTTGTTTTAAACTGGAATAAAACATTTGCAACTTTCTCAAATTTCTTATTCAGAATGGGGAAAACCCACCTGACGTTGAATTATGCAACATCATTAATTTTATCAGAAATGTGTAATAAACCCATAACAGGCGTGATCTAACAATATAATAACTAAATACAACTGATTGTGTAATAGTGTGAATGAAACTGAAAAACTAGACAAAGAAATTAATTTTCAGCACCACAAGCTTTATTGCATGAACAAGATCCCGATATTTCTCATAAGTCAATTTTCCATCAAATTACTTCCTAGCTCTACAAATTTAAAGTGCTACTGAATTATTTTCAAAGCACATATCTGTCACCGAACGCAATCGACAATTTTTATCATTTCAGAGAAATAAAATTGGATGCCATATATTTAGTCATGTATTATTATAGTTTAATGGAATTGGATTATGGACTCAAAGGCATGAGTTTTATAAATATCATCGATGCATCCTTCCGTTTATTCGAATTCCCAGTTAAGAAATGGTCAAGAGATGAACTATCCAACAGCCTCTTAATATTTATTAATATCAAAATCCAATTTTTGCACGGGATATCCTTTATTGAATGAACCTATTTCTATTTAAAATGCTGTCCTAACTTAGAATCTCAACCAGTACATTGCTCCTCTGACTCTGTTGTAATCCGGAACTTGCTCTGTCGGACCTGAATGAAAGAAAATATGATAACAAATTACTAACCAGACATCTTCATTAGACAAACAAGCTCATATCTGCTTACCATATGATGCTAGAGCAGGACACTTGTCATAAATGTACTTGTAAGCAACATTCCTGACAACTGTGGCATCGATGGTGTTCAGCCTGTTTTCCAACTCATCATAAGGAATCTTCCTGCCCAAAAACAGCGCTTGCCTGAAACAAGAATACATTTGTGACCGACTTTGGAATAATTTTTCGT
The DNA here is from genome assembly GCA_963978895.1 of Erpobdella octoculata. Taxonomy (NCBI): domain Eukaryota; kingdom Metazoa; phylum Annelida; class Clitellata; order Hirudinida; family Erpobdellidae; genus Erpobdella; species Erpobdella octoculata. The sequence goes on from OZ022239.1 coordinate 25,140,855, forward strand.
AAACATCCAGTTCATTCGGCACAAGAAATATCAAACCTAATTTTCATGTTGAGCTAAAAATTAGGTCACTTATCTAGACCTTCATGCAATTAGTGTGAAAATACCTACATTGCATTCTCAGAACATGCATTGTGAGAATGCACAATTCAATCATCTTAATTGCATATAAATAAAATTACATTGTTTAGACCAGTAGTAGTTCTATCCCTACTTTCACCAACATGCTCAACTGCATTTTAGCCTATATAAACAGTACATACACAAGCAAGGACTGGAGAAGTTATAGAAATAGAATCTGGCTCTGATAATCTGGATTGATAAAACTCCAAAATAATATTAAGAAAACAGTTCACCTTACTACAACTACTTCCAATTTAAAGAACCACATCTTTCATTTATAACCCCTCTTATTACAACTACTCCCAATTTAAAGAACCACATCTTCTATTTATAACCCATTTAAGCACACCCTGGTATACATTATATATAGCCTAAAACATAGTAAATAAAAACAAATGGTCATATAGTTTACTTTGCCAGATTGTCACAAGTGACAGTTGAGTCTGCAAAGCTTCCGAACAAGGATGTCTTGAGAGTGTTTTTGGCTCTTTCGACTTCGTGGTCTGTGGCACTTGTGCAGATTCTCATCCTGATTTTTTATAAACAAACAAAAATTAATAAAAAATAAGAAGAGTAAATAATATCGATTTTCGTGATATAGAAAAGAAATGCAACAAAAGCTGAAACCCGCAGAATACGACAACATAAACAATTAAATCATTATTAAATCAAACAAACCATTCTCCTTGAAGGTTGAAGAAGAAATCTGCCACGGTCGTTCTATCGCAAACAAAGTAGGCTCCCCTGAAAGCATCATCGTCATAACTTTAACAATGTAAATAAAGAAAAACCATTTCCGTGACCCGGACATTGTAAGTGAGTGACTATATTGAGAAAAAAAGTGCATCAGTGTTGTTTTCCAAAATCACATACCATAGGCCAGTTCCATGGTAGCTTATGTTGAACGATTGAAAGCTATGACAAATATCATCGGTGACTGAAGCAACAGCGAGATTGTTGGCAAGATTTTTGCCACTGCCAACAGTTTTGTCCCAGTTTCCAACCAGAGTGGCTGCAACTTGAAGGGCCAGATTGTCCTCGCTGGTCACACCAGGTCCTTCGATCGCCATGGCAGCATGAAGGAAAGGCTCATCATCGTAACGAGCCCTTATCTGATTTAACATAAATACACGTTAAATTAAATCTAATTCAACATAAATACATAAAATTAAATCTAATTAAACATAAATACGTTAAATTAAATCTAATTCAACTTAAATATGTTAAATTAAATCTAATTCAACATAAACACATTATATTCAATTTTTAATATTCTTTTAAATAATACAAATTGAAAACGTTTATAATTCCTTAGAACATATGCTGTCCTAATAAAAACATCCTGTGCTGGCAAAAAATTTATGCGCAGATAAATATAGATTATGAAACCGGAAATAATTCTGAGTTCCGTTACCTCACTACCGGTGAATCTGGATGGTGGAATAATGGGTATTCCATCTTCAAAAGTGCTGGTGATGTAACCAAAATGCTTCTCCCCCAAATGAACAAGCTCTTCATGGCACACACCTGTTAAATTATATTTCCATAAAATCTAAAATAAAAATGGGTATAAAAAAATGTCCAGAAGAAAATAAATCAACATGAATAAATTAAAAAAAAAGCAGAAAGTGAGCCTTTACCTCCAGCACCAGCAAGTACCATACGTGGAGGATTGACGTAGTAATCATGCAAGGTTTCCAGGTCTTTCTTTGTTAAAGATCTTTAAAAAGAAAAGTTTACATTAAATACCCATATAAATTATTTATTTATTTATAAGTGTAATTTTAAACTTTTAAAGATACTCAAAAACTTAAGTGGAGTTAAAAATTTTGCAAAAGTTCAAAACTACAAATGTTTTAGAATCCCTTAATTTTATAGAGTCCATATTTCATATATAATGAATATGCTTTATTAATATATTTTAATTACCAAACTCAAGGACCACCAAGTATGACAAAATCTCCAGCTGTGCCCCACTGGATATACCTTAAGAATCAATCTTGCAGAATACTCGAGTATCGACAGTACTCATTAAATCTTACTTGATGCTCTCTGTGGTGCCAAACACAGACCGTCCCAAAGAAGTTCCTTGGTAGGCCGTCGCATGGAGATAATCCATCACAACCACCGATAGATCATTTTCTGTAGCCTGAAAAAGTATTAATTGTAATAAAAATTATATCAAACAAATAAGCAGACAAAATATTATTGAATTTATTTCCGTTTTTTAAAGAAATTTCAATACAGCAGAATCCAATTTAATGTGAGGATTAAGAAAAATAAATTCTATTGTCTCACCTCCAACTCATTCAAGATCTTCTCCTTCTCTTTTTCAATGTCAGCTTGAGAAAAGATTTTGTTCTGAACCAGATCAGAAAGGAGTTCTACAGCTATATAATGAATACACAAAAATGTAATAAATCACATATGTTGCATGCACACACACACATGTGTACACAGAAAAAATAATAAAGGATCAATTTCATTCTATTGCTTTTCTATAGAACATTTAACCTTGTAAATCATCTAGCCAATTATTTATAAACAAGCACAGCAATAATGATTTTATAAGCATCAGCATCAATTAGAATACCAGTGGCACGGTTGCAAAACGTTCACCTGTAGACTAAAAGAACCTCCCTACCTTTCAGGTTCGAATCTAGCAGGAATCACCAGCATACCGAAAGGCGCCTTAAAGGACAACTTAAACTGTTAATTTATGATAATCCCATGAGTGAGAAAACACTAATGAAACAGTGGAGCAGAAATCCTTTCTTACGACACATGTGCTAAATCATAGACTGATTTGCAAACACAAAGAATTTTATTTTCACACACCTTTTGGGACATCCCTAGACAAGCATTTGGCATAGATGGCCAAATGATCCCTACAGACATAAGAACTCAGGTTCATTCCAAGATTGTCAACTTCATGCTCAAGATCAACCTGGGACTTCTTCGGAGTTCCCTAAAAGGCACAACATTCAAACTAAACATGTTACTCAATTAATGCATGGAGATAAAAACACCTCCCAGAAGAGCTAAAATCATTTACTTTCAAAATGAGATGCTCCAAGAGATGAGTGACTCCGTTGTTATTTTCTTTCTCATACCTTGAGCCAACATCTATCCACAGACCAACCTACAATTTAAAATTTTACCAAAAATTCTTTAAAGTAATGAAGAACCTAGTTTTTTTTAAAGACTATTGTATTTTTACTCATAAAATTAACCCCAAAAAAAGATCTGGAGAGGTTCTAGAGAAGAATGTGGTTTCATATATAAATAAAATTAGACTTGTGAAATTTATTTCAAATATTATTGAGAATACATTCTACATATCTACATTTCTTGATTTATATAGCCTCATCCTTTTTTATGACCTTTCCAGGCATGCCAAGGTGTGCGTTATAAGCATAAAAATGAGGTATTTTATTAACAACTTGACTTTGAATGTGAAACAAAAAAAATTCTACTCACAGTAGCTGATCCTGAAGCATTTTCTTCAGTTGCAACTCTCAGTCTGTTTTTCAGAGCTGTTATCCTTGGATCTGGAATACTTAAAGTTTCCCGATAGGAAAGACCTGATGATTTTCTGACACCAAGAACCTTTGATAGGGCATTCTGAAAGAAATCAGAGTACTAGCAGAAAATCGGAAATACGCAGTTAATAATACCTGAAATTTCAGAAACTTCAATATTTCAAAAACTACTGAATAAATTTGCTGCGTAATATTTTATCTTTATTTTATTTGTGGCATGCAATGTTATGACCTTGTGTCAGCCAACTAATAACTAATAAGGCACTGCACTACTAAGGAAAGCAAACTAGAGACAGGTGCAGACATAATAAATAATCCTACCAAGGGGTTATATCACAAATAATAAACCATCACAAATAATTAACTAACTCTGCCATATTTAGACAAAATCCTTGAGTTTCGAAAGGAAAACACAACTCCTCCGGCTGCCATCTTTCGCTCGGCTTTCAGGTTCTAGCGTAGAGATGAAGAGTAAAATGTGGTGGACAACCCTATTTTTTAAATTTAAATTATATATTGATGACAATTATTTTAATTGGTATAATAATGTGAAACGCTATTATTTTTTAAATATTTCAAATGTTGCTTTTTTGTAAAATATAATAAAAAATAAGTTGTTTTTACAAAAGGTTTGATTGTGTGACAAATTGACATATAGGCAAATTGCGTTATAATTGTAAAATTACATATATCTATTAAATTTAGTTAACACAAACTCTAAAACGAGTAGGTATATACCTAGCTATGCAATTTCATTGCAAACGACCAGAAGACAAAAAAAATCAATCAATCAATCATACAAATGTAGATAGGTATAGCTACTATAACACATATTACTAAACTTTAAAAGTATTTTGCAACAAACCAAAAAAACAGAATAGTTTTTTAGGCTTCGCCGGAAAGCAGTTAATGACACAAACGTTTTAAGAGAAAAGGGTAGTTGGACCACAGCAAAAAATCGCTTAGCAGCTTAGCAGAAAGCGTTTAACAAAATTGAGAAATTAAGAAAGATACGATTATAGGAGGAGGAGGAGGAGGAGGAGGAAAACCTCAGATTAGATATCGTTTCGGTACAGAAATAAGATCAGTAAAATAAGATGGAAAAGTATAAAATTATTAGTTTTAAACATCAATTAAATAATTAAATTGCCATCAATATAAACGCAGGAACGTCAACTCGAGTAAGGCAGGGGCTATTGCTCCCATCTTCCACTATCATCCCAATTAGATAACCAAAACCGAGAAAACAGAAGGCACCCGAGCTATATTCGGGGCTCGATGAGCCCCCTCTCCAAGAAAATTTTGGAAATCACTTGTGTGAATTAGTGCAAAAATACAATTTGTTAATTTTTACATGTTTTACATGTTCAAAAATAGCTAAACTTTGGTGAAATTGTTTTCTTTCCTTTTGCTTTTTGGCGCCCCCAAAGCCTGGCTCCCGGGGCAGATGCCCTTCCCTTCCCCTTCGCTACGCCACTGAGTGGGCTTCTTTGTTATGAATATGCGGTTTCCCTGTGGCGGTGAAGTGGACCGTGGACCCAACCGCCAGGGACGTAAATTGGCGAGGGCAGGGGGGGAGGCATTTGCCCCCCCCCTGATTTTCAAAATTTGAATTTTTTACCTAGAGTTTACTATATATTTATTTAATTTTAACTTTACTTAACCTAATGATGATGCAATGCGTATTGGAATCCTTCCGGCGTGTATAGACAATTCGCCCCCCCCCATGATTTCCAAAATTAAATTTCTTTTTTACTTAGAGTTTACTATATAATATGTTAATTTTAACTTTACTTAACCTCGTGATGATTCAATGCTTATTGGAATTCTTTTTGCGTGTGTAGACAATTTTATACCTTAGCTCGATGCTAGATTTATCAATAACTGCAGAGTAATAATTTGTGTATCAGTGTTGGTCCAAAGATTAGCTGTTTTCTGTGCCAAAATACAATCAGCGAACTCGTGGAATTTTACCCTATTAGGGGTATTGATACAATGTTGATTCCCTCACAGTTGTCTACATCAAAGTTATTATTTATTACACAAAAATAAAACAAAATTATACCCACTCCATTTTGGACATCTTTTTTACAAACTTTTATTTAGGTTACAATCTCTGTTTGTTTGTTTGTGTGTCTTTCTCTAAGCTGTACGCAAATCTTGCAAGTGAAATTTTGACTAGCTAGGAAGTTGAAACTTTCAGCATAGCTTTATATTTGATGAAAATACATGATTCAATTTAAAAAAAAACTTTGAACATCTTTTGCATTTCTATATTGAATGTATTTGAAATCAAAGTTTGTGTTGAAAAACTCGTTTTTCCTTTACTTGTTTTACTGCAATCAGTGATATTTTAGTAACGAAAACTAAAACTAATACGAAAAAGATTGACCATAGTTAACTAAAACTATATAACGAAACGAAAATTGAATTTTACAACTAAAACTAAACTAAAACTAGAATGATTTGTCCTAGAACTAACTAAAACGAAAATAAATAAATTCAAATATTTAGTTACTTTTTCGTTATTTTAAAAAAGTTTGTAATTAAAATTTATAATTATCATAGACATCGATGTATTAAGAAACATGAACAAAATAAATTTCATTTCTTCGGTTTCTCAATATCGGCCCGAAATGTCTAAGAACGTTCTTTTAATCTCCGTATTTGACAGAAGTTGGTGCGTTGTTTTTGTAAACGATATTAATATGGCAAGTTTAGTTAAACAGTTTTATGGTCGCAAGCGGGGCAGCAATGTGTGGACTTATTTTAAATTTGAAGAAACAGAAAACAAAAGTCAATGTCTTGTGGCTTTAGCACTTTAGCGAATGGTTCAAAATGAATGCGATGAAAGTGAGGAAACAGTTTTTGATGAATGTGAAATAATTTCTAATAGCAGTATTCTCAGCGATGATGCAAACGACGAAAGTGAAGATAACGATCCATCTGACATCCAGCAAATTGAGCTTGCTGACATAAGGAACATTTTATCGTATCAGAGGCTTATGTGCATTGCCCATACAATTCAACTGATAAAGCCTATAGTCATTATAGCAATCTTTTAATAAAGTTTGCCAGGTTATAAACAAAATTAAAAAATCAAGCGTGTCAGTTGGAAAGTTGAAAAATAAAACAGGTAAGATTCTACTATCCGACAACAGCACACGTTGGAATAGTACTTACCGAATGATTCAGCGACTTATTTTAGTAAAAGAAGCAGTAAATAATATTTTAGCTGACCTGAAGTTAGATACACTTCTTGTAAGTGAATGGGTCAGATTGGAAGAACTACATGATTTACTAAAACCATTTGCTGAACAGACGGACAAACTCCAGAGTGACAGTAGGTCACTGTCTTATGTCATTTCTGCATTGTTGGAGCTTGAGTATCATCTCCAAAGTTGTAATGCTCCAAAAGCCATGCTGGAGGACATCAACTCACGTTTCAGGTGCTTGCGTGACCCATCCTGCAATGATTTTATGGCACTTCCAGCTGCAAGTTGCTTGCTTGATCCATCTGTTGCTTCTGTTATTGTTACGGCTGACATGTCACATTTGTGTGAAGCAGCTCAAGAAATTATTCTTAATGAGGTAGGTATTCAATTAATTGTGATTTATGATTTCAAATTTGTTTGAATTGTCTTGATTTATTTTGTTAATAATTTATTTTGTTAATTGAAACATATTTTATGTGTATAAGTTAAACTCCAACCCTATCTACAAAAGCAGCCATCAAGTCAACTGCAATTGTCGACAGTCCACACAACGATGAAAGATTTTCCCCTGCTTTCAGCAAAACTGGCTGGACAGTCAACAAGGCAAGTGGCTCTTGATGTGGATGGTGTTCTGTTAAAAAACCATCTCACTCAATATATTAAAGAAATCAGCTCATCCCCATATGACTACAGCCTCTCCTCAATTGAGTTCTGGTGCCAGAAACAGCAATTGAATACTTCAGTCCTTTCTGTGATTGCGCTGGATCTGATATCGGCACCAGCCTGGCAAGCTTTTGTGGAGCGACTTTTTCCAGTTTGTGGGATTTTGACAGCTGGCAGACGCAACAGGATGGAGAAATCATTAAATATGCGTGCTTGGTTGAAAGTAAACCAAGATCTACTTGTTGACATGGACAATTAATGTTTATTATATTGAAATAAAAATATCTGAGCAAAAATTTCAATCATGTCGGAATAAACTAATAATAACTAAACTAAACTAGAATGATAGCACTGAAACTATATAGAAACTAAAATAATTGCATTTAGGAAAACTAAAACTAAATAAAAAAAAGGCTTTCGTCAAAACTAACTAAAACTAAAACTAAAATGATTTTCATAACTAAAATATCACTGACTGCAATATGATTAAATCATTCATCCCCCTTATACCCAGTGGAGCGTGGCGAATCCAGAATTTTCTGGTGGGGGATTCACTTCAGAAATTTTTTTATATTTTCTTCCAAAAAGCTGATAACCGGTAAGTGGTAGTCGTAAGTATTTTTCAATTTTTTTTTAAAGACTTCCAATTTCTCCTCCCAAAAAGCTGCGGTCGTTTTCCAAAAACAAGGTATTATACCCAAAAATTTCAATCGATACTCTGATGGGGGATGCATTTCCCCATCCCTCTCTGCTTGTACCTACGTATTTATATAAATGTAAAAGGTAATGTGTGTGCGAGAGCATTCGTTTATCACATCAAAGCCGCAGGAGCCATTTTAACAACATTTGATATGCAGGTAACTTCATTGATGAGAAAATTTTGAAAAATTACAAAAAATCTGTTATTTCTTTGACGTTTCATTGGCAAAAACGAGACAAAACTAAGCACAAAAAAACCCGGACAACTCCGGGTAACCCTGTCAGTAAGCTATATAATGGCGGGAAAATTTTGCCCCCCCCCTGGAAAATGCTGAATTTACGTCCCTGCCAACCGCGGTCCTACCATTTGGGATGCATCTCCCCCAACCAGCCTCAGAGCTCAATTTTTTTCAATGAATAAATAAAATTAAACGTACAACAAAAGAACCCCCTCCAAACACCAACTATCTATCTAACCTCGATAGTTATCAAATATGAAGAAATCTGTGGAAAGGGCATCAGCAATGCGCAATTAATATCTCACTACTATATCTAAGTAAGATATGCTTGACCAATCGAGGGCGATTATGTCCTACCAACTATCAGCTTATAAATGAGAATATCCAGCTAAGTCGATTCTCATTTGGTTTTCAGTTGTTTTTGGGGTTTCTATTTTTTGTTGTTTCCCGGCGTTAATCGTTTGAAAATTTTATAAAAATTGATATTGTGCGAGTTTAGAACACTAGTTTTTCCATATAGGTTTACTTTATTAATCAAAAAGGGAGAATACCCACTCTTTTCTGTGAAGTCTAAAGGTGGTAAATTACCTAATTTGCTTTTCATAAATCAATATTTGTTTTACTAATTCAACTGCACAAACTCTAATTATTGTGTTGAAGATGTTAAGCAAAAATCTTGAACTTCCAGCAAAAAAGTGCACTGCAGCAACTTCATTAAGATTACGTCATTCCTTAAATCGGCATCCACTGAGTATTGAGAATGCAAAAGTTCTAGCCAAACTTCAAATCCTGAACAACAAGATTGTAATTTACTTACTCATTCTATCGAATTCTCGACAAACGAAAATACATTTGAGTCGAACTTGACTAACAAAACTGTCAAATTTTCGTTTCAAACCTAACACTCTTTGAATATTGCATTTGCGTTTACTGAGGTTGAAGGGGAGTGCATGTTCGTCATTCTATAGACATTAAACAAGTTAAAATTAGGCTATAAAGACAAACCTTTTTTTACGTTTTTTAATTAGGAGATGTTGATAAACTGCGCGCCTTTCCGAAAATTTTTTTTTTATAAGGGCACGATATCAATTTTATTTTGTATTATATTTGTATGGATATTAAATAGAAACATACATATTTCTTATGTTCAGAAACGCAATTTTCTTACCACACACCCATTACTTGGTGATAACTTTAAAATCTACAAAAAATATATCTATATATATAAAAATGTCGTGTCCTTGTGCTTGAAATTGAACTCCTCCGAAACGGCTGAACCGATCTCTATGAAATTTTGTGTGTACATTTGGTAGGTCTGAGGATAGGCCCATGGCTATTTAGAATATTTTTTAAAATTATTTAAAAAAGTTATTTTTGAAAAACAAAGGACAAACAGACAGACAGAGAGACAAACAAACAAACAGACACTCATATATATATATATATATCTTTGAGACATGCTCTAAGAAATACAACTCAGGTGAATGAAGTTAGCAACGAAGCGGGAAACGATGTCTATTTTCACTCCAAATCGCCACAAATTAATTGAATAAAAACTAAACTAAAATTGTCCGCCTTTTCAAACAAATGTTTTCTTTTAGAGTAATATCAGCTTGATTAAACAGTTTAAAAACTATTTTGAAATATTTATTGACACTTTGTGAAAAATGCTTTCCACGACTTGACCTTACAAATATGTTACCGACACAGCCAATCAGAAACAAATTAATCAAAAAATAAATAAAATTATCCACCCCTTCAAACAAATGTATTCTTATAGAAAATTTAACGTAGAATTCAAATATCTAATTACATTTTACACTTTCCTAGTGACAAATAATAATAAACGTCATTTACAGAAATGCTTCCGCTTTCAATCGATCCGAATCGCAACAAATTAATTAAACAAAAAATAACACAAATGTATTCTTATAGAAAATTTAACGTAGAATTCAAATATCTAATTACATTTTACACTTTCCTAGTGACAAATAATAATAAACGTCATTTACAAAAATGCTTCAGCTTTCAATCGATCCGAATCGCAACAAATTAATTAAACAAAAAATAAACTAAAATTGTCCGCCCCTTCAAACAACTGTTTTCTTGTAGAGAAATATAAGCTTGATTGAACAGTGCAAAAATTATTTTAAAATATTCATTGACACTTTGTGAAAAATGCCTTCCACGACTTGACCGTACAAATATGTTACCGACACAGCCAATCAGAAAAAAATTAATCAAAAAAATAATAAAATTATCCGCCTCTCTAAACAAATGTATTCTTATAGCAAATTTAACGTAGAACTCAAATATCTAATTACATTTTACACTTTCCTAGTGACAAATAATAATTGCCGAAAATCGTTGCCCGAAGCGTTGCTAACTTCCTGGAGCTATACAACTCGCCATTTGGCAGAAACAACTTTTCGAGCCAAATTCTCGACTTTTCGGTATAAAACTCGCTGTTCGAGACTACAATTAGTCAAAAACTTTTTCGTTAAACTTTTATTGTCAGACCGACGGACCGTTTCAGCTATGTCAGCCATCATCAGGGTCAAAAGTAAAACGAGAAAATTAAACAAACAGAAAGAACCGAAATTATCAAAGAATTAGCACACTAACAGAATAGTAAAATCAAAAGAATACGAGGCTCAACAAAAAGAACATGAGTAAAACAAAATTCCATAGTGTTTAAGACCGGAATCATAAACTAATGAAATCACAGAGACTATAACATTTATACTATTGGAATACACCATCAATTTTTGCGCTTTCGCTGTGTTATATTAGAAGAGACAAGAATTTCCTCAGATACATTACAATGAGATTAGTATCATCATTTATGTTATCCTCGTCGTTAAAAGGAATACAGGGTAACCGATGCATATTACTTTCTTTGACACCAAACAAGTGGAGAATCTGTGGAAATTTATCAAATTGTTTATTAATAGCAGGTCTTATTGATAAGATATAGAGAGCCTCTTTAATTTTCAGCCGAAAGAGTCGGATTCACTTGTTAAAATCAAAACACCTTCTTCAAGTTCTTTGCGTGTTAGCTTTTTCAAATGAATACATTCATAATGATTAAGAATACTTCCAAACTGGAGATGCATCGTGAGTCTCCTTGACAACGTAGTGGTAGTGTGACCAATGTATGTATCCACCTTACAATGTGGAATTGAACATTTGAAATGGTACACCACGTGACTTTGTTGCAACGGGTCAGTGATACTTGTTCTATCATTCTTGATGACCAAATTGAAAAGTTTCAAGTTTTTGTAATAAATATATAAACCCAGTTTATTCCTGACGGGGCCTATAACAGAAACTTCCTTTTTTTATTATCTTCTTTATAATACTTTCATCAATTCTGTAATTGGGATTCATTTGATTTTTGTAGAACACGGGGAACTTCTGGCGTACATCACGACTCTTGTCAGCGTCAGACCCAGCCGAACTCACAGATGTTTTCATTTTTGTTACAAAATTGGTAATAAAACTGTCAAAAAAGCTATTAGAATAATTGTTGTTAACCAATAACTGCTTGATTCTAACTATTTCTTTATGGAAATCTGACCAGGTTTCGGAAAAACGATAAGCTCTGAGGAGATAACTATTAATAATACTTCTTTTATACCTGTCCGGACACCAGTGATATTTCAGTTACAACTTTTCAGTTACAGTTACAGTTAAAGTTACAACATTTTTCAGTTTCAGTTAAAGTTATTTTTCCACAAACATTTTTCAGTTATTATTACACTTATTTATTTTTAAGTTAAAGTTACAGTTAACTGTAGATTCTATACACAGCCAAAACAATTTTTTTTTATTTATTTACTAAATGGTAAAACTTCGAGTTCATTTAAAAAAAAAACACGAGTTTCTAGATTCTTGGAGAGCCTGTTTCTTTTTCCTGCAGTCATATCACTGCAAACCGAGAAGATGCGCTACGGCTCCACATATGCTTCTGAAGCAGGTGCAGAGATAAGGTCTTTAGCGAAGGCCGCTATTAAAGGATACACTGTCTCTGAGGCTGTCCAGAAACTTAATCCAGTTTGACCAGCAGCCAATCTTTTTGAAACCCCAAGATAAGCATTAAGTTCTTCCTCAACAGAACTTCCGTGCCTAGAATGCTTGCTCGGAGAACTGGAAGCTTCAATTTCTTGGGCAAGCCTCTTAAATCTTTTTAAAGGAGGTTGGCACAATTTATCAGAAGATTGTCAACTGATTGCTCATAATCAAAATATTTCCATATTTAAAATATTTCTTGTTTTCTGCCACTATTGTTCTTGAACATTTTTCACGGAACGATTGCAACACCACTACCAACTATAGGTACAAGCAGTTAAGGAGAACGACTGCTCAAAAAGGCACAGACCAATCAGGTGCAACCGTATATTAAACACTATAATAAGGTCTGTTCTTAACTACTTTATGTAAGATTCAAGATTAATATGCTTGTTACCGTTACAAAAAAAACTTATTTCAAAGCGGTTTAAGCTATTCACTATAAGAATAATATGTTACAAATACTAAATAACAAATAAAAACGTATATAAATTTTAACAGCCAAATAAATAAATAAAAAATTTTAATTCCAAACAATTTCAAAAATTTTCTTTAGATTTTTGTATTATTTAACTGAATTTATTATTCAGTTACTATTACAGTTAGAGTTATTCGCCGTATTTCAGTTACTATTACTATTACACTTAACTGACCATTATTTGTCTATTATTTTCCGATTTCAGTTATTGTTACAGTTAACTTGAATATCACTACCGGACACTCGCTGTCACCATTTAGGCATGTTCCATTATTAGTTGGTTTGATGAAGACTTTGGTAGTAGGACCAGAATCAGTTATTGTGATGATGGTGTCGAGAAAATTTACTTGTTTTTACTGTCATTTAGGTCGAAGGTAAATTTCAAAACTGAATTGCTCCAGGAACTGATGATTTCTCCAATATTAAAAATGCCAAGGTGGATTCCTAGTTTGTTGAAAATCTTAATAGAAAATATTGTTTGTAATGAAATAAAACAAGTTTCCATATGTCATTCTATTGCGCAAGGGGCAAGACAAAGATCTATTATCTCTCTAATTTTATTTGGCTTTGGAGTTGGTTTAGATCACGCATTTGGGTCTAGATGGCTGCTTGATTTGCTGTCAATTTCCTATGAAGTGAACCTTTTTAAACAATCAATGGTTTAGAATGACAACCTGATACTCCGCGGTCTTTTCGTCAATGTTTTACGCAATGGTCTGGTGATAATGTTGACCACAATGTTATCACTTTAGATGGAAGTGGTACCTTTCACGGTATGGGCATCATGTCAATGTCTACTCCGTGTAATCAATTAGGATCAGGACACTTTGCTGAATCAGCTGTACCTCGATTGTCACGTGTAAAATCCAGTTATATTATAAAAAACCGATGTATTCCTATATTGGGATACACATTTGAGTCAAAAACGGCACAATAAATCAGTTTATTTGTATCCGTATATAATGTTGCAAGACAACTTTTAACTTATCAAATCAAATCAAATCAAATTTATTTAACGCCAATGTCGTAAACGAATCTGAGGCGGGTGAACGTGAGATGAGCTGACTAATTTAACTGGAAAAGATGAGTTTTTAAAGAGGGAAAGAGATGAAGCAGATTTGATATGGGAAGGAAGTGAGTTCCAAACCAGAGGAGCTGCAGCACGGAAAGCTCGTGCACCAAACTTAGTGTGTGAAAATTGGGGTTGAAGAAGAAATTGAGTTGAAGAGCAGAGCTGACGGGAGGGAGTGTATGGGTGTAGCAAGGTAAAGAGATATCTGGGAGTGGAAGTTGAAGCAGCTTTGAATGCTATTGTAGCAATTTTAAATTTGATTTTTTTATCCATCGGTAACCAGTTGAGTTGATTCAGTAAGGAAACAGAGTGAACCGACCTGTCCGCTTGTAGAATGACACGTGCGAGGGTATTTTGAATTTTTTGGAGTACTTTGATGGAAGATTTGGGAGCACCATAGAGGATCGAGTTGGCATAATCAAGTCGCGAGCTGACCAGAGCATGGCAAATGAGACTGGCAGTCTGTAAGTCCAGTGTGTGACGGATATGGCGAAGAGCTTTAATGTGAAAGTAACAAGACTTGGAGGTGAGTTTGACGTGATTGTGAAAGGTGAGAGAACTGTCTAGAGTGGTACCAAGAAGCTTGATATGACTTGCTAAAGGAACGGTTGAATTGTCAACCTTGACGCTAGAAACTGACGATAATGATTTGTTGCGTTTACTAGTGCCTAAGAGTATTGTGTCAGACTTACTGGGATTTAAAGCGAGGCCATTGCGGGAGAACCACAACGCAAGGTTTGAAAGAGCTGTTTCGAGAAGGTGTAAGTTGGCGGTAGCACCAGGACGGGAAATGCCAATGTAAAGTTGAGTGTCGTCTGCATACTGTTGTTGGTAAACTCCAAGGTGCGATGTTATTGATGCCACAGATGAAATATAAATGGTAAAGAGGAGTGGGCCTAAGACAGAGCCTTGAGGAACACCGGAAAGACACGTTTCGGGAGATGATTGATGATGACTAACTTTGACGTACTGGCTACGACCAGTAATGTACGATGATAGCCAATTCAGAGCAGGGCCTGAAAATCCAAATGAGTTTGTAAGACGATTAATAAGTATATTGTGATCAATTGTATCGAATGCTGAACTAAGGTCAAGGGAAACTAAGAGTGTGGATTTTCCAGTGTCGGCAGAGTGAAAAACATTGTCAAGGGCAAGTAAGAGAGCTGTCTCAGTTGAATGATTTGATCGATAAGCTGATTGATAAGGGTTGAAATTTGGAGAAGATATAACACATAGTTTAATACGAGAAAGGAATAAGCGTTCAAGTATTTTAGAGATGTTGTTGAAATTAGATATTGGACGGTAGTTGGAAAAATCTAAATTGTCTAGAGTAGGTTTTCTTAGTATAGGTGTTACTTGTGCTTGTTTGAAAGATGCTGGAAAGATAGCTCAATGGATGACAGATTAACAAGCCTGGCAATGAGCTCTGAAAAAACTGATGAGAACGATTTGATTATTGATGTTGGATTGTCTGGTGTCAAAATCAATCACAGAACTCTTGGGATCAGTTGAGTGAAGAAGTTTCTTGATTTTTGACCAACGCTGCTTTGGATTAATACAGGATTCGATCTTTTGACGGCAGTGTTCTTGACGAGTGCTGTTGATGAGGAGGTTGGTGAGCCGACAGGAGGTACGATAAGTTGCACGATCAGACTCGTCATGAGTCCGAAGCCAGATTCGTTCAAGATGACGCCTCTCTCTTTGCTGATATTGCGGCAGGAGAAAGCCATATAACGATCGGTTTACTTGCTCTCTTGCGAGTTAACTTGAGAGGAAGAAATATGTTGAGTTTGGCTGTGATGACATTTTTAAGTTGTGTGGCGAAATCGTCCGTAGTGGAGGCTGGGTAAATAAAGAAAGATGACTGTCTAAGTAATGACTCAAACCCAGCATGATCGAGTCTTTTGAAGTCGCGATAGACGAACTCCTTGACAGGTGTTGGTGGAAGTCGAGATCGGATTGAGGTGACTTATGTATATTTTGCAATAGGTAAAATAAAGTTTTCATCTTTAGGTTGAGTTATTTTTATTAAAATGAATTTAAAGAGCTGATATATTGTATATTTTAGCGAAAAACAGCACAATAAATCAGTTTATTTGTAATTTTATTTATTTTTTTTTATTTTCATTGATAATTTGTAATGTTCGTATATCACGCAATAAGTAACAATAAAGCATTCAGCTTAAACTTTAGTTATTTTCATTTAATTGGATTAAAAGAGCTGGCATATTAAATTATTTTACCGATTTTAAGGCCGATTTTGAAAATCGTCTGTAGTTATTTTTACACGATGAGTTGGAAGGGTGGATTTTTAATTAATTGTTTCTAACACATATACCCACAAAACAAATTATCCAATTGCTTTGCTTCAAATTTTGCCTACCTATTTTTTAATTCAGCTGGACTATCAGTTCAATAATTGTGAGCTGAAAATAATTATGGCCGCCAAAATTTAGCTCCACCCATTAATTTAAAAGTAAACGGAAAAAGAATGTAGTCAATTGTAGTGTTTCTAACAACGCACGTATCTTTATAAGTATTCAATAAATAAAGTACATTTTTAAAGTTATTTCGATGTTTAGAATACTAGTTTGCTTAAAATTGAATATGGTTTATGGTTTGTGTACAGGGAAATGAAAAGTACAAGTGTTTTGAGAAAAAAAGTACGCACCCTGGCGCGCCACATGAGATCAGCCCGAGGGTCGCATGCCGCCCGCGGGCCGCGACTTGATTTTTTACACTAGGTGCTGGGACACATTAATAATTAATGAGATGCAACAACGCCTGATTGGTTCCTATGGGGAAAACCGAGTCGTAGAACGTCAGACTATCCACTTGAACAGAATAATAAAATCAAAAGCAGAATGGAGTCGTTGGGAATCGTTATGTAAATACAATAGCTGAAAAAGTTGTTTGATGATATTTAAATTATTTGGCGTTTAAGCTATAGCAGGTTTTGTTTTATGTCTCTAAAACTAATCGGATAAATAAAGGTAAATTGTTTAGTAAGTTGTAATGACATTTTGTAATGAGTGTGCAAATTTGTGATAAAATGTTTTTATATCAACCAGCTTTTCTGGAGAAGTTTTTAAAAATTATAATAGTCATCGTACAGGTATCAAACTACCTTAACTGCCTGACTCTCATGCCCAATGTGTAGCGTCCCGAGCTGAAGCATATATATAAGAAAGTTTAGGAATATTTAAAACAGAATTTAATTATACAATCTTAAGATTTTAGGCTTTGATACATATAGATTTTTGATGTTGATTTTGTTTTCATATACCCATAATTTAAAGTTTGAAATTGTTATAACTTTATAAAAAGATGTACTTATAGTCTAAAAATCTTAGACTTTGTGTTGATTTTTTTCATAGATAGATGTACATTTAATCTAAATATTTTATACTTTTTTCTCTGTAGATTTATCACCGCCTAACCCATACGTAGAAATCACAACTCTTGACAATCTCTCTCTAGTGACGGTATAATAAGTTTATTACACAAACTCTAAAACACAACTTAGCAAACTCTGCTAAATAATCAACAATTAAAGCAGATAGAATGCAGCTTGTTTACACTATGAATGTCCACAATTAATGCATGCCTCCATCAAGACATTTCTCAAACAGACCAGAGAAAAACTTTTTTTTTTTAGTTCACAAAAACGTGGTATTTACAATTTTTTTTAAATATTGTATATATTCTTCTTTCTGTTCTCTCTTTTTTCTATGGTTCGTTGTCTATCTACTTTTGGTTCTTTCGGCTCTCTTTTTTCTATGGTTCTCGTTGTATACCTACTATACGTTTGCGACTTATAATTTATTTGCACGCTGCTTTGGCTTCGGGTGGTGTTGACGATGATGGCTGATTTGGTTTTGCAAACCGCCGGAGTTGGTGACTGTGACGAGAAATAAGCTTGGGATGGCGTTGTCCATTTGCCGCGAAGTTTTTTCTGAGTGAATGGTCAGTCGCAAGGATTCTCAGCACATCATCCTGGTTATCGACCGAAGAATGCCGCAGTACTTAATCATCAACAAAGTCAAAATCGCAAAGTTAAGTGGTCTCGTCATCTTCATTCTTTTCGTTGCCACAAGTAAGGATGTTTTTTGTGAATTTTTTGGTTATTCATCAATTTTAAGCTCTAAAGTCTAAGGTTGGTTAATGAATTATGAGTAAAACTGTAAATTCTCGGGGATAAAATAACAAGTTATGGCAATAGCGGATTAGTAAAGTCTAAAGTCTAGGTAGTCGCATACAAATTTCTAAATACATTTGATTTAATTTCACTAATATTTACAAATAAAGCTAAAAAATTGGAGTTTAAATATACAGGAAAATATACAAAATTCAATTTAGTAAAGATATAGTGAATCAAACAAGCGTGCATAGAGCGCATTGCGCAAAAAATGCCTAACAAGGCTTTGCGTGTATGGGTTAAGAATTCCTTCTGTTTTGCATATTCAATATTGAATTTATTATAAAATATTACAAAACACAAAACTTGATAAATATAAAATTTATTAAAAAAATCATCCCTCCTTTTTCCGCGCTTGGGACGGGCAGAGTTAAAAAATGTGTAAATGTTTTTGAGAAAAAGGTATTGTTTTATAAACGTGGCTATGAAAATGCTGACATGGACTTGGCACTCAAACTTAGAAATCCATTTGATTCTATCTCTTAACGAAATCTATAACGAAATTTACCAAAATGTTTTTTCTACGTGTTATATTAACGATTTTATATCGATTTGAAGTTCACGCATCGGATCCTATCTCTAAGCCTGAATAAGCATTAAAAATGACCAAACGCATGTATGTCGCTTTTCATGCGCGATAGCACATTACAGGCTGAGCTCGCGTATAGGTTAAATTATATTACTCTTTGTATCTTTCAATTCTATACAGCCTTATAAAGCCAATATAAATTTATTTATCCAGCTAATAGAATAACTAAAAACACCAAAAAATTTAAAACATTTGTTAATAAAACAAACAAAATGTAGCGACAGTTCGTCGTCTGTTTGTTTTTTTAAGACTTTGTTCATGATGTAGGTCGCAGCCAATTACTTTCTGTAACTGATCATAACTTGATCTTTAAATTGCCCCCTCCTCCTTTTCCAGGCTTGGGACTGGCTTGCCAATGCAAGACGGAGTTACTGCGGCTGTCTGTCATGTAGAACACTTGGATGACAGTGGAAAACTGAAATTGAATGATAGTTTCAAATTGTCAAATGTAGCCAACTGTACTTGACCGAAAATGTCCATCAGTACCTTAGTTACTAAGCCTTAGTTACTTTAACGTTTACGTTATACTTACAATCTGGTGTTCGCACCATAACTTGTCTGTCACATGGAAACTGTTGAAATTAAGTATCAAAAGTTAAATCCCCGTCAAGATGTCGGCTACTACACTCTCCGTGTTAAGATCCCAGTTAGTGGCGTCATCTTCATCGTTTGTCCAGTAGCTAAAACCAAATTCTCATAAATTATTGAATAAACAATAGTAATAGATAGATCCACTACAATCAAATCACTCAATAAATGATTTACCTGACTATGAACACGTCTTTGCCTTTTCTTTTTCGGCTCTGAATGCGACCAAAGTAGTCGACATTCCTATCCCATTCATGTGTGGGAAAAGAGGGCTCCCCGGAAGTCTTGTCCTTCAATCAATCAATGAAAAATGAAATGCTTAACAGAAAAAATACGAAAATGACTAGAAGAGAATGATCGGCCATACCTTGAAGTAGTCGTTCTAAAAATGGCTTCTGCTCTTTTGTTACGGCTTTGAAGATCGGGTCATCCACTGTTGCTTTCCTTTTCAGGGCTTTTAAAATTTCTTGTTCTGTCTTCTTCCTGTCCTTGTTTTCAGTTTTCTGCAGTGCCGTTCTCCGTCTCTCCAGGATTCCAATATTTAACTCCTGTGACGCAATTTTGTCTGCTTTTCGGTTCTAATACAATGAAGTATTTGAGAAATAGTATTACTTACTAAGACTTACTTCTATTTGATTGTTGGATTTTTATTATACAAACCTTAGCTCCTTTCCTGGTTACGAAGTTGATGATCTTTGGCTGCTTTTCTTCAGGTTTGCCATCCAACCATTCCAGAGTATGGTTTGCTGCTGCTTTTATTTTGGTATCGAGAAAGCCAATAGTTGCGTTGGGAGCCCATCTTATGAAGTACCTATTGTAATCCATTCAAGCGGTCAAGTAAGACCTACCCTAATGCAATATGTATCAGGTTTAAAGGATATTGTGTGTTGCCGCAGAGCTCGCGTCTTCCAGCATTTGCGGAGTAGGGTTGGCCAAATTCCCCTTTAGGTAACTGTTCATCTGTCGATCCATGACGGCTAGTGTAGATTTCAGAAGGGAAGAAAGGAGCTTCGTGAGAGTTGGCCCTGATGTGGTGTAACTTTTCAGGGCCTGGAGAACTGCGTCTTCTTGAACATCTTGGCCGAACACATCTTTTGTACTTGAGATCATAAGAGCGGGCTCCTCCGAGAAATCCTCGATGTTTTTCCGCGCGACTTGAAAAGCTGGAGCCTGGAAAAATAAATTCAGTAATTAATCCCTTACTTTGCTTACGAGTTAGTAGTAGAACCTTTATCGGCCGTCATATGTATTTAATTACTTATTAATTACCAACTCAAGGTTTGATTTGTAAGAAGCGTTTCCGTAAACCAACGTCATCCAAGGCCCGCTAATCATTTTCCCTACAAATCCAAGAGCCTGGAGCTGGATCATCGTGTCGGCTTCGTTGATTCCTTCTTTCAGAGACTTCATGATATCGTTGCTGCTTTGGCTAGTAATAATACATAAATAGTGAATATGAAGTTTGTGTATTTTCGTTGAAGACCAAAGTCTCACCCTTGTAACTGTACCTGGAATCAACCATTTAGATGTTGTAATTCTGATTATTGCATCTTTGGAATGATAAATTTGATCAACGCAACTGTTACCTCAACTTCGATAAGTTGTAAAGAAACGAAACAGCTGTTCCTTCTTTTCCTGATGCCGACGTCAGCTCCTTTTCTCGGTCCACTAGCAGGAGGCATTTCCTAGCCTCTGAAGCAACGGTCTCCAAAGGGTGGACGTTGCAATAAAGCTGCAGTAACTCAACTTCCAGTTCATTTCTTAAAATTTCAATGACTTTATTGTTAACAGGGGCCCGATCCGAAATGCAACACTTTATTTTTGAAACAAATTGGTGAAGAAGTCTAAAGTTTTTTTTGGCATTAAAAAAATCTTTTCTGTTATTTTTTGCTATTTTGTGAGTTTTTGTCTCATACCAAAATTGTTCAAATTGTTGATGATGACGTAATTTGAAAAATTCATCGTCCAATTTTTATCAAAGTATGAAAGTGGTTCTCTATTCCATATTGGGTATTTAGAATGTGGTAATCCTTTCTGAACCAATGATATGCAAAGTTTGAACCATTGGGTTGGTCAGTCAAAACAGATACTTTTTGTCTCAAAATCTTTTCTGTTATTCTGCATGCCTGTGAACATGAAATTGTTAAATGTAAACTTAAATAATTTGAGTACATTTTCTTATTAAATATTACCATATTGAGTTTAGCAACAAAGTAACTTACTTACATTGGGATGACATCGTCATAAGTTGTATTAATAAATGTTGAGCATAGCTCATGTGTTAAAGTTTGATCCTCTGAACAGTAGGCACAATAATTGTCCACTAGGTCTGAAGAAATTTGAATTGACTCAATTTAATGACTCCTTAAATTGTATGCAAAATTTTTCTTTTGCCGAAATGAAAAATAAACTCTGCATCATATATTGCAACCATAGATAGAGTCTGAGATCAAGGGAGTTGGATCCCTATCCTAGTTTCCTGCCTTAAATGCTGCGATAATCTGAGCCTTTTTGTCTTTCTATGAAGCAAATGAATATCTCCCAGTTGACACAGCATTCTAGGAAGGTTTTCACAGCAGCCAAAATCGAGAGGGCTGATGCTCCAGCATTTTGGTCGTTGATACGAAGACGATCAACAGAGGGTGACGATAAACAGGCTTGCATTCGTAGGAATAAAAGTTGAGCCCGAGCTCCTTGGCCTGCTTGTTCTGGGGCACAGTTGATTCGGTCATATGATATGGCTACTTGAAAATGTGGTCTAAATGTGTATTACTGTAAAAATCTAACAAGTTTGACTGCTGCCTAGGGTTTTTCAAAAACAGTACTTTTCAGAAACTGTTGTTACTGTTTTAAATTTTCAAAAAACAGCTGTTAACAGTTATTAGGTTTTGTTCGATAAAGGGGCGTCCCAGTAGTGATGTTTGTATATTCATCTTCACACTAAAAAATTATAGTTGTATATTTTTTTTTATTGACTTACTGCAATTTTGTTTTAAAAAGTTATTTATCATTTTTATAAAATGTGTGCAACATAATTTAATCTGGATAACATTTTTAGATGAACTTATATAATCTATCCAGTCTTTATTCATATTTAAATAATTAAATAAACGAAATTGCATTAAAACCATTAAAAACCTAATTGATCAGTGCCATGGAAATAGTCAGTGACCACTACTGAGTATAACAGCCACTCGTGAACATTAGCAAGCACAAAAAATGTAAAATACCCACGAAATTTTGAATGTCATGTTCACAAGTGACAAAATCCAGCATGGGCAAAACTGTTCATAGCTGTAACAAACAAAACAGGCAGAAGTATTAACGTACTGCAAAAATCTAACTCTAAGTTTGACTACAGCCTCTTTATCAAACCTCTTAAAAAGATATTCACGGTCATTTTTAAATCCTTTATATTATTTTCGATTGTCTTCCCGTCTGTCTGTCTGTCTTCCTGTCGGTCACAAACTTTGAGTCTCAAAATTAACTCACTTCCCGTTATCCGATCGAGCTGAAATTTGGCACATCGACTTGGGCTGCGAGACAATTGAATCTATCAAAATTTCAGTTTGATCGGAAATTGTATAATTAAGTTTTTCAAAAAACACCAAATTTTAACGGATTTTTAATTTTTGAATTTGGCTCTGGGCTGTAAAAGGAATTAGTACCGGAAATCTAGGATCGTATATAAAGGATTTATAATAAAAACTTTGTTTTTATGGGTTAGTTTTTATCCTCGTCGATAGCTGAGATTACTTCTGTTCTTGCTTTCACAAGCACATCGGCTGAATGAATAGATTGCAAATTGCCTTGCCATACAATGTCCTCGTTACTAGAAACAATTTCTTCATCTCACAAATGACAGTTTTTATTGTTCAACCATTGTTTGAACTCATAGAACTTCCTGGTGTTGTGTGGTAAGGTATTAGACACCTCGTACTTCCAGTGAGAACTGATTATATCTAAACATGATGGTGAAATATTACGTTTAAATTCCACTGCTAATTTATTTAGATAATCACAACACATTCTCCTATTTGAATCCATATAAGCGTTTAGGTTATTAGACAAATGCAATTTAAATGAATCCTCCATACTGGGTAACTTTATGGATCTAGATGCCCTCATGAAACCCTTTTCAAATGACAACACTTATTGTGCCTGAAATGGGTAAGACATGACACTATGCAGAATAGCTTCGTTATTCTATCTCACCGCTGTTGAAGCTTGCCGAATATTAACATTCCCAATTTATTATTATTTATTTACATAAATTGCTTCTTCATTAAAATACAATTTAGTGAAACTACCACTTTTTGGAACTTTCTCTCAACATTTCATGCTTATTGTATCGGAACCAACCATCGACTGCAGCATTTGAAATATACTTGCAGTCTGAGTTGGTGTAGCTTGTCCAAAGTGGGAGCATGTAAAGATATTTTTTTAATAAGTACTTCACATAAAGTCTCATTAAAAAATTCATTATCTAAAACTACTTTGTCTTCTTCATGCAAACGTTCCAACTCATTTGATCTCTATAGCCATTTTTGTATATTTGACAAAATCAGGTTTTAGGCGTCCCTGTAGTGATATCTGTATATTCATATTGAGAATCACTTACTTCTGGTTCCTGCAAAATTTCCAACTATACCTGTGAAGTTTCTCTTACAACCCTACATAACAAACAATAAAAAAAAATTTAATATATTCAGCTATATTTTTAGAATTGGCTACAAAAATTGCAGCAATTGCAGTAGTATATTTTTTACTGACTTACTGCAATAATGTTTTAAAAAGTTATTACTTGTCATATTTATTTATCATATTTACTTATCATATTTATAAAATGTGTGCAACATTATTTAGTCTGGATGACATTTTTGATGCACTGTTATAATCTATCCAGTGTTTACTGATATTTAAATAATTATTAAAAGAAATTGCATGTTCTCAAGCGACAAAATCCAGCATGGGCAAAACTGTTCCATAGCACTGGACAAACGGCGCTCTAATAAGAACTTCTTTTATGAAATTTATTTAGCTGCCTTACCACCTATCCCGTGACATCAAAATGAAGGATAAGTGGTTCACCTTTCAGAAATAGCTGTCACAAAAAAAACAAGCAGGGAAAAAATTCGTTTTTAGAATATAAGTCGTAGAAAATGGATTATCTATATATTTTTGAAAATCATGCACCTCATGTTCCAGCAAAACCTCCAACTCTACCTGTGCAGTGTCTATTACCATAAAATACTTATCTAAACATTTATTGTTAACAAACAATACAAAAACATTTAATTAGATAATTGGCTATATTTTTGGAATGGGCTACAAAAATTGCAGTAGATGGGAGTACTTCTGCTCTTCCTTTACTAGCAACAATTTCCTTATCTCTCACAACTGAAGGAAGCGTGTACAATATGCATTTTTGAACAAAAAACTTAAATAATCTACACCGGACAAACAGTGCTCTAATAAAAAAATTTTTATTTAGCCATCTTGGCATCAAAATGAAGGATCAGTGGTTCATCCTTCCAGAAATAGTTGTCACAAAAAAACAAGTGGGGGCAAAAAATTAGTTTTTAGAAGTTGATAAGTCGTCGAAAAATGGTTTATCTATATATTTTTTGAAAATTAGGAACCTCGTGTTCCAGCAAAACCTCCAACTCTACCTCTATTACCATAAAATACTTATCTAAACATTTATGCCATTTTTTACTTTACAAACAATACAAAAACATTTAATTAGATAATCAGCTATATTTTTGGAATGAGCTACAAAAATTGCAGTAGTATATTTTGTTTATAGACTTATTCCTATTGTATTTTAAAAAGTTATTACTAATCATTTTTATAAATTGTGCGCAACATAGTTTAATTTGGATAATGTTTTTAGGCACACTTTTATAATTTATCCAGTCTTTACTTATATTTAAGTAAATGGCACTAAAAGCAGTAAGAACCGAATTGATCAGTGTCATGGAATAGTCTGTGACCACTACTGAATATAATGGCCACTAGTGAACATTAGCAAGCACAAAAAGTTTATAGGTTGTTAAGATTCCCACCAAATTTCGAAGACTGCTGCCAAATCTCTTTGTCATGCCTCTTAAAAACATCCGCACGGTCAGTTTTATCCTCATCGTTAGCTGAGAGAACTTCTGCTCTTGCTTTCACAAAGACATCAACAGAATGAATAGATTGCAAATTACCCTGCAATGGCAACAATTTCCTCATCTCACAACTGAGGGAGGCTTGTGCAATAAGCATTTTTGAAGATCTTGCTGAAAGAACTTGTTTAGTGGAAGGTCAGCTTCTTTCACTGGTGCACAATTTCTAACTTATTAATTTTAATTGAACAAAAAAACTGAGATTGTTTGTGTTCAAGCACAACCCTAAATAATCTACAGTTTTTTAAATTTACAGTAACGTAAAACAAGGACTTGTTTAGTGGAAGGTCAGCTTCTTTCCCTGTTGCACAATTTATAGAAAATTGAGATTGTTCGTGTTCAAGCACAACCCTAAACAATCTACAGTTTTTAAATTTACAATGGACTAATTAAAACCACGCTCGGATTTAATAACGGTTGAATTAAAGTTATAAATTGATACTTATTTTTCAAGGTAAATGTGCAATCATTACAGCCCCCATTTTTTGTTTCTAGTTTTTGGGATGCTTGCCGTATCTTTGCATCCCCATTTACCATGAGGATAGGTATAGGGTACTGTCACCTTGGTTGTGATTTGAAGGTCCAGCTGTGTCGCAAGGTGGATTCTTCGGCATATATTCTTGAACGTTTTGATGTTGTGATTGTAGGAAGGTTCGGCGAAGCTATATTTGTTACTATTGTAGTTATTGCATACTGTGATGATTGGTAACCCTAATCTAGGTAGTCGCTTTCACTAATATTTTCAAATATAGGTATAAAATCTGAGTTTAAATATAGCAGAAAGTGTTAATTAAAAATTTATTAAAAAAAGATATGGCTAATCAAAGTCTGCATACCTTGATCGAACATGGACTGCGTGCAACAGTTGAAAAATGTGGTACAAAAGAGAAACGTAGTTTACTGCATTCATGAGAGCACAGCACAAAGAACGCCTAATATAGCTTTGCACGTATAGGTTAAGAATATCTACTGTTTCTTATATTATATTGGCACATTATAAGAAAATATAACGACAAACAAAAACCATTATAAATAATTTTATTAAAAAAATCATCCCTCCTGATTTGAATTGGTAGATCAAAGTCAACAGCATCGTCTTCCGTAGTGGTCCAATAGCTGAAAAATGAGTAAATAATGTTATATAAAAGTGTTATATAGAAGATTTCTTAATACATTACCTTATTCTTTTTTTGCCCTTGTGCGTCCTTGTATCCGCCCAAAATATATCCTATCGGTTTTCCCCTCATCTGCTGTCCACTTGTGGCTTATAAGCTCTCCTTCCAGATTTTCACCGATTAGAATTCACTCCATAAAAATCTATTGAATATAATATTTTCTATTGTTCCTTTATTTTTTAATATATTGGCAATCTCTTTCTCTGTTTTACTGCGATCCTTATTCTCTATTTTATGCTTACTCTCCGTCTCTCAAGAACCGTAAGGTCTACTTCTTTATCTTTTATGCTAGATGCTTTTCTGACCTGATAATAAAATTGAAATGAAATAGTCCTATGTTTTTGAGTAGATGGCAAAGCGGATGAGTCTATTTTATTCCTTTGGTCTAACCAGTCGAGTGTGTGGTTAACCGCTGACTTTATTTTTGCATCAAGATAGCCAATAGATGCCTTGGGGGCTCTTCTTATAAGGTAGTCGGCTATACCTGTGATTATAAAATTGTCGTTATTCAACATCATAAGCTCCTGGGATAACAACCTAGAATGGTTGTAAAATTTTTAAATCCACTGAAAACTATTACAACCTAACGTTCTCTCCGCGTGAATGTTATGGGCAGGTGCAGAGAGGCTATCATCTAGCATCTGTTGGATCGGGGAGGAAAGAGGACACTCAAGGTAACTATACAGTTGTCGATTCATTACTGTTATAGTTCCTTCTAGAATGTTTCCTATTAGTAGGTTCGGAGTCGAACCATTTGATGAATAAATTTGTAAGGCCCCCATGTTTCGTCATTGTGGATCTCTTGGCCAAAAAACATCATGCGATGCGGTTTTTACAATATCCGGATTATCCTTCATTTATTCCAAAATTTGGAGTGCCGTTAGGAATTCAGCACCCTAAAAAAATTTTGCAGTTAACAAAGGTATTTATTTTTTAAATAAAAATTTGTGTTAACAAGTATTACCATTTTGAGGTTCGATTTTTGGCTGGTGTTTCCATAAACCAAAGTCATCCATGGTCCAGTGATGACTTTCCCAAGTAAGCCTAATTCCTGGAGCGGCACCATAACAGCTCGTTGTAATTAATGTTGGTCATATTTAAAATTAAGTGATGTTCTAATAAAGAAATAATAACCTTAGCTTGGACAAATTATATAGGAGGGAAAATGCTGTTCCTTCTTTGCCTGAGCTGCATTTCAAGCCATTTGTCCGATTGAATTTTTCCAGCTGCTTCCTGGAGTCAGTTGCAAAGGTCTCGAGCGGATGAACATTGCAATAAGTTGCAGCAAATCCCTACAGAACATTTCATGAACCTTGTCGTTGACAGGTTGCAGGATTTTAGTTTAGAAATGAAAATAGATTGAACATGTGCTACCGACAAGGAGTAGCACTCGACATAAACGGAAGCAACCTCCTTGAACGACGCGGTGAGGCTGGAAGAGTCATCCTCAGCAGCGGCACCTGGGGTTCCAGCCGTAAACAAAGTCAGCTAGGCATTTCAAGGAAAAAACAAATGAATTTCCATGAGGTGGCGTCATGCCCCAGGGTTGCCGATTCGCAGTGCAACATGTCCCCGACCTGCACCCCCGGTTCATAAGCCATTTCAGCCAAGGTTGAGTGATGAGGAAAGCTACTCAAGGCTCTACCATGCTAAAATAATCAAATACGGGGCTTATACTTTTGACAGAAACATGGCTTAGTGGAGCTTTATAAATAGCTTTCCTTATAGCCAGTTCATACTTTCCACCTCCCGTTCTCCACTCCTTTCTTCTATCAACAACCTAGTTAAGTAATCTCTTTCCTCCAGTATTTTTATAGTCGCATTAGCCTGCCTTAATTCTATTTTTTTTTTCTAAATTTAACTTACAGATTTCATGACTGGAAAGGAGTTTGGACCGTTTATTTTAATATTTGTGAATTAGCGATATCGATGAAAGATCTTTTGGGTTTCCATCTTTCCTGCTGGTATTTGTTTTTCGAGAGTTTGATGGATCCCTCCTTTCGTCCCATCTGGTTCCTAAGCCTCTTTATTTCTTTCTGCAATGTGACCTCTTCCCCTCGTCCTCGTTGCCACACCCGCCTCCTCTTTGTTTGGTACCTGCTTAATATGAATAACAGGTTGAAGTTTAAATTGACTATTCAGATATGTCAACAAGTCATTGCTGTTTTTCCCCAAATTCTTTTTGAAGGTCCTGACTGCTTTGTCCACCTGCTTAATCAGAACAGTCAGCAAATTGGTGTTGTCCTGAAGGAAGAACTGGTGAGCTCTTAGTCGACGGATCACCTCGGAAATAAATCAATTAAAATATAAGAAATATTCCCGTTCAACAACGGCACAGCAGGAACACTGAAGTTTTCCCAGAGGTACTCATGGACATCTTGCGCTTTGCTGAACATCTTCTGTCGTTATCTCTGAAAATTGATAGTTCAAATGGAAAATCTAGGAATAAAAAAATTTGACAATTGTTTTTGGTTGTTTTAAGAACAGGTTTGTTATGACAATTAACATCACTTAACTATGCATTGGTCAATCCGTACGACAGATGCAGCACGCCTACAATTATGCGCTGATACATGCTCTAGGTTTAGGACTATTTAGAGGTAGACCATCTATAAATCTATATTATATCCGTCAGATGCAGTGCGCCTTCGGTTGTGCGCTGCTACATACTCTACTTTTACGAAATAATTTTTATAGAGATTTCCCAAAGTTCTGAAATTGAAATATGTTATAATAGACAAAATAACCTTTCGAATGAACCTAAATTTATACTGCTGAGATGTCCCTAAGACGAGATATAGACACTATATTATATAGGCTTGCCAACAGCTGTTTTGGTTTAGGACTCAAATGCAGCGCACCTACAGTTATGCGCTGCTACACGCTCTACTTTTGAATGAAACTAAATTTATCCTACTGGCGAGATATAGAGACTCAAACACTATCTATATGTCAATATTTCGTATGGCATTCCCACACAGGATGGCCGCAGTTTAGTCGCCTTTCTCTGCACCCTTTCTACTGCATCGATCAATCCTTGCCTATATGGGTTCCACACTTGTACTGCATATTCTAGCTGGGACCTCAACAATAAAGTAGTAAAAGCTTCATCTGACAATTTTCTAAAATTTCTTGCTATTATGCCCAACATCATGTTGGCCTTCTTAACCCGAGATAAAATGTGTTCCTTAAATTGCAGTTATGAATCCATAATAATACTGAGATCTGACACTGATTCAAGTGTTGGTATCTCACACGTGGTGCCATCTAAATCTATTAAATCATATTTGTTTAGGAAATGCTTCCCCCAGCATGGAGAAGACTGCGTTTTTCAATATTTACCTCTATCTGCCATCTATTGAACCACTCCACCACTCTACTGATATCATTCTGAATGGTATTTATTTACTATAGTTCAAAGTCGCATGAAACTGTATTCTCGTAAATTCATATAAACCATCATTATATATAAAAAACAGTGAGCCACTGTGACTTGGGATGGATGGGTACCTGCCTGAGAAAATGACACGTGACAAATCAATCTTGTCATTATGATTCTTGTTAAGAGAACCAGCTACAAGTGAGACCATGTCTCCCAAGAACATATCTTTATTTGTTTAACTTTACAAGATATTAAATAACTCGTTGTTCCAGTAATTGTCTCCCCAAACTTTGAGATACCTTGATTGCGTGTGAGGTTGAACTCGTAATTGCAGGCTATGTTTGTATCATCTACCTTCGTGTACCAAAGACGACATTATCATAGATAGCCAGAGAACAATTATTTATGAGAGCTTCCTGGATTTTTGGGTGATATCATCCAGCGCCCGCCCACTTATTTAGCGCATGATGGAATAATAAATTGAACAAAACAGCAGCATATTGATGTGCTTGCTTGAAAACTTTGCTGCTCTTGCTTTCATTTCTTTAAAATTTCATGCACCTCAAGTGCAAATTTTACCATAAATCTCTGATGAAGCTAGTGAGTTTAGAAGTAGTTCTTCCTAGTTCGCAACTCTACTGTATCCACTTTGATCAAAGCAGTCCTCTAAGTTGAGAGAACACCAAGTTGATGGCTTTAACCCTACCTCAAAAATTGTGGGGGACATGTCTCCCCATTGCAAATCGAGATAGCATCCTTCAAAGGAATATCGATTGGAGTGCTGATGATATCAATTAAGTATGAAACATTCGAACAAAGTTAGGTGGGAGTTTATGAAAAGCCTTCCCAGATAGCAATTTAGGTTGGGGCTGCATGCATAAAATCAAAAAAGCAGTCATCTCAACTAAAAACAGGAAAAAATTGCATTCCCCTCAAAAATACATGGGCCCACAAATACTATATGTAATACTCCTTGAAACCCCATGTTGCAACTGAAATTGCCAAAAAATAAAAAATCAGATGTAAAATATATTTAAATAAGTACTGAGCATCTTCAGCGGAAATATTGGGGCACCGCTGAACCTTCCTCAGGGATTCGCATTCCTCCGCCAAGCTCCGCACCCACTGACTTCCACACACATGGCGCAGGGATTTCCTCCTCCGAGGTATGTAATAGTTCATGTTATTTTGTACGTTTATGGGTGGCTAACTCGGTCAGTGGCCATCATTGGATTACAATGGCCAGCCTCCAGTCCACGACAAGGAGTAGGTCTCCGTCTCGAAGCCGTTCATGAGTTTAGTTCTTTTTTGTCTTCCACCACCCCGAACACGTGCCTGTCTTATCCAAGACCTCATTTTCTCTTCAATTTTTATTGATTTGAAACGCATTTAAAATGACCAGTTACAAGAATGGAAGGGCCTCATGCTTATATTCCGTTAAGCATGTCGGAATGCCGCACGTTGAGTACGGAGGGCCACACCTTCCATGCTGTCATGCTATCTGGGCGAGGACATATGATTTTGTGTATGAATATGATTGGTTGGTTTTTTTCGCGCCGCATCTGCCAAGCAAGCAATCGTCTGCCTAGTACGAAAGGGAGCCGTTAGTGGTTGTTAAGCGTCCTGAGATAGAATCTACAAAATTGTTGCGTCTTTAATATCGTTGAAATTTAGTTGGTGCTGTGTCTCTAATTCTTCTTTCAAGACGCGATAAACTTTGAAACATTTTTTAAGAGTACCCTTTTAGTTTGCATTTTATTGATAAGACTGTCATTCAAGGAATTGGTCTTGAATATGATTTTAAGTATATTTTTGTATTGCGACCGAAATCTTCCAATTCTCGGGTGTTAAATCCAGTATGTGGCATGTTTTGTCTCCTCAATTGTGATCTTAGGTGACATGTAGGAAATAGTGCAGTGATTTTCTCTCGCATTTGTTAGATGGTTGAATAACATTAGATTATGTTAAGCTGTAAAGAAATGAGTTGAATAAAAGATATTTATTTATTCTTTTATTTGTAACTTTTATAACATTTTCTTGGTGACCACAAAAAGACTTGCTTTAAAGGATCTCTATCCCTTCCTCTTTTTCATGTTTTAAATGATATAAGATGTCTTTTGTTGACGATTAGCTGGTATTGTGCATTTGTTCATGGGGCAGACATTATAATGTGATGTACAAGTGCCTGGCTGCACGGAATATACAAATGTTAAAGTGATCTCTCGACAAATATTTTATTTTATGATATTTTTGAATTGATATATTGATAGACTTAACATTATGAAATTATCAAATAGCTACTCAGTATATAAACTGTACCCAATAACTTTGTATTTGTTTTCAATCGATGTGTCAATTTTTAAGTCAATTAAGTTTACGATGAGACAAGCAAAAGTGCTCGAACACAAACTGACAGAACAAGTTCTTTGGTCAATGGAGGAAAGAAATGAGGGATGATGACTTATTGAGAAAAGATGGAAAAGAATTCCAGAGAAATGGAAGAGACCACAGTAAGAAAAAAGTGTATTTGTAGCTTTCATTACATATTGTGGGATGTGTGCATTTTACTTTTTAACAATTTACTGATATCAACTTGATTATTTTCTGTTTACGTGTTTCTAGGTTCAGTGTCAAAAGGCACATGGCAAAGCATCCCAAGGCTATGGTTTCCCAATGAACAGTGATGGACTACTTTAAGAGTGTCAGAACAGAATGCAGAAGCAGAGGTCTCAGATTTGGTCAGCTAATTGGTGTAGCAACCTAGTAAAGATAATTATCTTTTTATAAACAGGGCTTCCATGAAGAAAACTCGAACAATGCGTTGGTGGGGTTGCTTCTCTCAGAAAGTGTTATCAATAATCAGCTCTATTTTAATAAAGAAAAAAGTGATTTATCTTTGAGGCTTTGTTCACAATTTTGACTATATTTATGCATTCAGTCATATTTTTTAATGTTATTAAACTATTTTTGGTATTTTCTCATGTAAGGTTTTTAAACATGGCTGGCGAAATCAGGTCTGAGCAATTTTTAACTTTGAATTTGTGGGAAAAACTCAGGTAAAAAATTCAGGTTCTCTTATAAGTCAGCCCTGCACTCCATACTCCAAAAAAAGACATCTCAGTAATTAAGTCGTTGATGGGGTCGACAATTGAGGGGCCGTAAGTTGCACCTCAAGACTTACTGAACAAGTGTGTTTTTTAGAGTCTTTCTGAAACCATCGATTGTGACTGCGGATGGGGCCTCTTGTGGGAGTTGGTTCCACATTCTATGCCCAGCTATTACAAACAATCTATCTCCCGCCACTTGTAAGCCGCCTGGCCGGAATGAGATGGGTGATGAAGAGGAGGTCGTTTTTGATTCGGCATATCAAAGAGGCATAGAATAATTGATGCAAAGCCATCTTTTGGAGACGTTTAAAAACCAGTAGTGCCAATTTGAACTCAAATTTCAAAGCCACTTCCTCTGTAGTAGTACAACTTACTCGAATAACTCCGGAAACACTATCTTCCACCACAGTTGGATCACAAACATAATAGACTGGTAGATCTAGCAGTTTTTCAAGGCAAAATGGGAAATTTTAATAGACAAGCCAATTTTTATACCATTCAATAGAGAATATGTTGTAGAATGTCTGTATGAAGATACCACGAATGAGCAGTTATGGTACTCTAGTTATTAATGATTTTAGGCGTACTCTTTTGTCTCATTACGTAAGACAATGTCGCGTTACGCGCAGTAACATATTTACTCGCTCAGCCAATAAGAATTCAATAAAGTCTCGTTTTCTATGCTATATTTGCGTTTTCTTTGTATTCATTTTGCATTGCCGGTTATTTATTTATGAAGATACCACGAATGAGCAGTTATGGTACTCTAGTTATTAATGATTTTAGGCGTGCTCTTTTGTCTCATTACGTAAGACAATGTCGCGTTACGCGCAGTAACATATTTACTCGCTCAGCCAATAAGAATTCAATAAAGTCTCGTTTTCTATGCTATATTTGCGTTTTCTTTGTATTCATTTTGCAATGCCGGTTATTTATTTATGAAGATACCACGAATGAGCAGTTATGGTACTCTAGTTATTAATGATTTTAGGCGTGCTCTTTTGTCTCATTACGTAAGACAATGTCGCGTTACGCGCAGTAACATATTTACTCGCTCAGCCAATAAGAATTCAATAAAGTCTCGTTTTCTATGCTATATTTGCGTTTTCTTTGTATTCATTTTGCATTGCCGGTTATTTATTTATGAAGATACCACGAATGAGCAGTTATGGTACTCTAGTTATTAATGATTTTAGGCGTGCTCTTTTGTCTCATTACGTAAGACAATGTCGCGTTACGCGCAGTAACATATTTACTTGCTCAGCCAATAAGAATTCAATAAAGTCTCGTTTTCTATGCTATATTTGCGTTTTCTTTGTATTCATTTTGCATTGCCGGTTATTTATCGCGTTTGAATTCGATTTCTCTTCAATATCTTAACGTTTTATTTAAGCCTTAGATTTTGATTTGGACGATTTTGGATTTTAGCAGCGTTTTTTTTAAATTCTTATTAATTTATATAGTTGTATAATTGTATAGTTTGTATAGCATTGTACATAGTTTCTCTTCAGTCAGTCTTTTGTCTGTCATTCTGGTATTTTTTTATTCTATTTTATTCGTGTTATTACATCTGTTAAGTTTGGTTATAGTAAGTTTGTATTGTAGTTAGCACATTTTTTAATCTAAATGTAACTAATATCGCAATGGAGTGCGTTGTGTGTAAATCTGCTACTGAAGAAAAACTAAAAATAATCTAAATATTGAAACAAAATGGGAAAACTTCTCTATTGAATTCTGCAATTGTAATTAGAGATACAATTTTAATTAACAGTTTAACTATTAATGTGGATGTTTGTATACATAAGTAAATAAAGCAAAGAAAAATAATCAGCCCCAGCCTTGTGTTAGTTTTAGTTCTAGCAGCTAGCTGATCTAGCTCCAATAAAAAGAATTTAAGATCGAAGTTTATATTTGACTGGAAGAATTTTTTATTGTGTGGATTAAGTAGTTCAAAAATTATTCCTGGAAAGCTACCTCAACTGAATGCAGCCTGTTTGCATGTTTTGAGAACTCATTTTCAGGAAATGAAATTGAAGTATTTCTTAGACTGATATAGAGGCAGCAC
The DNA here is from genome assembly GCA_963978895.1 of Erpobdella octoculata. Taxonomy (NCBI): domain Eukaryota; kingdom Metazoa; phylum Annelida; class Clitellata; order Hirudinida; family Erpobdellidae; genus Erpobdella; species Erpobdella octoculata. The sequence continues at coordinate 25,176,228 of OZ022239.1, forward strand.
CTGATAGCCCAGATAGCCTAATTATTATTGTGTAAGTTGTAAATGTGGAATTATTAAAAAAGGCCATGCTCTTCTAAAAATTGTTCATGTTTTAAATATGAGTTACATTGTATCGGCCTGTAAACATTGCTATGGTAAAGTTTGTAATAAATCTCTTCATAGTGATAATCTTGAAGTAGATATGATTTAGGGCAATTAATGTAGAGGCCTGTATGAAGAAACTGTTAAAATCGATGAGATACTATTTTAATTAGGCTTGATTAGTGGTCTTGTAAATAATATCTATAATAGTGAAATATGTGTAAATGTCAGAGTTGGCCAATGTGAGCAGTTATTACATTTTTATTTAAAGTGATATATAGAAATTTATCAAGTTCTTGAGAAAATGTCTTTGTTCTGCAGGGTTTTGATGCTTGTTAAAATAGCTCTTGTATCTTTACTCTAGTTACACGTCTATTATTGTTGTAAGACGTTCTTCTGCACCTGAGGATATTGCTAAGCATTGTCTCAATGTCAAAACTGTTTGCTTGTGTGTTATAATAAACAATTTGACTATGATATGATGTGCATTATTTATCTACAAAATCCTCATAATCTACACTTCCCAGTTTACTTCAGCCAGCACTACAAATGTTGCTAACAGTGTCTCTGAATTGAATTAAAATTTGACAATGTTTAAAGTGGTGTTAGTCAGTGTTTAGTGTTTAGAATGTCTCTTCGGAAGCACTGAAGTGTCACAGCCAATGTAACAGCAGCTGGCAAACCATTCTCAGTCTGGCAACCCCGAACCTTCTGTCTACAGCACTCTTGATATGTGTGGTGGACACAAAAAGTAAAGTCGTGGATGAAGATCTGACTCTTCTGCTCGACTGAATTGTGCTCAATATAATAATTTTTGAAGCTAGATAACAGTTATTATTATAATTATTTAATAAGTTGAAACTTATACTTTGTTTTTAGAAATAAAATTTATGTTATTCTAAAAACCAGTGTTTGATAAATTTCTTGTCTTTAAGATGTTTGAGCATGGTCTTCCTTTATAAAGTGGTACGATTCCCATAACTTCAGCTATTTTCAAATAAGATTGTGTTTTCAGGTCGCCTTTTTAAATACTGGAGAATTTCGAAAACGTAGACTAGTTGAGTGTACATAATCGTTTATACAGAGGAGTTAAACTAGTTTGTTTAAGCCACTTTAAGCATAAGCATTTGATAATCAACAACATTTTTCGGGCAGCTCCATAAGCAAACGAAAAATAAAAGTTTCGTTAAAAAAATATAGAAATAAATAACTAAACTGTTTTATGAGCATTTGAGCGTAAGAAGTTTAAATTTCGTGGAGATAATTTGTAAATTAAGCGTCACTTTTTAACAAATAATTATCATTAGCTGATTAGCAGTTAATTGTAAATTGTAGAAGCTGACGAAATGAATGAATGTTTACTATTACCACGTGATCAAGTTCGGGGTCATGTGACTGCTTGCGAAAAAAGGCGCTGTGCGCTGACGGCACTAAAATTAAATCTTTGGCTAAAGTGATTGCAGTTTCGTCAGATGATTCATAAAAGGTTTCTCTTTTGAAACGAGATCACATCTCAAGCAAAACTTTAAAACCATTTCTGCTCCGACGACAACGGCGTCCTAAATAATAGACCTCCCATTTTTTTACCGACATTTAGCACACGCCTTTTCCCAAGACAAGTTTTGCACAAAGGCGAGAAAGGGTTCTTGCAAAGGCAGCCATAGGCGCCTACACCTTTAGCAATGCGAGTGAACTCCTTGCTTAAGGGAGTTAAGCTGGTGAAGCCGACGAGGCTCGAACTGCCGACCTAACGATCGACAGGCGAACGATCTACCGCTCTGCCACCACGCCCCATATGGCCTGTGGTGATACTGGAACTTTCACTCAATGATTTTTTAAACTTGAATTTTATGATTAACTTTTTTATCTATTCATTATAATTTCATCGAAAGCATGTTTTAGATAAGAAACTCAATAATAACAATGAAATTAGCTTTTCAATTCAACTGGCATTGTCAACAATAGAATAAATACTTAGCCAAATCCCATCACCGTATTTGGCAATCAATCTATAGCAAACAGTCAAGAAGAAAAATGTAACTCATAATAATACACCAATCTCCATTATTAAAAACAAAATATGAAGGCACTTTAAATGAGAAAACAAGCTTAAATTTTGCTGAACAGTACCAATGGAAATCTATAAAAGTTAAAGAAAATATTAGGACGGTTGAATCACATAGAAAATGAGCAATAAACAATACAAATAAAGATACCATTGAAAGAGGTACTATTTTATAAAAGAACAAAATCATAACGCAAATTGGATCTTTTCCCATCCATCATCCATGCCACTTCACAACCTATGTAGAATGGTAAAGTTGTGATTTACACTATAAAAGTTAAATATTATTTATAATTTATAACAAATAACTAACTAAAATCGACTTAATTTCAATTATTAAGCAGTTTGAACTTGTACTGCACTGACACTAAAATAATTTACTACTTGAGAAGCACACACACACATGCAAACAAGGGATGCGAGACAAGAATTACCAATCAATTAATGGCTGTATAATAAAAAACAACAAATCCCCAAAGCAATATCTCCTTCCCATCCTATCTAGACAAATATTTTAGCAACAAATTGAAGATGAAAATGTTGACGATGACAAAAGAGTAAAAGACATCAATTAAAGATTCAGAGGTCTACAACATGACTGAAGGGTCCATTGGTCATCATGGACAAATCCTGTCTAGCACCATAAAGTCCAGCGCAGAGTTTGTTGAGCGGTGCTTCAGGAGTGAAGTGATTCTTACATGCTGTGATGAATTCTTGATACAATTTTTCACCATCTTCTTTCTTTATGTTTCCATGATACTGGAATGTTTTTCCTTTCACCTGTAAAAGATGATTCCAGTTGAACTTTCAACCATATATATATATATATATATATATATATAACCATAAAAACAATAGATATCCAGTTCATGAGGAACTGGAGGTAGCTGTTCACAAACCAAGTCTGCCACCATGGAAAAATTGCCTATTTTTTATATAATAGTTTATAGTCCTTTACAAAAGGGGTTTTAAGACTAAAATGGCTGTATGTAGGAAGCACCTAAGTACTTCCAGTCGTGGATCATAATTTGATTCTTTTAACTTTTCCCTCCTCCTTTCTCCAGTCTTGGGACTGGCTTGCAAAAGCAAGGCGGAGTTAAAGAATTGCCTAATCCCGGAAAAGTTAAACATTCTATTTTTTTCTCAAAATTGTGTGCTTTATAAAGCATTTAGTAGAACAAAAATTATACAGCATGCTAAAAAATAAGCAATGAAAACAGATAATGTAAAATTCTGTAAATATTATTTGATTTCACTTGTCCTCTTTTCCCACTCTAAACAGCAACTAATTGTCAGACAATTTTCAAATCCATTCCCTCCTGGTTATCTGCCACTTTTTGGAAAAAATGTTGCTTTGCGGCTTACCTAACTTAGAAAATAGGAACTCTATGCCCATGGCATCTTACATCATGTTTTAAAATTATCAAATGCAATTTAATAAGACATCAAAAGACAGCTTTTTACTTATGTCACAACTATGAATAATGATTCAAGATCATCATTATGACTATTCATTCATTCATCCATTCCTTCTAACATGCATCTGACCTCGCTCCACCACTATTATCATAACGACTCATAAGTACACTTGAACTCCAGCCATAGCTAGTATTATCATCACTTTTTCCCACCAGCTCCATATGACTCATCAGATCTGGTGACCTCCTCCAGTTTAATTGAACTCCATCGATTCAATTGCCAATCTGTGCCAATTACCAATCTGTGACGGTATATGTTTGCACTAGCAGTGCCCGTAGCGGCTTCGCTCGAATGAAATTAGAGAGTTTGAACCGTGCATCCATAGTAGAGATCAATTTTTTAGGTCTCGGCTCGGCCCGTCGACAACTTAGCCCAGCCCGTTTTAAAAACCCAAACTCCTGGCCCGTCACAGCCTGTCTGAATTAGGCGCGGCCCATTCTTACAGGCCTAGAAGTTCTATATATACTTGATGAAAAACTTTGGCCCGTCCCACCTTGACTCCAGGTTTGGACCGGCCCAACTGAAGACCCTAAAATCACTAAAATATCTATATACTTGGTGAAAAACCTCAGGCCGTCCCACTTTGATTTAAGGTTTGGCCTGGCCCGTGTGAAGACTCTAAAATAACGGCTTGGCCCGGCCAGTGATAAACTGGACTTAGCTACTTTTAACTAGCACAAAACTTCAAAATACTAATTTTTACATTTGTAGCACTTACAGTTTTTGAGTAGCAGTTATTTTGAAATCAAATAACACTTATTTCAACCCCACATTTGAGGTCCTGGAAACCAAATTTTTAGAAAAGGTTGAAACACTTATATCATTATTTTTGAGTAAATACTAAATACTAATTTTTACATCTGTAGCATTCACAGTTTTGGAGTAGCAGTTACTTTAAAAACCAAAGAAACCTTTTTTCCACCCCACATTTGAGGTCCTGAAAACCAAAATTTCAAAAAATTTTGAAGCACATATATCCTTATTTTTAGAGTAGATATTAAATACTAATTTTTACTTTTGTTGCATTTACAGTTTTTGAGTAGCAGTTACTTTAAAAACCAAGTAACCCTATTTTCCACCCCACATTTGCAGTCCTGAAAACCAAATTTTCAAAAAATAGTGAAACACGTATATCATTATTTTTAGAGTAGAAACTAAATACTAATTTTTACTTTTGTAGCATTTACAGTTTTTGAGTATCAGTTACTTTAAAAACCTAGTAATCCTATTGTCCACCCCAAATTTAAGGTCCTGGAAACCAAATTTGTAAAAAATGGTGAAACACGTATATCTTTATTTTTAGAATAGAAACTAAATACTAATTTTTACATCTGTGGTATTTACAGTTTTTGAGTAGCAGTTACTTTAAAAACCAAGTAATCCTATTTTCCACCCCACATTTAAAGTCCTTGAAACCAAATTTGTAAAAAATGGTGAAACACGTATTTCTTTATTTTTAGAATAGAAACTAAATAAAATACTATTTTTTACATCTGTGGTATTTACAGTTTTTGAGTAGCAGTTACTTTAAAAACCAAATAACCCAATTTTCCAACCCACATTTGAGGTCCGGGAAACCGAATTTTCAAAAAATGGTGAAACACTTATCTTTTTATTTTTAAAGAAGAATCCATACACCAAATTTGTAAATCTCCTCATTTTTGGTTTTCGAGATATACATTGTTTTAGAAAAAAGTTTGTTTTCCAGTTTCTTTCCCTCAGGAGCAAAATTTTCAAAAATCCTTTCTTAGTGGATGCTTACGCAATAAAAGTAATATAAGTTCCAAATTTCACGTTCCTAGGATGAGGCGTTTGAGCTCGGCGTTGATTATCAGTCAGTCAGGACATCTTCTTTTATATATGTACGCTTTAGTATGTTTCTTAATTGCCACTTTTTCTGAATTTTGTATCAAAACGTATATGAATAGTTTGCATATAATTTGAACATTATTTCCTGTTGATTTCATAAACTTATATCAAGAGGTTATTGCGATATAAACTCTAATTGCTTTTCTGTCATTCACTTATTTATGTCTTTGCCCAGTCTATGCAGTAATGATTCCTGTCAATCATTTTTTTTAACTTTGCACCATCGGTATGTGCAGTATTTTCTTTGTTCATCCATGGAAAGTTTTAGGCTGAATCTCTTTGTTTAGCCGTTCCAGCTTGTCGCTAGACGAACTGTCTCATTTTGTGTATAAATACGACTGTACGCCAGCCTCTGGTTAGATTTTGGACTCAGATTTGCACTCATAGACTGTTGGTTTTATACGCTTGCTACTCATTGTGCATGTGCTATTCGTATACCATAATCTCGCTTGCGTGCTATTGCATTTTGATAGGCCGCATTCTATTGTTTTAAAGCAATCTTTTGAATAAAGATTATCTAACCGCTACTTGTGTGCAGTGGTGTTTTATTGTACAAGTCTTGTAGGTACTACGGATTGACCGGAAATATCTGTGTTCAGTGCAGTCGTGGTGGTCCGTGGTAGAAACAAATAAATTTTGAAAGAACCTGGTCGCAGCAATATTCTTTAGAGGACGCCTTGGGGGAGATGTTGTGACCACTTATATAGGCTTGCTTTACACAATCAATAATACAATTTACAATATATAATATTTATATAGATTTTTTGGTTTATATGTCGGTTATATATTTTCTCATTTAAAATAAAATGAATATCAGCAGAATAACAAGTATCCGAAGTAGGTGGCAATTAAACAAGCCTATGATTTATTTCTTGAGTGTTTACAAACCAACTACCAGAAAAATTTAATACAAAAATTTTTACATCGTAAAAAATACATTTTTTGAAAAACAATGTTTTTCTTGCTTCCTAAAAAGTATAAAATAATATTCCTATAATTCATATACATAGAAAAATGTTGCGGGCACATTATCTTTTATAACTATTTGTTTTACTAAAGTTTTGATGTTGTAGCCTATATGCGTCCCTCAAAGTTTTTCGTTTAATATGAATTATAGGAATATTATTTTATACTTTTTAGGGCGAAAGAAAAATGTTGTTTTTTTTTTAATGTATTTTTTATGAAGTACAAATTATTTTCTACTTTTTCGTTTTTGATGGGTGAAATTTTGTAAGCATTTGAGTTTTTTTACTTTTTTTCGCTAGGTGCAAACCTTAGCCATTGAATTTAAAATCTTATACATTTTTCATTTTTCTCTAAGTGTTAATATATTATCTATTGGCTACAATGCTTAAAAAACACCATCGTATGGATTTCGCGGACAGACAAAATCTCAAACAAACAGACAAGACAGTGACCTATAAAAACGTTGTAAAAATAGACTGACTGAAAAATAAAAATATTACTTTTCCTCCAAGACATGCTTGAGGTACAATAAGTATATCTCCTGGAAGATCAAGAATAGTTACCAACTGTCCATCATTGTTCTGACTAAGTCTAAGATTCATTATGGCATCAACTAAAACAATCATCAATATTGTTTCTCTGCTTGCATCAAAATAAGTTATATATTACAAAATCAAACATTTCTAAGAAATTGTTTATAATCTACAAAACAAAAGTGTAAGACCGGGTGTTACAATTCCCTCCTGTATATATAAAGCCTGGTGGAAATTTTAAAAATTAATAAAGCATTTTGAAAATGTACTGGTTACTACTTTTTAATAAAGTTTCAAATGTAATATAAAAAAACACCAAAACTTCACAAACAGCAGCATTATAAGTCAAGAGCGTTATACTGCGACTGCACTTGGTGAGTTGATAAATGTTTTTTTTTATAAAGTTTTGAATGAAAACAACAACAAATAATGAAATACCTAATTTTAAAACTGTGTCTTCATTTGCTTCTTGTCGAAAACACACATATACGACCATTCCTCTTCCAATCTGAAAATGTTCTAAGATGTCAAAACAGTGTCGGTAAATTTGAAGTTATTCTATTTCTTAATTTTAAGTTCTCATCAAAACAATTACCTAGGAAATCCTTCACATAGCGGCACCCATATTTTTTTTTCAGTTTAAAAATGCGAGAAAAGTGACTGCATTTATACGTTTGACTGGAATTGAAAACACAATTTCATAGCATAATATAAAACTTTTAAAGTGATAAGTAATTAAACGGCGAGTACACTATTCACATTGCAGTTATGAACAAGTTAATTTGGATGTTTTACTATTCATTGTCACTTTCGTCATTTTTATTACCAAGATTGTATTATTCCCACGAGGCGTTACCCTCTTGTTTCTAAAGAAGTTTGAATCTAAAATCTAACAAGTAAGCCATAAAAATCAGGTTTTTTAACAAATCCCTTATAGTTCTGGATTTGCCGGCTTTTCATTTATTGCATTTTTTACATTTTTTAATTGATATATGTAAACATTTATTTAATTGTATTTGGATTGTTTTGGTTTGAAAACATAAACAATTATTACTTTTAATTACAATTTTTTTTTTCAAAAACTTTTCAAGCTAATAGAATGCATTGTCATGAGGAGCGGGCCTATAATTTAAATCTCAACTCGATTTGAATACCGGAATTTAGTTAATTTTCAATTTCGAGGTTTGCAAGCAAGCAAGACCGAGAGTGGTTAATAAAGTTAATATAAGGGATTTAAAAAAGCAGTGCTGCTGCTAGGATTACCTTCATTGTTTTTTAAAAAAACATCAAAGAACTTTTCAAAACAGCATGTAACCTCAAATTCTTTGACATCATTCGCAATTTCATTTTTTAATCTAGCAGACAGACATTGCTGTATTAAAAGACGAGCGTTTGATTGTGGTTGTGCAGCAGACGACATCGCTGACCAGAGATAGACTTATATTATACTTATTATAGATATATTATAGAGACTATTATAGATATAGAGACTACTAAAGCTGCTAAACTTGCTAAAGCAGTTATATACAATGGCTGGTTAAGCCTACGGAAAAAAATCAACAAATCTCGCAAAACAGTAGTTTGGAAGAAATATTGTTACTGGTTTTGATTCAGCTGAATCCCTCTCGGTCAACAATATGTATATCGTGTATCACATTTTCCTATCGATATTTAATTTCATTATTTATTATCATTACTATGATACACACCATAGACGGTATAAATCAATCAATCTTAGATTTTTATAGCGTTATTTACGTGGCGTTAAATAGCGCTCGATCAGGAACTTATTAAACAGATGTGTTTTAAGTCCGCGACGGAAAACTGTAAGAGAAGTTTTGCAGTAATGCACATAGGAGCAAGAAAAGAAATAAGAAATTTGACCACCAACTTGGAGGAAAACAACTGAGATCAACAGAAGAAGGGGACCTGAGAATCATCATCCACCAAGACATGAAACCATCAAGACAATGTCAGACAGCTGCGGCCAAGGCAAACAGAATGCTAGGATTTATCAAAAGAACTGTGGTAAGCAGAGAAAAAACCATTATCTTGAACCTGTACAAAACTCTAGTTCGGCCTCAACTAGAATACTGTGTCCAAGCATGGAACCCACACTTGAAAAAGACAAAGAAACTCTAGAAAAAGTTCAGCGAAGAGCAACCAAAATGATTAAGGGATTTCAAGCATTAAAGTACGCGGATAGGCTGTCCAAGTGCGGCTTAACAACGTTGGAAATAAGAAGAAGTAGAAGAGATCTCATTGAAACATTCAAGCTGATGAAAAACAAAGAAGATATTCCAGTACAGGGACGTAAATTCAGCATTTTCCAGGGGGGCGCAAAATTTTCCCGTGCGTTATATTTCTTAAATGTATGAAGGAGGATTGAATGATCCAATAATTTTGTGTTTAACATAAACTGTAACTGTTTCGATAGCTTTATTTATTTCCAAAAAAAATAAATGAAACTAAAATAAATTTACAAAAAAATTTAAAAAGTCTAAAATAATGGATATCGTCTTTCTTTCAATCGACTAAATTCATCTATTATTGTATCGACGTTTAAATTTTTGGAATCTTCCTGTTGGCAGGAAATCACCAGCAAATCACTAAGTCGCTGATCTCCACATCTGTTTCTGCGGTACGTTTTAATGCGCTTCATGCAGCTAAACATTCGCTCGTTCTCAACAGAAATCATCGGCAAAGTCAGGACAAGGTCGATCACTTTGAGGAGCTCACTAAAACCATTTGGAAGACGACTTAAATGAGTTCGAATATCGTGGATTGTTTTCAACGTTGGGCCAGTTGGGCCTTTCTCGAACGATTGTAGAAAAGACTTTGCCGTGCACAGTCGGGATGGAATCAACATTGCATCTATACCACTAGTTGGGTATAGTCCCACAAGCTCGCTGATTATTTTCTGGCACAAAAAGTTAGATGAACTTGGGCTCAGCGCAGAAACACAATTTAGCCCAGTACAGTTATTCGTAAATCTAGCATCAAGCTCATTTATAAAATTGTCAACACACGCAAAAAGGATTGCGATGCGCATTGAGTCGTTACAGGTTTGTGTCTTCGTCGTCTCTATTGTTTTTTTTACCTGTTGTTGACATAACAAAATACTCAGACAATTTTTTTTTAATTTTCTGAGCTCGCATCGGTCTATTTTTCTTACTGTGCTCCTTTTGCGGGATTCCAATTCGCGTTCTTATTTCACTTGCTTCTTTAACTACACCATCCCATGTTTCAATGCTTCTAAAAGCCATCAAATTTTTTCTGGTGGATTCAAGCAGCATTTTAGCATCTAAATAATTAATTAATGAGCTTTGTAGTTCTTGAGAAAATGAATGAACTGTCCCAAGCAACTTTTCAGCTACCAGCAAACAAGGAAGAAATGATGTTGAACAAAGTCGTTTTTTCAATCCTTGAGCCTCTGCGGCAGCTACTGTGTCTGCTTTTTGTAAGGCAATGGCTTCCAAAACATTATTAATGGTTTCAAGTCGAAGTTTAATTTTTCTAATGGAGCTATACCAGTATGACCACCGGGTTTCAACCAATCTTTCGAGCTCCAAAACATCTAAACCATCTTCAATTTGTGCGTGCACAAACAACTCATGTCGTGGACCACTTATCGACAAGAACACATAGATCGATTGTACAATTGAAAACATGTCAACTATTTCTGGTATATTTTTAATTGTGTTGACTTAAACCAAATATAAGGGATGGGCATGGCAATGTATGTAGATGACCTGTGGAGAAAGTTTTTTAATGAGTGCCTGGACTCCTCGAAAGCGGCCACTCATGACAGAAGCACCATCGTAGCACTGAGCAACACATTTGTTCCACGACAATTTGTTTTCTTGGACTACATTGTTTATGGCATTTGCCAAGGATTCAGCATCAAATATTTCCATGTGGAAAACACCTAGAGGTTTTTCCCACACTGAACCTTCTGGCGACATTGATCGGATAGCAAAGCTCAGTTGCTTTTTGCGAGAAATGTCCTAGAGAATCTATGGTTTTCTGTCTAAGAGCATTTGCTATACAACGAATAATATCATTCTGGTACGGTGCTGAAGTATAAGTTCCATACTTATTTCTGAGCCGTTCTCGTAAATGAGGAGAAAGTTCACTCATCGTTTCAAGCAATTCTATATAATTTCCTTTGTTTGAACTTTGTTCTGTTTCAGTGTCGCCTCGAAACGCCAATCCTTGACGAGCTAGATAGGATGTCGCTAGAATTAACAGCTTGAGGTGATTTCTGTTCTCTAAAACTTCTTCTTCAATTATTGATCTTGTTTGCAACAGACTCTGACCTTCCAGAGGACACCATTTTGGCCTCAGTCCATAGCACCGTGCTATCTTTGTGTTTGCTACTAGATCCATGCTGTGTTAACAATTCTTTTGCGTCTTTCCATTTTTTAAACCCCTTATCAACAAATGCAATGTTTCCACTTGTTTCACCAGGACGAACAATATTTGAACTAAAATGGCGACAACTGAAGCAATAGACAGCATCTTGTTTGATGGAGTATTCGATCCAATGAAAACTTTTAAAATAACCGCTGTTGAAACGACGCTGGGATGTTTGAGGATATTTTTCTAATATGGGTTGAACTGGATCTTCGTGATAAGAACTTGATATATCTGCAATCAAAACTTGGCTTTCTTGCAAAATCAGTCCTTCAGGTATATTTAATTTGGCTTGTTTTGTTACTTCAACAGACTCCATTTCCTGGTAATATTTTCTTTTAAAAAAATTCAACATTAATGGCTGTGATGATTTCTTTGACATTTTTTTTTGAATTGTAGTAAGATATAACTGGTTTTAAGAAAAATAATAATTGATAGTGATGATCTAAATCAAAAGCATACAGTAACAAGTAAATTAAAAACGAATTTTTAAAACCCAATGCTTTTATATGTAATTAAAACACAAATTTTGCAATCAATTTTTTCTTATATTACTCTTTTATTTTATATTAAAGTCGAAATATCTTAATTATATCGAAATATCGAAATTAATTAAAATTAACTAAATTAATTGACTTATTGTAAAACTAATAATTGAATATTGCATTGTCTTCTATTTTGAGCATGTATGCAAAATTTGAAAAAAATCTATCATCAGGAAGTGACTCAAAAATTGATTGCAAGATTTGAAACAGACAGAGAAACAAACAGACAGACAGAGAAACAAACAGAGACGACGAGTTAATAAAAGCATTGGTAATAAAAAACAGTAAAAATAAACACACACACAGATATATATATATATACATATATATATATATATATATATATATATATATATATATATATATATATATATATATATATATATATATATATATATATATATATATATATATATACAAATATATACATATTTAAAAGCAGAAATTTAGTTCACATGTTAATTTCATAAGATTTACATTAATGTGTTTTGAAGAATTCGGACAGACAAGTTTGCCTTAAAATATATTGAAAAGTGAACTGACTTTTTAACTTTCCGATAAATGTAACAAGCCACAAGAAACACAATTTGTTATATACTGCCCCGCCGGCTTATTTGCATAAAGTTAGTAATCAATTTATCGAATATATTTACGAGTGTTCAGCCACGATTAGAGAATAAAAGGCGTGTATAGAAATTAAATCAATTAAATGTACAGAAAAATTGTCATTATATAATTTAAACATAAAGGCACATATTAAAAAATCATTCTTTACCTCAGATGAAACCAATGTAGAGCAACAAGAGAAGGACAAATGTGAGAAAACTTGGGAGTACGAGATATCAAGAACGCTGAAAGTTAAATGTTTTAGTGGACAAAGAGATGGCTAGCATCTACTATTTACGCGAAGTTTCTACTAGCCCGATAACTTCTTATCTTCTTTAGTATATCTCTTTCTCATTATCCTTGTCTATTAGGACAGCCGTGAAACTTTAGTATCTCTCCATTTTTCACTATCTCACTTTCCATGAGGGCAGTCTCTTACTAGCATCTCTCTCTTTTTTCTTATCTCTCTCACTCGCCATGAAGACAGCCTCTTCTGTTAGTTACATCTCTCTCCATCTCTATGTGGGCAGCCAATTCTTCCAGCTTAGTTTCATTCTTCATAGGGAGAGCTTATTATACTGCGGATAACATTAGCATTTTTCCTTTTTACCACTTTCTTATTCAGTTTCGTTCACTCATTCTGCTGGGACGTAAATTAGGAGGCAGGGGGGGCAACTTTTTAAAGCATGTAAAATGTTTTCGTGATATGGTGAGGAAATGCATAAATATATATACATTTCTATTTAAAAAAAATCAAATCCAAAAAATCAGGGGGGGGGGGGAAATGCCCCCCTGCCCCCTCTCCCAATTTACGTCCCTGTTCCACTGTTCCAGCATCAAGATATTTCCAGACAGCGAATAGAATAGGACTACAACTACGGGGTCACAGATACAAAATCATAAAACAATCGGAAGGGAACTTCAAGCAGAGATTCTTCAGCAGCAGAGTCATCAATGCCTGGAACCAGCTGAGTGAAGAAGCAGTTTCTGTGGAATCAATTGAACATTTTAAAATAATGCTTGGACAAATTGGTTTTTAACTTCAATTTTTAACTAGTAGTGGTTCTCACACAGGCTATTTAGTCTTCTGAACCACTTTAAACCATGTTATTATTATTATTATTATTATTATTATTATTATTATTATTATTATTATTATTATTATTATTATTATTATTATTATTATTATTATTATTATTATTATTATTATTATTATTATTATTATTATTATTATTATTATTATTATTATTATTATTATTATTATTATTATTATTATTATTATTATAATTATTATTATAACTTAGATAAAGTTACAAAATGGCATTCGGCGAAAGACGTAGTTCTGAACGCGTAAAGTAATATGAAAAGCGGTTTTTGATCTAAAACTGTTAAAAATTAATATTGAAAGAGATTTACAAAAAAAAAAAGTTTAAACGCCAAAAAAATTTGAATTTAAAGACTTTTACGATTTTGGCGCGATTTCAGATTTTTCGAATAATAAGAAGAAATAAATACTTTTAAAAGCTGGAACTTCTAGTAACTCCTTAAAAATACTTATTATTAACTATTATTCATAATTCGTTTCTTATTACTCTATTAATTTTTGAGCTTCGAAAAAAAAATCACTTAGATCGTCTAAGTAATGCACTCGACCTGAAGCTCGAAGTCAATTTCACTTCAGACGTAACACGCCTTAAGTTTTGTTGCTTCGTATTTTGTTAATATCTTTTAAACCGATTAAGATTTTTTAACGAAATTTTGTAGGCAATAAATATTGCTATGTTTCTACATAATTCCAAATTTTCAATTTTTTAGCTCAACGTTTAATGTCCAAATAACAATAGTTCATAGATGTTAGGTCCACAATAGCTTCATTTTATTGGTTTTTCCCAAATAACTTATCAACTGCTTTAAATAATTTACCAAAATTTTACATGTGAAATGTTTAACGGAGTCTTAAAAATTGTTTCAAAACTGAAGTTTGTAGCTGTACATTTACAACCAATTTAGTAGTATTTAGTTAGTGGTTGAAATTTAAGGAATTTCATGGCTCGGTTTTTTGCAGATAACCGAGTCAAATTTTTTAACCAAATTTTAGAAGCTTTTGTAAAAGATAAATTTCAATGATAATCTGCATTTTTAGTTTTCTAGCTCAACGTTTAGCTGTTTCATTCATAAAAACGTTTAATTACTATTTCGCTAATAACTTTTTAACCAATTGATATTTTAGAACCAAACTCATTATTTGCAAAATATTTACATTTTTATTAATTATCAAAAATTTAAATTTTGTAGTTAAAGGTTTAATTTCAAATTTAAGCTACAGTATTTTGTAAATTTTCTTGCTAGAGCTATTTTTTTTATTTAACGTTTAACGATTTTCATCAAACGTGATATTTTGAAAATTTTAAAAATGTTAAATAGTTATCTTAGTTTTATGTTTTAGTTAAACGTCAAAGTTAAATTTAAACTTTAGTATTTTAAACTACAGTATTACACTGGCTAAACTTTAAATGGTGAAAATATAAGTATTTTTTACAAATATTTGAAATTATAGGCAGTTCCGTCACTCAGTGTTTAGCAAATTTTTAAATTGACATGGTAATTAATTTTTGGCGATTTCTGTTACATCGTAGAACTAGCGTGCATGCCAGCACGCCCAGTGCTGATAAAGTTACACAGTGAGGGCGCACTTGCACACGCTCACATACGAATGTGTTGAAACACTGTGATACGAGAGCGAACACCAGCGCACGATCACATACAAAGTTCTGAAGGATGGATGGTAGAAGGAAAATCCAAAGCTAAACGATGCACGCATACAGGGTGAAACGCGCGAAAACTTTTAAATGAATGCCACAAACATTATTGGGCCATTATATCGTGCTATGGGCTTTAAATACAACGTCTCATGCAACGTCTCATAGTTTCCCGCACCTCCTACTTCTCTCACATCTCTCCATCTCTTGTTCTTCTCCATTGGCTTCCTCTTAGATCTAGGGTGATTATTAAAATCTGTTTATTAATGTATAAAAAAATTGACCTTCTCCTCTTTACTTAACTAATTTAATACATATCCCTCCTAAGTCTGGTCTTCGTTCTTCTTCTCTTAGTCACTTTCGCGTCTTCACTATTAAGCATTCTTTGCTAAGGGGACATCCATTAATTATGTCAACAAAATAGGGGGGAAGGGTTTTAAAAAGTTTGACAATTGTTGACATGGGGAAGGGGGGAGTTCAAGATAAATTGACGTCATCAATATATTTTTTACAAGAGTTAATAAATCAAAAAATAGAAAAGTAATAAATGCATGTATGCCAGTCAGTCAATTAGAATCTACCTACCCCCAAAAAAACATTCAAAATACGACACAGTTTACGATAATCGTAAACTGTGTCGTATTTTGATTTCTACTTAAAACTTAACTATAAATTAAATAAATAAAACTTATTGACCTAAAATTGTAATGTAAAACCATAAGATCCCACATTTTTCTATTTTTAGCATAAAAAGCAACCCGTATAAAATATTGTAAGCTATTTTGTTGGTTTTTTTGGGGGGAGGGCTAAAATTTGTTTGACATAATTTTGTTGGGGGGTGACTGGAAGTTTGACAGTTGTTGACAATGCGGAGGGGGTCACAAATTGCCTAAAAATTTTTGACATAATTAATGGACGTCCCCTAAACGCTCTTTCTCCTACTCTGGTCCCTATCTCTGGAACTCTCTTCCTTCTTCTCTTACTAACCCTACTTCTCTCACAGCTTTCCGGCGTGGACTTAAAACACATCTGTTTAATAAGTTCATGACCGAGCGCTATTGAACGCCACGGAAATAACGCTATATAAATGCAATTTGATTGATTGATTGAATACTGTATGTCGCATGTTGACGACGACTATATCCGAAATTCAGACGGAGCGAAGATATGTGGTAGCCCGTCATATCGGGTATTCAGGCGCGGTCCCACCATTGGGGATGCTGTCTCCCCCACCAGCCTAAGAGCTCAATTTTTTTCAATGAATAAATAAAGTTAAACGTATTAATAAACAACCCCCCACCAAACACCAACTATCTATCTAACCTAGATAATTATAAAATACGAAGACATCTGTGGGCATCAGAATAGCGCAATTAATATCTCATTACTATACCTAAGTAAGATATGCTTGACCAACCGAAAGCGATTATGTCCTGCCAACCAACAGCTTATAAATTTGGTTTTAATTCTTCGTTGTTTGCTGGGGCTAAACGTTAAAAATTTTAATACAAAATTGAGTTTTTGCGAGTTTAGAACACTAGTTTTTTCATATACCTATATTAATCAAAAAGGGAAAATACCCACTGTTTTCTGTGAAGTCTAGAGGTGGTAAAATACTTAATTTTATAATTCTTAAATCAATTTTGTTTTACTAATTTAACTGCACAAACTCTAATTATTGTGTAGAAGATGTCAAGCAAAAATCAGCAACTCATTAAGATTACGTCATTCTTTAAATCGGCACCCACTGAGCATTGAGAATGCGGAAGTTCTAGCCAAACCTCTAACCCTGAACAACAAGATTGTCATTTATCTACTCGTTCTTTCAAATTCTCGACGAACAAAAATACATTTGAGTCAAACTTGACCAACAAAACTCTCAAATTTTCGTTTCAAACCATTCAAACCTAACACTATTTGAATATTGCATTTGCGTTTACTGAGGTTGAAGGAAAGTGCATGTTCGTCATTCTATAGACATTAAACAAGTTAAAATTAGACTACAGACATATTTTTAATAAGTTTTTTGATTAGGAGATGCTGATGAACTGTGCGCCTTTGCGAAAGAATTGTTTTTTTCATAAGGGCACGATATAAATGTTATTTTGTATTGTATTTTTAGGGAGATTGAATAGGAACATACACATTTATTATGTTCAAAAACGCCATTTTCTTACAACACATTCATTACTTGATGATAACGTTAAAATCTATAAAAGAGAAATATATTTCCGGGGGGGAAATTTCGGAGGGAAATGTCCAAGGGGAAAATGTCCGGGGGGATTGAATGTCCGTTCCCCCTTCTACTTCTTATTGCATTTGATTTGTATATATAAATACTTTGTTTAGCTTTTTAATCATTGAAATTGATGAACTTTGCTTTTTCTGTATGAATTTGCTTTTATCACATTTGATGTCTATTTATGGTATTTTAGCTGTATATATTGCTTAAATCATTTAAATTCATCTACACAATAACTTTACTCTATCTTGCTTTGTTGACTTGAATTTTTTTATTCATTCAGAACTTTTCATTTTTTTAAGTATATTAGAAATAGATAGGAGGCACAAAAGCCATTAATTTTATGATAATTTTTTTTCTTTGTTCTGTTATTTTATATAACATGATTTTTTATACTGAAATAAACTGTTCTTTTTAACTTACTTTTTCACATATTAATTATTATCCTTTAGTTAAATTTGAGCTGTTTTACTATTCATTTGTAATTGAAATAAGGATATTCTTAAGTAATAAATGACAAAAAGATTAGATTTGAACATGGAACCTCAAACTCAAAAGCACCTCTATCAACTATACTAACCAGTTTGCTTTTGTGAACCACAGATGTGTAATTTAAGAAATGCATTAAAAAATATAACTACTGATAGCACTAGAAAACAGTGAAGAAAAACATTTTGGAAATTTATTTTATTTGGTTAGATAAAAATCTTAAAGCTGGAGAAGACTAGTAAAACAATACGAAAAAAACAGAACTATACAAAGCAAGACAACCTGCAAGCAAAACAGACAAATCAAAATGAATCAAATTTGTATTTATTTCAACTGCTAAAAGCAAAAAAAAAACAAAAAAGAATTCATCTTAAAAGAAATGAAAAAATAAACAAAAGATCAATCTTTTTGAATACTAAGAATGTATAAATTTTTTATCTATTGCTGCTAAATTACTAAAAAATGAGCTATATCATGAGCTACTACTATTCATTCTTTTGGAAGAAATGACATAAATAGCAAGAACAATGAGCAAAAGTGTCAAAATATTAATATAGTATCCATAGAAACCTGTTGACAAATTTTGACGACAAATACAAGACCAAAACATAGAATCAATTGAAATGCAAACACTTCAGTGGCATGTAATGTTATTTAAACAGTACAATCCAAATAAAAAATGTTTAGAAATTCATTGAAGTTGCAATTTTGTGTTGTTCCAGATAAATAAGAGACACTTGATTTCAAGTTGAACAGTTCATACTTCTGATGGCAAAACTTCAAAGATATATTCAATTAAGAGTTTGACAACACTGCTTAGCTCCTCTGTTATTTTTTCCATACTGTATAAAGTACCTGGGAATAAGTTTTTTAAATGAAATAAAATAAAATTCATTATTATAATTATTAATATCTACCTAATATGAATGTTTTCATATGTTTATTATATCTGGTTTTCTAAATTACTTGTTTCAAATATGCTATGAAACAATGTGTAACTGTAACTGAAAAGAAATGATATGGAGTCTGTAGAACTAACAGCACTTACCAGGAAATAATGCTAATTTTTTCACTTGAATAGATAGAATCTTTTTTTTTCAAATGACAAATAAATGGTTTAAAAAAGAATTCTAACAAAGATAGGTTTTTTATTTGTATTGCTACTTTGAAAATATATCAGTCTGAGTTAGTTAATCAAATCCAGCATGCTAAACTAGTAACACTATTAGGGAATTACTCTATTCTATAATTATTAGTATAAGAAATGGCAGACAGTAATAGATATAAACTTATAAATTGCTATAAGTAAAATACAAATATAATAATATAATATATACTAACAAGAAAGTTGTCTCTCAATCCATCTGACGAGACTCGGATTGAAGAACTGGTGTAAATTAACCAAAAAGCAGGATATTTGATTAATTATAACTTTTAATACTAACATCATGAGTGCTTTATCAAACCGATTAACTAAACTTTTAATTATTGTTACTATTTACTATTGTGACTAGCGGAAAATTCCCCGCTTGTGCTGTAACGTTATAGCGGCAAATATCTAAAATTTTTCATCTAAAATGTTATATTAAAATTCCTTCCTAAGTCAATAGTTAACAGATTTTTTGTTATCAATTTTATATGAACTTTATTTTAAAAGTTAAAATCAAAAGAACTCTTTGAATTTTGCGCGCAATAACTCGACTTGGCCTGGCATCCCACTTGTTGGCGTTTAATACCATTCGTTCGGCGCTTGATGCCATTTTTCTTTTCTCTAATGCCACAGCGGCATCGGAGGCGGCGCTTAATGCCATTTTTTGACGTTTAATACCCAATCTAAGTTATTATTATTATTATTATTATTATTATTATTATTATTATTATTATTATTATAATTATTATTATTATTATTATTATTATTATTATTATTATTATTATTATTATTATTATTATTATTATTATTATTATTATTATTATTATTATTATTATTATTATTATTATTATTATTAGTTTTAAGATTTTTTTATTTTAAGAAGAGGTATAAAAGTATTTACATACTTTAATAATATTATATTATACCTATATCCAGGGCCGTTGAGAGACCATTGCGGTCTCCTGTGCTAAGGTATACGGGCCCCCCTGAGAGCCAGACGCAGTGTTGTTTCAGTTAAGCGAAACTTTAACTGAATTTGGTCTAATAACTGAAAAAAGAGATTGAAGTTAAGTACTAACTGAAACTGTAACTGAAAAATAATGTTAACTTTAATTGTAATACTAATAGTAAAAAAAAGTAGTAACTGTAATACAAACTGAAAAAAAATGTTTTCGGAAAATCCAATACTGAAATGCGTCAAAATTTTATTTCTTTGTTTATATTTGGTAACCGGACCCACTCGTGTCTTTTATCTCTACTATGATTTGCTTTTTCATCGCTTTATTTGCATTTAACGACGTATGAACAATGTTAAAAATAAATTCTGGCCGAAAACAAGAAAATGGAGTTTGGCGTTATTTAAGTTACGAACCCTCTACTGATAAAAGCCGGTGCAACGTGTGGGAGAAAAAGATTCGGAAGCTCACGTGGTCGAAACTTGCCTAGCTCTGTTGACAAGTAAATCATCTAAGTCATAGACATAAGGAAGTGGCAAAAGAACTTGAGGTTTTGGAGACAAATCACAAAAAGCTAAAGCCCAAGCGCAAACTAATGGAAAATGATATAGGAAACACGGTTAACCAGAATAGCGCACAGACTACTTTGCCTGCTTTTATTAACCAAAAAAAATGGAATTCAGATGCACAAGAAGTGAAACTGAGACAGCGTTTGCTTAGTAATATCAGTACTGGGTTATATTAATAACTGTTATACTAACTGTAATAGTAACTGAAAAAATTATTAACTCTAATATTAACTAGAAAAAATGAAAAAAAATAACTTTAACTGTAATACTAACTAAAAAATATTAAATTGGCTAACTTTAACTGATACTCTAACTGAAAAACCCTAACTGAAACAACACTGGCCAGACGGTAGTCCCTATAAAATGTAAATGTTCTTGCTCATTCACTGATTGGCACCTGGCTGTGAATTCTTCATATCATTTTCTTAAATTGTATAAAAACTGTTCATTGATAATAAATTTTTTAAATAATAAATGTATTACTTATTAGAATTCTTTTAATTTCAATTTTATGATTCTCAAATTCAAGATTTAAAAAATTAAATACGTTTGCCATTTATCAAAAACAGGTTTATTAAAGAAATTATGTACAAAATTAACAGTATAATTTTTTGCACAATGACCAACCCAAATTTTCAAAGTGATATTTATCTTGATTTCTTTAACGCAAAATTGTCAATGATTTCATCAAATTTAATAGACCTAATTGGCAGCGATGGGCACCAACTACTTCAATTGTAGTTACAACTACATGCCAACTACCTCATGACAGAAGTAGTTATAACTACATGTTAACTACTTTAGAAGAGAGGTAGTTATAACTAGTTTGTTAACTACTACTAAAGTAGTTAA
Source organism: Erpobdella octoculata (assembly GCA_963978895.1). NCBI lineage: Eukaryota > Metazoa > Annelida > Clitellata > Hirudinida > Erpobdellidae > Erpobdella > Erpobdella octoculata. The sequence goes on from OZ022239.1 coordinate 25,197,805, forward strand.
CTACTTTCCAACTACTTTTTAACTACTCGTATATTTATAAAACATGTACTGTAAGATATAAAAACACAACAACAAAAAATAAATTTGCATTTAATAATTTTTTTTAAAGAATAATAATGATTGTTAACTAAATATAATAAAAACAAAGTATTTTTAAACAAATATAATAAAAACAAAGTATTTTTAAGCAAATATAATAAAAACAAAGTATTTTTAAGCAAATTTTAGAAAAACAAAGTGTTTATTGATACATAAAGGTTGAATGACAAAGTTCAAAATTTGTTAAAACTGGAACGGCTTTTCAGAAAAACCACCTTCGAGGTGTCAAAATCATACCAGCCATGCTTGGAAGAGTAGAATTGGCATTTATGAAAGCTCATTCTACAAATGGATAATCCTTCAGTGATTGAACATTCGATGCTTTAGATTATATTTTTAAATTATCTGGCTTTTTAATAATTTTGTTACAGTGCTAAGTCAAAGTAGTTAGACTAGTTATAACTACCAAACTAGATCATAAAAGTAGTTATAACTACCATGTAACTACTATAAATGTAGTTATAACTACAGTAGTTACAACTACAGTAGTTAAAGTGCCCATCACTGCTAATAACGCTAAATCACAAAGTCTTTCCTGTCCCATTACTGATTGTTGTGAACTATTTATTTGTTTCAATTTGCTGAATGACCGTTCAGCTTCTGCAACAGTCACAGGTATCGTACAAAAAATTCTTATCGCAACAGATACATTTCGGAAAAGGCATTCTACTTTCAATTTTCGAAATTTGTTTAGTAAATACAGTGGTTTTAAGACAGATGAATCAGAATTAACTAAATCGTCTCCAAAATTTTATTTGTAAATTGCTTTTAGGTGCTTCATTTCATCAATTATTTCCAAGGGAACGTCATTCAGTGGCGTCATTTCAGCAAAACCTTAGGGGGGCAAAACATTTATAAAACCCACAGATTCCAAAATTTTATTTTTTTAATGCGATTTTTTTCTTCCAAAAATAGCGGTTAGCCGGAGAGGGGGTTGTCGTAGATACTCTTCAAAAAATTAAAATTTCATGCACTTTTTCTCCAAAAAACTGGGAATGGTAAGTTGTAGCCAGTGACGGATTTATAGGAGGACCCACATTGTGTGCCCCCGTTCATAAGCTAATTTTGTAGGCAAAAGTGTTTAAGGTTTTCACCAATATTTTGGAAAAGTATTTACTACAATTGATCCCCCCCAATCATCAGCTCTGTTTGGTGGAAAAATTTACAGATATGATTTTCTAGGGGAGTATTCCTTAGACTTTGCTTTAGGTTCCAAAAACTCTAGCTATGTTACTGCTGCTACTCAGTGGCGGCGCTAGGATTTCAGAGGAGGGTGGGCAACATTTGGGCAAGCAAAATTCAGGTCGGGCAAGCCTTGACATGGCAAACCTAACGTATGCATTTAACTTGTTAAGGTTAATCACAAAGACAATGCATTCGCTAGTAAATTTATTGTTACTAAATTTCGTAACTAAACTTGTGATTTTATTTGGTGGTAACTGGATCTCGTGAAATGATATCACACAATTTATGCCAAAGCATCTTTAAAGAACGCTTAAGTGTAGCATCCACTGATCTCTAATATAATATAATATAATGTAATGTAATGTAATGTGATGTGATGTGATGTAATGTAATGTAATGTGATGTTTATGTTTATCATTGTTTATCATTGTTTATTGGGCATACAAAAACACATTAAAGAAACACATAAAAATTGAAATAAAAGCATGCAACAAAAAATGAATGAGTAGTGCCCAAAAGGAACATCCGAAGAGATGAATCTCGCTTGAGGATGACCAGTGCAGATGAAACATTTACGAATAATAATAATACAGGTACATACAATACAATAAATTTAGAATGGTAAAATAACTGAAATAAATTACTAAGATGAACAAAATAACAAAATTTAACATTTAATAATATACAATATACGTTCGAATCTGAGATGATAGAATATATTATAATTTTAATAAGTGAGATTTAAGACGAGATTTAAATAATGAAAAGGACTCAGAGGACTGTATTGAAATAGGGATGACTGAATATGTACGCGGACCTAAACATTTAATAGAAAAGGTTTTTAGTCTTGTGTTTGCAAATTCTGGACGGAAAAGATTAGATGATCGCAAAAAATGGGTATGAATATCGGACGACTTCAAGAAGAAATCATGAAAGGATTGAGGTAGAGTAGAATTAGAATATTTATACATAAAAGAACCAATTTGAAACAGATTGACTTGATAAATGTTTAAAAGCTTATTTTCAGTAAATTTTGACTTACAAGAAGAAAGAGGATGTAAAAAAAAAATAATACGGATGAGTCGTTTGAGCAAAATGTGTAAAGAAAGAAGACGAGTTGGGTAATTAGAAGCCCAAACAATATTGCAGTAAGAAATATAGGGAAAGACAAATGCATAATACAACATAATACAAGTTTTTGTGTCTATAAAACGACGTAATCTATACATAATTCCAATATACTTAGAAACTTTAGATTTAACATGCTTAATGTGATCAGTCCATGTTAAATGTTGATCAAGAAACACACCTAAAAATCTATATGAGGTGACACGGGTAATAGAAACACCAGAAATGCTGAGACATGACTTTGTAATAATAGATTTACTCTTTGGATGAAATATGATATAGTTGGTTTTTTTTACATTTAAAGAAAGCTTATTGGCACAAAACCAATCATAAATACATATGAGACCATTATTAACGCTGTCAAATAAAATGTTCAAATTGTCACCAGAAGCAAACAGACTAGTGTCATCAGCAAATAAAGAAAAACTGAACAGGTTAGAAATTAAAGGTAAGTCATTGATATATATAATAAATAGGAGTGGACCCAATATAGAGCCCTGTGGTACGCCACAGTTGATGGGTAAAGATTGTGATAACACATTGTTGTAGCAGACATATTGTGATCGGTTCTTCATGTAATCCCGAAACCAGTCAAGAGGAACTCCCCGGACTCCATAGTACTCAAGCTTCTTCAATAATATTTCATGATTTACAGTGTCAAATGCTTTTGCAAGGTCTAGGAATAGGCCAATGCCAAAGTTTCCTTGATCTAGAGCTTCAGCGATTTTGGATTGAAGAACAACTAGTGGCATGTATGTGGAGTGGTTTTTTCTAAATCCATATTGGTATGGTGAAAGGAGAGAAAACTTTAATAGGTAACTGTATAATCTTGTGTGCATAACTTTTTCAAAGAATTTGGAAAAATAAGATAATATTGAAATGGGCCGATAATTTGTTACATTATTTTTTTCACCGGATTTATGAAGTGGAACAACTTTAGCAATTTTCAATTGGTCAGGAAATATTCCAAATGTTAGGGAACTATTGATCAGAGATGTTAGAGGAGAGACAATTAGTTGGATAGATTGACTTGCTATTAGAGGATCAATACCATCTGGACCACAACTTCTAGATGTTTTTAAACTTTTTGCAATTTTGAGGATTTCAGTTGATGTTACTGGTGTGACATTCATGGAATCGACCACTTGGTTCTTGAGGAAGTCAGTGAAATAAGAACCCTGAGAGTGAATTTGTTTTGCAAGGCTTGACCCAATGTTTGAGAAATACTTGTTAAACATATCAGCAATCAGAGAAGGTGAACTTATTTCGGATCCATCATTTGTGAGAAAATTTTCCTGATATTCTTTTGATTTGAATTGGCCTAGTAAAGTCTTTATCAATTTCCAGATTGCATTAATATTACCTTCATAAGATTCAAATTTAGAAGAGTAGTGTTGTTTGATTGTGGTTGTTTTTAAGGATTTAAATTTATTGCGACAAGTTATGAATTTTCTTCTATTTTCTTCTGATGGGTGTTTTAAAAAATTACGATAGAGAATGTTCTTTTTACGGCAGTGTCTGAAAAGTGTAAAGTTCATCCATTCATGGTCAAATTTTACTTTTTTCTGTCTGGGTTTCTCTAGAGGAAAACAGAAATTATATGCAAGGAGATATTCTTTCACAAATAATGAATAAGCAGATGTCACTTTACCATTTTCACCTTGTTGAATGACTTCAGTCCAATCTTTGTTAGTTAATTTAACATGGAACAAATTACTGTTTTTAAATTGTCTTTTGAAGTTTTTTTGATCTTTAGAAATGGTTATTTGAAAAGCAAGATCAAGAGAAAGGTAAAGTGGAAAATGGTCAGACAAATCATCAATCAGTATCTTTGAGAGCGTATTTTGAAGAGGGAAGTTTGTGAAGATATTGTCGATTGCTGTTGCTGTCGTAGAACTTTTCCGTGTTGGTTTTATAAAAGCAGGAAACAATAAATGAGATGCAAATGTGTTCAAAAAATCAGAAACAAGAGAAGCATGAACTTCATCTAACAAATTTATGTTAAAGTCACCCAGCAGTAGAATAGTAGTGTTATGGTGATCAATGGAAGTTAATAAAAGATTCAATTCGTCAAGAAAAGTTTGTAAATTTGAGTTTGGTGGTCGATAAATCACCCCAGCAATAAATTTTTTATTATTACAACTAAAGGAAACCAGTAACGATTCGAATGAGGAGATTAGTAAATTTTTGTCCTGGTGGACCAAAATGGAGCAGGCGATAGAAGCATCGATGAAAAAACCCACACCCCCACCTTTTTTACCCTCACGAGGTTTTGAAAAAAAATTGTAGTGTGGGATGAATATACTGTCAGAGTTTTCGTTATTTAGCCAGGTTTCAGTTACAGCTACAATTTTAGCTGAGGACATGTGCATTAGTAAGATTAAATCTTGAACTTTATGTACGAGACTTCTGCAATTTACATGAAGGAATGATAATTTCTTATTAGTTGAGTTTTTAATTAAATTGGAAAGATTATCTGGTGTTAAATATGTAACTGGATCGTAAAATTGATATAAAAAATGCTGATCTGGATCAATGTGACTGTCAAATAAACAAAAGACTTCCTTCATTTCTCCTAACTCGTTATGCAGACTTGTCATATTTGTTGGTGTTAAAGTTGTAGACTTTTCAGGAGGATGCAGATGGAAAAGGCTGTCGAGATTCTCTTTTAGCACACCGCCTTTTGTAGGCCTCCTCTGCTTGAATACGAGTTAAATCCCTGTTTA
>OZ022239.1:25205442-25267942 GCA_963978895.1 Erpobdella octoculata
TTGAAAGAAATGAAAGCAAGTGCAGTATTTTTGTGTTTCAACAAAATCATGAACAAAGTTCTCAAGCCAGTCTATCAATCTGTGGCTGTTTTGTTCAATTTATAATTGCATCATTTGCTAAATAAAAGTGTTACTCTTCCATTGTTCCAAATTGATGATCTTCGAAAATTCTGGGAAAATTCAATAATATATGCTTTCTGTAGACAAGACACTTAAAAACTAAGAACAACTCAAAAAGTAAGACTAGCGATTTTTCGAAAAGCAGCTGTTGAACAGTGTGTGATAAATCTATTGTAAGCATTTATAATCTTACAAGTATTTAAAATAAATATAACCTGTTGAGATATATGAGGGGATTTTAACATTATTACAGCGTTAACTAATAAATTTTTTTTTTCAGCTTTAGTCAATCATAACAATCCTTTGCAGAAGATCACACTTGCAGAGTGGAACCAATACATTAAAGAACACTAACTAAAATTGAAGAAATTCAGACGTAACTAAACGAGCAAACCAAACAACAAAGTGTTAACGAGAGAGCAGATCAATTTTGATGACTGTGCACAGCATTCCGCTACAGCCCATCTAAGCCACATTGGGAAGGCTCTAAAATTTAATAGAGGAACGAAAAAGCGACTGAGCGGAAAGACCGAGCAGGAAAAGGAGAGCAAGCTGAAACGGTAAAGCGTAAAAGCAACCGGGAGCGGGAAAAGTAAAAGAGACCGGGGCCGGGAAAGCGACCGTGAGAAGAAATGCGACCAGGAGTGAGAAAGCGACCTGGAACGGGAAAGCAAGCGGTTAAGGAAACGGGAGTCAGAGAGAAAAAGGATAATAACCTTTAAAATCCCCGGGCAACGCCGGGTAACCCAGCTAGTCTATATATATATAAAAGAACATGTCCTGACTGACTGACTGATAATCAACGCCAAGCTCAAACGCCTCATCCTAGGAACGTGAAATTTGGAACTTATATTACTTTTATTGTGTAAGCATCCACTAAGAAAGGATTTTTAAAAATTTTGCTCCTGAAGGAAAAAACTGGAAAACAAACTTTTTTCTAAAACAATGTATATCTCGAAAACCAAAAATGAGGAGATTTTAAAATTTGGTATATGGATTCTTCTTAAAACATAAAAAGATACGTGTTTCACAATTTTTTGAAAATTCGGTTTCCCGGACCTCAAATGTGGGCTGGAAAATTGGGTTATTTGGTTTTTAAAGTAGCTGCTACTCAAAAACTGTAAATACCACAGATGTAAAAATTAAAATTTAGTTTCTACTCCAAAAATAATGAAATACGTGTTTTAGCATTTTTTGAAAATTTGTTTCCAGGACTTCAAATGTGGGGTGAAAATAGGTTTATATGTTTTCTAAAGTAACTGCTACTCAAAAACTGTAAATACCACAGATGTAAAAATTAATATTTAGTTTCTGTTCTAAAAATAAAGATATACGTGTTTCACCATTTTTTTACAAATTTGGTTTCCAGGACCTTAAATGTGGGGTGGACAATAGGATTACTTGGTTTTTAAAGTAGCTGCTACTCAAAAACTGTGAATGCTGCAAAAGTAAAAGTTAATATTTAGTTTCTACTCTAAAAATAATGATATACGTGTTTCACCATTTTTTGAAAATTTGGTTTCCAGGACTTCAAATGTGGGGTGGAAAATAGAGTTATTTGGTTTTTAAAGTAACTGCTACTCAAAAACTGTAAATGCTACAAAAGTAAAAATTAGTATTTAGTTTCTACTCTAAAAATAAGGATATATGTGTTTCACCATTTTTTTCAGGACCTCAAATGTGGGGTGGAAAAAAGGTTTCTTTGATTTTTAAAGTAACTGCTACTCAAAAACTGTGAATGCTACAAATGTCAAAATTAGTATTTAGTATTTACTAAAAAAAATAATGATATAAGTGTTTCAACATTTTTAAAAAATTTGGTTTCCAGTACCTCAAATGTGGGGTGGAAATAAGGGTTATTTGATTTAAAAATAACCGCTACTTAAAAACTGTAAGTGCTACAAATGTAAAAATTTGTATTTTGAAGTTTTGTGCCGGTTAAAAGTAGCTATGTCCAGTTTGTCACCGGCCGGGCTAAGCCGTTATTTCAGAGTCTTCACACGGGCCAGGCCAAACCTTAAATCAAAGTGGGACGGGCCGAGGTTTTTCACCAAGTATATAGATATTTTAGTGATTTTAGGGTTTTCAGTTGGGCCGGGCCAAACCTGAAGTCAAGGTGGGACGGGCCGAAGTTTTTCATCTATATATATATATAAAAGAACATGTCCTGACTGACTGACTGACTGATAATCAACGCCGAGCTCAAACGCCTCATACTAGGAACGTGAAATTTGGAACTTATATTACTTTTATTGCGTAAGCATCCACTAAGAAAGGATTTTTGAAAATTTTGCTCTGAGGGGAAGAAACTGAAAAAACAAACTTTTTTCTAAAACAATGTATATCTCGAAAACCAAAAATGAGGAAATTTTGAAATTTGGTATATGGATTCTTCTTGAAAAATAAAAAGATACGTGTTTCACCATTTTTTAAAAATTCGGTTTCCCGGACCTCAAATGTGGGTTGGAAAATTGGGTTATTTGGCTTTTAAAGTAGCTGCTACTCAAAAACTGTGAATGCTACAGGAGTAAAAATTAGTATTTAGTTTTTACTCCAGAAATAATAATATAGGTGTTTTACCATTTTTTGAAAATTTGGTTTCCTGGACTTTAAATGTGGGGTTGAAAATAGGGTTATTTGTTTTTTAAAGTAACTGCCACTCAAAAACTGTAAATACCACAGATGTAAAAACTAGTATTTAGTTTCTATTCTAAAAATAAAGATATACGTGTTTCACCATTTTTTACAAATTTGGTTTCCAGGACTTTAAATGTGGGGTGGAAAATAGGATTACTTGGTTTTTAAAGTAACTGCTACTCAAAAACTGTGAATGCTACAGATGTAAAAATTAGTATTTAGTTTTTTTTTTTTATTGAGATTTAGCATACGCCTTGCTCAAGTCTTGCTCAAAGCGAGAGAAGGAGGGTACTTTCAAAGGCAGCCATCTATAGGCGCCCCCTTTAGCAAATGCGAGTGAACTCCTTGCTTAAGGGAATTACGCTGGTGACGCCGGCGAGGTTTGAACTGCCGACCTAACGATCGACAGGCGAACGATCTACGGCTTTGCCACCAGCGCCTCAAAAACAACTATATAAGTGCTTCACCATTTTTTAAAACCTTGGTTTCCATGACTTCGAATGTGGGGTCAAAATAAGGGTTGATTGATTTTAAAATAACTGCTACTCAACAACTGCAAGCATTACAGATGTAATACTTAGTATTTTGAGGTTTTGTGCCGGTTAAAAGTAGCTGAGTCCAGTTTATCACCGGTCGGGCCAAGCCGTTAATTTAGGGTTTTCTTACGGGCCAGGCTAAACCTTAAATCAAGGTGGTACGGGCCGAGGTTTTTCACTAAGCATATAGATATTTTAGTGATTTTAGGGTCTTCAGACGGGCCGGGCCAAACCTGAAGTCATGGTGGGACGGGCCGAAGTTTTTCATCAAGTATATAGAATTTCTAGGCCTGTAAAAAAGGCCGGGCCCAAATTAGACGGGCCATCCCGGGCCAGGAATTTTGGTTTTGAAACGGGCTGGGCCAAGTTGTCGACGGGCCGAGCCGACACCTATGGATGAACGGTTCAAATTTTTTAATTTCATGCGAGCGAAGCCGCTACGGGCACTGCTAGTCGAGTATATAGAACTGCTAGGCCTGTAAGAATGGTCCGGGCCTAATTCAGACGGGCTGTGCCGGTCAAGGAGTTTGGGTTGTCGACGGGCCGAGCCGAAACCTAAGAAATTGATCTTTACTATGGATGCACGGTTCAAACTCTCTAATTTCATGCGAGCGAAGCCGCTACGGGCACTGCTAGTATAATATATATAGAGATCAGTGAGCATCACACACTATAAAATAACTCCGTAGTTAGACAATAACCAAGGAATACAAGTTTTTCGGAATACAAACATATTTCTAAAAGCAAGTTCAAAACACAAAGCACTTAATTTATACATTAAACCATGAGTTAAATTTAGCATACATCAATACAACGTATTGTTGTGTGAACTTCAAAATTTATCAATAACATCATCAAGTTCGATATTTTCAGCACGTTCCCGTTTTATTGCTATTGTACTTATGTCGGCTAGACGAGTGTCTAACATACTGTTTCGAAGGTAGGTTTTTATAACCCGAAGTTTAGAAAAACTACGCTTACAACCTAGCAGAGCTCACCGGCAATGTCAGAGCAATTTGAATTAGTCTCCAAAGTTCATAGCATATTTGTAAGCATCGTTGTAAGGCTTTGGAAATTGGAGCAAATCAATCAACAATGACAATTCCGTTGACATTCAGCTTGTAAATAAGAGATATTGAGTTGATCAAACTCAGCCATAAATTTAATACCATCTATTTCAAGGAATCCATCATGTTTTGGATCCAGAAATTAAAAACTTTTCATCAATGAACAATTCTACAAATATTTTAATGTTTTTAAATCAATAAACTGAAATTATACAATGCATACTGCATATTTGGTAACGCATAGCGCTGCCCCATGTTCCCAAAAATATGCATCCAGCTGTGATAGCTACTTAAAAAATTCCAAACTTTAAACACTTTTCTCCCAAAAAATCAGATGACCGTATTTGCAGCTACTTTTTAAAAATATTTCTTTAAAATCTTCTGAAAAAACTTCCCCCCTGCCCCCCGCAAACGACGCTCCTGACGTCATTTCCTTATTCTGTACAAAAAGCTCTGCACATTTGTTCAATTTGTGAATTTGAAAGTTCCAAAAATAACCACAGCAAACTGAATGTATTGCTGATAGATTATGCTATAGAAACTGTGTTAATCAACAAGTCTGTAAAAAACATCAAATTTTAATTTGATCGTTTCATTATTATTAATTTCTCGCCGTTGTTTGTTTCAGAAATTTTGTCAAAAAATACTTTTCTTTTTTTTCAAACTTTTATTTAGGTTACAATCTATGTGTGTGTGTGTGTGGCTTTCTCTGTACACAAATCTTGCAAGTAAAATTTAACCAGCTTTTTGACTAGCTAAGAAGCTGAAACTTTTAGCATAGTTTTATATTGGATGACAATACATGATTCAATTAAAAAAAATTAATTTGAACATCTTTCGTATTTCTGAATCGAATGTATTTTTTCCTTTACTTGTTTAACTCTTTGTTCTGGTAAAATCTTTGTTGGCAAATCTGATGCCATGGATTTTGCAACAAGGTTTGATTCTGACAACAGATTATCCCAAAGATCCCTAAACTGTTTAACTTCATTAAGCAAGCTGCATAATTTTTTACTTATATATAAAAACATATATATAAATGGTCAATGGCCGGGCCCTTTGCACTGTCCCGGGCCCTTGTGCAATTTCCCCCTTTGCCCCCTCTCGACGGCCCTGCATAGATATCTATGATTATACTATTTAATCTATATATATAAAAGAACATGTCCTGACTGACTGACTGACTGACTGACTGACTGACTGACTGACTGACTGACTGACTGACAGATGACTGACTGATAATCAACGCCGAGCTCAAACGCCTCATCCTAGGAACGTGAAATTTGAAACTTATATTACTTTTATAGCGTAAACATCCGCTAAGAAAGGATTTTTGAAAATTTTGCTCTGAGGGGAAGAAACTGAAAAAACAAACTTTTTTCTAAAACAATGTATATCTCGAAAACCAAAAATGAGGAAATTTTGAAATTTGGTATATAGATTCTTTTTGAAAAATAAAAAGATACGTGTTTCACCATTTTTTGAAAATTCGGTTTCCCGGATCTCAAATGTGGGTTGGAAAATTGGGTTATTTGGTTTTTAAAGTAGCTGCTACTCAAAAACTGTGAATGCTACAGGAGTGAAAATTAGTATTTAGTTTCTACTCCAAAAATAATGAAATACGTGTTTTAGCATTTTTTGAAAATTTGGTTTCCAGGACTTCAAATGTGGGGTGGAAAATAGGGTTATTTGTTTTTTAAAGTAACTGCTACTCAAAAACTGTAAATACCACAGATGTAAAAATTAGTATTTAGTTTCTATTCTAAAAATAAAGATATACATGTTTTACCATTTTTTTTAAATTTGGTTTTCAGGACCTCAAATGTGGGGTGGAAGATAAGGTTATTTGGTTTTTAATGTAACTGCTACTCGAAAACAGTAGATGCTACAGGAGTAAAAATTAGTATTTGGTTTCTACTCCAGAAATAATGATATACGTGTTTTACCATTTTTTGAAAATTTGGTTTCCAGTTCCAGGACCTCAAATGTGAGGTGGAAAAAAGGTTATTTGATTTTAAAATAACTGCTACTCAAAAACTGTAAGTGCTACAGATGTGAAAAATAGTATTTTGAGGTTTTGTGCCGGTTAAAAGTAAATGAGTTCAGTTTATCACCGGACGGACGGGCCAAGCCGTTATTTTAGGGTCTTCATACGGCCCTGCCCAAACCTTAAATCAAGGTGGGACGGGCCGAGATTTTTAACCAAGTATATAGACATTTTAGGGTGTTCAGGCTAAACGTGAAGTCAAGGTGGGACGGGCCGAAGTTTTTCATCAAGTATATAGAACTTTTAGGCCTGTAAAAACGGGCCGGGCCCATATTAGACGGGCCGTGCCGGGCCAGGAATTTCAGTTTTTGAAACGGGTTGGGCCAAGTTGTCGACGGGCCGAGCCGAGACCTAAAAAATTGATCCGTGCAGTACTCTACTATGTATGCATGGTTCAAATTCTCAAATTTCATGCGAGCGAAGCCGCTACGGGCACTGCTAGTAATGATATAAAAACTTTACGCTTTATCAGTAAATGAATAGTTATTTTTTTTTACTTTTCTGTGGGGAAGACAGCTTAGTGGGTGACTCACTGGCAAGAGGGCTAATCATAAATTTTATCGGAAGGACATGTATATCAGCGGTTTTGCATAACGGGGCAGCCGCAATGGTCAGCAGTTAGCAGTTGCTAAAATTTGTGTTCGTTGGCGTGTAATAAAATTATTACGCAATTGTACATTTATACATTAACGGTGCAATCAAAAAATAAAATGAGATTTAAAAAAAAATCCTTCATTTTTGACGAGCTATCTCTAATGTAAAACAATATAATGTGATGCAATGTGATGGGTTGCAGGGTTGTTAACAATATCCAAAAATTGTATTGACAATACCAATCCCAATAGGCATATGAAAAAGTATTGACAATACCAACTTTAAAAAGTATTGTTAGTATTACCAAATATCAAACATCAATACTTCCGAAAACATTTAGTCAATTATTTTATTTTTTAGTACAAAAAAGTATATTAATTTAAAAACACATCCAATGGCACAAAAGTAAAAAACAAATGAAAATATAGAAAAGTTCAAAATAAAACAAGTCAGATATTATTGCACAATGATAAAAAAAATACAGTTAGTCAGTTACCATTTTGCTAAACGAAGAAAAACCATCATTTCAAAGTGTTGGCTGTTCAGCCTTGAGCACAATGGTGCAAACACCGCCCACTCAACGGAAACCAATGCTCCACAGCAGCACTTGCAGGCAATCCAGTATTCATTTCAACGTAGTTTACAAATACTTGGAAATGTAGTTAACGAATTTAAAGACGAAGATGAGTCAGCCAAGTACTTGTCTACTTCATCTTTGTCTTCACTGGATTTTTCTGTTTGTCGTCTAGCTTGTAGGACTGCAAAAACAATCCTTTGACAATATATTCTATATATATATATATATATATATATATATATATATATATATATATATATATATATATATATATATATATATATATATATATATATCTGTATATATATATATGTATATATATATATATGTATATATATATGTATATATATATATGTATATATATATATGTGTATATGTATATATACATATATGTATATGTATATATATATGTGTATATGTATATATACATATATGTATATGTATATATATATATATATATATATATATATATATGTATATATATATATATGTATATATATATATATTTATCTATATATATAAAAATGAATGTTTGTATCTATATATGTTAATGGCGTTTATGCATTGCTACACCATTCATCCGATCGTAATGAAATTTTCACACAACCTTGAGAGTCAATGGGAGTCAAAAATAAAAAAAAAATTTTTGAAATCCGTCACAAAATAAGCGGAGTGGAGCGGGTGAGCGAGCGGGAACTATATATATATGTATGTGCGTATGTATGTGTGTATGTATGTATGTGTATGTGCATGTATGTGTGTCTGTGTGTGTGTTTATGTATGTACTAGCGGAGATACCCGGCGTTGCCCAGGTTTTTTAGAGGTTTTTCTAATGTTTGTCTCTTTCTCTCCCATTTCCTTTCCCACCTGCTTTCCCACTCCTGTTCGCTTTCCCGTTTTCGGTCGTTTTCCCGCTGCCGGTCGCTTTCCCGCTCCCGGTCGCTTTCCCGCTCCCGGTCGCTTTCCCGCTCCCGGTCGTTTTCCCGTTCCCGGTCGCTGTCCCGTTCCCGCTCACGTTTGCTCTCCCATTCCCGCTCACGCTTGCTTTTCCGTTCCCGCTCGCTGTCCGTTCCGCGTCGCTTTCCCGTTTCTATAATAGACAAACTAACCCACAAACATTCATATATATATATAGTCTTAGCAAATCTATTTTACGTTTTATAGGCTAACAGAAGTTATGAAAGAATGTAAAAGAGAAAATGAGCGTGAACGGGAACGGGAGAGCAACCGTGACCGAGAATGGGAGAGCAAGCATGACCGGGAACGGGAGAGCAAGCGTGAGCGGGAACGGGAAAGCGACCGGGAACGGGAAAGCGACCGGGAACGGGAAATCGACCGGGAACGGGAAAGCGACCGGGAACGGGAATGCGACCGAGAACGGTAAAGCGACCGGGAACGGGAAAGCGACCGGGAACGGGAAATCGACCGGGAACGGGAAAGCGACCGGGAACGGGAAAGCGACCGAGAACGGTAAAGCGACCGGGAACGCGGAAAGCGACTGGAATCGGGAGAGCAAGCTTGGAAGGAAACGCGAGCAAGAGAGAAAATCGATAACAAAACTTCTGAGCGGGAAAGCGACCGGGAGCTGGAAAACGACCGAGAGCGGAAAAGCGACCGGGAACGCTACGAAAACGGGAAAGTGGAGAAGGGAACGGGAGCGAGAGAGACAAACATTAGAAAAACCTCTAAAAACCCCGGGCAACGCCGGGTAACCCCGCTAGTATATATATATATATATCTTTTTTTTTTATACATATATATATATCTGTATATATATATATGTATATATATATATATATATATATATATATATATATATATATATATATATATATATATATATATATATATATATATATATATATATATATATATATATATATATTTATATATCTTTTTTTTTTATACATATATATATATCTGTATATATGTATATATATATGTATATATATATATATCTGTATATATATATATATGTATGTATATATATGTATATATATATATGTATATTTATATATATGTATATATATATATGTATATATATATGTATATGTATATATATATATATATATATATTTATATATATACGTATATATATATACATATATATACATATACATATATATATACATACATATGTATATATATACATATATATATATATATATATACAGATATATATATATATTAAATTTCCACAGATTCTCCACTTATTCGGTGTCAAAGAAAGCAATATGCATCGGTTACCCTGTATTCCTTCTTACGACGAGGATAACATAAATGATGATACTTCTGACTCGTCCTCTGACACAAATACTTTGGCTGTTGAGGCTGCTCCTGACGAATCTCATTGTAATGTATCTGAGGAAATTCTTGTCTCTTCTAATATAACACAGCGAAAACGCAAAAATTGATTTCCAATAGTATAAATTTTATATTCTTTTGATTTGATAGGTAGAGTGTTTTTTCGTTTTTTCTCTTGTTAGTGTGCTAATTCTTTGACAATTTCGGTTCTTTCTGTTTGTTTACTTTTCTCGTTTTACTTTTGACCCTGAGGATGGCTGACATAGCTGAAACGGTCCGTCGGTCTGACAATAAAAGTTTAATGGAAAAGTTTTTGGCTAATTGTAGTCTCGAACAGAGAGTTTTGTGCCGAAAGGTCGAGAATTTGGCTCGAAAAGTTGTTTCTGCCAAATGGCGAGTTGTGTTTCTTAGAGCGTGTCTCAAAGATATATATATATATATATATATATATATATATATATATATATATATATATATATATATATATATATATATATATATATATATATATATATATATATATATATATATATATATATATATATATTAGTTTTGTTTTTCCTTTTAATTAAGTTCACATTAAGTTCACATTTTCATAATTGGGATATCATACAATACAAGCGAGAGTTAAGAGATATATTTTTAGATATATTCAAGTACAGATAAGCAAGAGAAATTTAAAATGGCAATTTCTATGCAGAAAGTGGCTTCCAACTCAAAGAGCGAAGAACCGATGGAGGAAAGAACGAATATTGTCGTGTTGGAAAACCAAAAACATGATGGAAAAGTTTGGGAGACAGTGGGAAAAAAGAAAAAAAGAGTTCGAAGCGGAGAAATCATGGAGCAGCAAAGTGAACCAGCAAATAAACGCTTTCATGGAAATGCCGAACAATCTCCACGTACAGAAGTTCCACAAACGTCTGAAGCAGACATGATTCAGATTCAAATTATTGAGGCCAAAAAACTTGTCGACCCATTTAAAGTGCAAAAATTCTTTGACACTTTATTTGGTTGAAAAGTAGAAATAAAAGCCCGAGGGTCAAGGTTAGGTGTGCTTGTCCTTTCGGCAAAAGAAAAAGAGAGTGTTTTTCTCTTTGTCCAAAGTAGAAAACTACCCAGTTAAGGTATTCAAGACAAGACCCGAACCTGTTTCAAAGGTTGTCATTACAGGGGTTCCCCTGGAACTGACAACCGAAGACATCAAGGCATCGACCGGGAGTACAACTGCGTATCGAATTACAAAAAAGATAAAAGGAGTAGTGAGCACAACAACGGCTGTAATTCTTACATACCCCAAAGGCGAAGCACCGGAAAGAGTTAGATTCGCCTACTTAGTCTTTCGTACACGCCCCTATGTACAAGAACCACTTCGTTGTTTCAAATGCAACGGTTTTGGTCACAAAGCAAAGGATTGCAGAAATGCAATTAAATGTCCACTTTGCACCAAAGATCACGCTTTCAAATCATATCCTGAGAAGGAAAAAGACAAAAAAGACAAAGGCGGTCTTTCTGGACTTAGAAAAAGCCTTCGATCTAATGTGGCGAGAGGGGCTTTTGTTGAAGCTTCAAAAGCTTGGTTTCAGAGGAAAGATTTTAAAATGGATCCATAGCTTCTTGAATAATCAAGAGGCCATGGTTCGTGTCAGACCCGGTATTGTTGGAAAATGGTACCCCGCAAAGTTCTGTCCTGAGCCCCCTTTTGTTCATTGTTATGATGAGCGACATCCCTTGTCAAGAAATCCATGGAACTCGGACATCTATATTTGCGGACGATGTAGCAATATGGATTTCAGGAAAAGACCCACATACTATGCGAAACTGCTTACAGACTCGATTAAACGAAATCCAGACATTCTTCCTAAATTGGGGATTCAAACTGTCAACCGAGAAATCGGTAGCAGTCTGTTTTACAAAATACAATGAATTCCGAACAAATTCCCTACCTATTTGTATGGATGACAAAAAAATCAGCTGGAAGAGCGAAGCTACATTTCTCGGTATAATATTTGACTCAAAATTAACCTGGAAAAAACACATTGATAAGAGCGTTGATCGTTGCAAAAAAAGATTAAATATCATGCGATGCCTAACAGGACAAAGCTGGGGATGCGGCAAAGAAACACTGATGTTTTTCTACCGATGCGCCATACGGTCAGTGATGGAGTTTGGCTGCGAAGCATTTGACAGTGCATCAGAATCTCAAAAACAAAGACTCGAGAAAATCCAATATAGTGCCTTAAAAACAGCTTGCGGGGCAATGGTTGGAACCAGTTTGGCCGCTCTACAAATAGAATGCGGAGATCCTCCACTCGATATACGACGAAAGATGTTAATTACAAACCTTGCCACTAAAATCAAGATCATTCCAAACCATCCGACAAAAGACGTCTTTGTACCCCCCAGAGGACAAGAAGGGGTTAAATAGCGATGGTTCTTTTACAGAAAAGTGAAAGAAGCTAAACATCCAGCAGCCAAAAGAACAGCGGCATTGAACAAAATAGTTGACAAATTCAATCCAGTCCCCTTAACTCCTTCTCTAACTCCACCATGGAAACTTATTCCACCTCTTTTTAACGAAGGGCTGGTGGGGTTAAAGAAGGATGATCCGTCAATTGTCCAAGAGCTAAGGAACTGATTGCTACATATACAGATTCGACACATATGTACACAGATGCATCTAAGATAAACAATGTAGCAGCTGTGGGAATTTATATCCCGGAAAAAGATATGAAAATAGCTAATGAATGACGTTAGTATTTATACGGCTGAGCTAACAGCTATAAAATGCGGCTTGGAGTGGATGGCACAACCAGACGGTCCACATAAAATAGCCCTATTTACGGATTCATATAGCTCTATGATATCATTGAAAAATTCCGCAAATGCTCAAAAATCTGCTCTTGTGGAATCAGTCCTAACACTAGCATCCAACCTCTCAAAAGAAGGGAAAACAATTACCCTAATTTGGGTACCTAGCCACGTGGGCATACGTGGAAATGAAATGGCAGACTGCCTTGCTAAAGAAGCTACCAAACATCCCGAAATAGAGATTGAGATTATGCCAGAGATATTTGACATAAAAAGAACAATACGCAGAGAGCTTTTGAACGAATGGCAGACCAGATGGGACTCTGCTCAAGAAAGTCGACACTACTGGTCTCTCGAAAAAAAAGTCTCAAATAAAATTAAATTCAAGACAACAAACAGAAAAAAAGAAGTCATCATTTCCCGACTCCGACTTGGAAAGTGTCGGCTGAAACAAAATTTGAAGAGAATGAATCTTCATGAGACAGGTTTGTGCGAAACCTGCGGAACAGAGGAAACAATCGAGCACTGGTTGCTGCACTGCAAAGAAACGACACAACTAGGAATGGAACTTGGGAACTTTTGTAAAAGGATCCAAAAACCAACTACACTCCAAACCATACTGAACTCGGAAATATGCCACGATATCATCTATAAATGGATACAAAATAATCCTAAAGAACTGTAAATATAGAGAAAAATTATTTAGTGTAAATAAGTATTTTTTTCATTTTGATTTTGTTTTCGCGTCTTAAAACACATGGTGTAGAAGACTATAAACTATAATAAAAAAAAAAAAAAAAAATTTCATAATTGAAAAATAAAGTATATTTTTTGAACAAAATATCTCATAATATGAATGACGACGAAGATCCTGTATCGAGAAAACGGCGTCTAGCTAATGAAAGGCAACATAGATGTTGCGCAAGACAAACTCCAAAATCAAAAGCAAAAATTCGAGTTTTAGATGCAGAAGCTCATCAACAACGCACTGCACAAATGTCTGTTGAGGAATTGCAAATTTTTCATGCTTCTCATGCCGCATCACAACAACGTTATATCTATCGACTCACTCCTCAACATCTAGAAGCTCTTCACACTTCCAAAGCTGTCTCGCAACGCCATCGAGTTTTGCAAATGTCTCCCCATGAATTGCAGCTACATCGAGCTGCTAATGCGATCTCCCAACGTTTAGCACGAGATCGTGCGGGTGAGGCAGTTCGTAACGAAGCAATTAACTTCAACGAAACTCAATTCGATCAACATGATTGTGGTGAATTTGATGTTTTATGTACTTCATGTCGATCAAGAAATTTTGCTGCAGAGCAACCATCAGATGGACTATTCACTTCATGTTGTCGAAAAGGCAAAGTAATGTTGCCAAAACCAATTGACATTCACGGTAATACACTTGAATATCCAGATTTTCTTAAAAGCCTCATGTCAGACACGGCCAATCCAGATAGACAAAATTATCGACAACATATTCAATCATACAACAGCGCAGTTTCTTTCGCTTCCATGGGCGCAACAATTTTTGATTTGCTTATATATAAAAATTTTTTTTATGGTTATCAAATGTCATTTTGATTTTTTTGACTATTTTTATAATAACGGGCGCCGTATTTTAAAACTTCCGTCATTTTTGACGGGCTATCTCTAGTAGTTAATATAGAGAAAAAAAATTCGAAATCCGTCACAAAATGAGCGGGTGAGCGAGCGGGAACTATATATATATATATATATATATATACATATATATTTCTTCTAAACATGCTCTATTAAATACAACTCTCCATTTTATGTTGACGAATTTTTTGCAAAACACTTCTAGGCTGCGTTTTTTAACTACAAAAAGACTACGGCTATTAATGTTCATCTTTTATTTAAATTGCCAACTGGCCAGTTTTGACATTTTGTCATCATCAGGGCGATTATAAGCAAACTAAAATGAATAGTGATGTGTAAAAACAAAAACACTCAATTTTAGTAATTTAAAAAATGAGATACAATTTAATTTATACAGGATATTGAAATGGTTGAAAAAGAGAAGTAATAAATATATAAAACTACGTACATATTAAATTAATAGGTTAATTTATTTTAAAGGTAAAAGAGAAAGATAAAACTTGATAAAATTATAAAAAGACAAAGTTGCACAAAGGTTAAAAATTAAATTAGAAGTTCAAAATAAAAAGTAGAAAGTATAATGTATAAAATATTTAAACATAATTATATCAATGAAGCTTAAAAAGTAAGATATATTTTCCAAGATAAAAATAAAGTTATTGTAGCTAGTATGTGGTGTTATCTACGTCTAACAGTAACATTTAATACGAGGTGAGAAAATGAAATCATATCGACGGGTACGGGGACATCATCGCAATCATTAAAACTTTCATTGTTTATGTTCGTACCATATTCTTCGCTATCCACTCCTGTACCCAAGGAGCCGGCAGCAGGCAGCACGCTGCATGAAACATACGAGTCTACCGAGTCAGACCCGCATACAGATAGGTTAGTAGTGTCTTGAACAAAACTATCGTTGAGTTGAACAAGAGGAGGTTCAAGATGTTGAACATGTGGAAGAACGTCATTAGACCGATCAAGAGTTTGATCACTTGTTTGGCAGATCCGATGGTCAACAGGTATTTCTCTCTGCGCATCCAACGACAGACAATCGGGTTGACATGCACATACATGATCAATCGTGTGTTCGATCAGTCCACTAACAGAAATCTGGTTAGCGGGCAGAAATGCACATGATGACGGATGAACTATAGGCTCTTCAGTTCTATAGCCAGGCAAAACAAGAAGTTCATCGTCAACATTTTCGTGCACACCTTTTTCAAAATTTCTGTCCTCTTTGTTCTCTCTGCTAGCCATGTCGTTAAGCATGTCATCAACACGCCTGTGTACGCCTTCAACACTTCCATCTTCTCCATTTTTGTCACTGGCAACATCCTTGAGTGTGACGTCAACGTTTGTGTGCGGAGCGTCAAATGTAATTTTATTTGAAGATACGACGTTGTCATCTGGAGCAATGGTGGCTTTAAAAATCTTGTCGTTGCCTGCTGTTTGTACACGACCATCACAAATCCGCCCAACAAGTAATTTTGACACATTGACATCTACAGCAGCCCCGTAGAGGTGAAGGGTGTGATCGAATCTTTTATCTTGAATGTTCATTGGAGGTTTGCATTGGATGATAAGTAGTGCCTCTTTGATTTTAAGTCTTTGTGAATCAGACTCAAAATTAAGTATTTCGGTGTTATCTTGCAACAGTTGACGAGAAGGTTTAATTTTATGATGTTCCAAGAAATGTGAGTATATGTTACCCCCTTGTGCGTGCATAGTTAATCGTCTAGCAAGTGTTGTGCGAGTATGTCCGATGTAAAACTGTGGCACCAGATGGTGATGAGGACAGGAAAACTTGTATACAACGTTAGCTCTCCGTATAAGTGCTTTATCTTGGGCAAGGTTATTAGTGATGACTAAGTCATGGACTCCTAAATAAAAGCTATCTGGACACCAACCTGAAGCGGCGTGAGCCTGATGAGTCGACTACATGAGGCGATTGTGTACAAGCATGCAGATTGCAGATCCAGCATGCATCGACGTACACTAGCAGTAACTTAACTAGCATCCTATAATATAGGCTGCTGTGAGACGCTGCCAACTCATTAGTTCTCATCTTCCAGTGCGCTTCGATAGTTTGTATTTCGCCTAGTGTTTTATACGATTATTTCTAATTGTTTGGATTTCGTTTAGTGTTTTATACAGTTTAATTCGAATTCTTAGTTTTAATTATTTGGATTTTTGTAAAATTTACAACAATCACGGTTATTCAACTACTACGTAGGTATATATTTATATGTTAGATACAATTAAAGTTATGTATGTGTGTGTGTGTTGACAATATTTAGGTAACAACATTCTCATGTAGACATGCTCGATTTATTTATATTTATAAATTTATATGTATATATATATAAATATTTATTTATTTTTTATATTTAATTTATTTCTCTTGGATTTCAGTTCACTCTACCTGTCATCTGAAATAGCATTCATTTCATTAAAGTTTACTACAACCTTCGACATGGTTAATAAATGTTCGGCTTTTGGGTGTAAAAGTGGCTACAGTGAGAACTGCAACAATGCTCGTATCACATTCCATTCTTTTCCCCATGATGAAGTTATTCGCGCGAAATGGGTTCGAGCCAATCCAAGAAAAGATTTCAAAGTTTCAGCATATTCCAGAATGTGTTCTCTTCATTTTAAAGAGAGTGATTTTATAGAAGAGCGGACAGACACAAACCTTTATCGGCTGAAAAAGTTTACGTCGACTCAATTAAAGAAAAGATATTTGAAAAGTGATGCTGTTCCATCTGTTTTCCCAAATGCACCAGCTTATTTTTCTACACCAACTACTGTAACGCATCGTGTTTCATCTGCCTCGACTTCTGCATCAGGACGACTTAACCAGGAATCTCAGAGACTAGAAGCGCTGATTAAGAAATTTGATGCTGATCAGAATATTCAAAAATTAACTTTACATGAATTACATAAAAAATTGATAGTTGATCCTGCCTTGCC
The DNA here is from genome assembly GCA_963978895.1 of Erpobdella octoculata. Lineage (NCBI taxonomy): Eukaryota > Metazoa > Annelida > Clitellata > Hirudinida > Erpobdellidae > Erpobdella > Erpobdella octoculata. Next base: position 25,222,729 of record OZ022239.1, read on the forward strand.
ACAGGGGTTTCAGATGCTCCTTCAGAACAACAATTTGATTATTTATTTATTAAGTTTTGTTGACGACATTCCTGAATTGTTGGCAGCTATCTCAATTCGACCAGATTACACTGTTGTTGTGACAGTCGAACAAAGACAAGTGCCACCAAAAGAATATCAAATGCTGCTGGAAGGTCCTCTCACAACAATTCTTCAGCTGTTGAACTTGATGGCTCTTGTCAAAGCTTGGACTGATGACAGGAAGTGTCGTCCTGCCAGTCTTCATCTTAGTACAGCCATCATGTGTTTGAAAGATTACATGGACACTCTTGAAGTTTGTTCAGAAGAACATCGCCATCTACGTTTTCTTATTGAACAGCTTGAACTTTCAGCAAAAAACAAATTTAGAAGGAACTATTCACCAGAATTAACAATTCTTTCTTATTTGATTAATGCAACTAGTCCTGCGGCATACGGGGTTTTACAAGAAGAAAATGTTCTGTGTCTGCCGTCCATAGTCACGTTGGGGAAAATTACAACAAAAGTTAATCCCAGCACAGGATTAGACAATGCGTCTTACCTCAAATTGAGAATAACCAATCTCAATGAATTTCAACGAAAAGTTGTTTTAATGATTGATGAAATTTACATTGCTAAGCGGGTCGAGTATAGCAGTGGTGAGGTGCAAGGTCTTACAGCTGACGGAGCCGTAGCTTCAACTCTCTTGACGTTCATGGTGAAGTCAGTAGTGGGAAAGTACAAGGATGTTGTTGCCATCTATCCGATGGCAAAGATTACAGCTGAAGTAATTCACAAATGCTACAATGAAGTGGTTGCCTCAATTTTCAAGGCTGGATTTACTGTTGTAGCCATCTCGGTGGACAACGCGGCAGTAAACCGCAAATTTTTTGTTAATCAGCTTTGCGGGGGCACATTGAGGACTAGTGTCACAGATTCTTCATCACAGCAGAATATCTTCCTAATTTTTGACCCAGTCCATGACCTGAAAAATATTTACAATAATTTTCAATCAAAAAAACGTTTTCAGTGCCCAGAGTTCCAGCAAAACTTACCTCATGGCTGCAGGGCAGATTTTAATCATATAATCCAGTTGTTCCACCATGAAGCATCATTTGCTCTGAAGAAAGCTCACAAACTGTCGCCAGCCTCATTGAACCCAAAGAGTATTGAGAAAACCTCAGTTTCTTTGGCTACTTCAGTTTTTTCAGAAAGTACTCGCGATGCTCTGAATTACTATGCCGAACATGCCGGAAAGACAGAATGGCATGGTACAGCAGAGTTTGTCACGCTTATTTTAAAACTCTGGAACATTATGAACGTGAAGTCCTCCGTTAAGGGAAAACAAAAACGAAATATAAACATGGACCCCATCCGATCTACTGCAGATTGGAAACTCAGCTTTCTCAATGAGTTTGCTGAGTTTCTACAACGCTGGGAAGCGAACGGCAAGGAAGGTCTGACTCGAGAAACTTTTCTTGCTTTACGGCATACATGTGTTGCACTGGCTGATTGTGCTGCATATCTGCTCACTCATTTCGGGTTTGATTTTGTTCTGCTTGGTCAGCTGCAGTCTGATGCTTTGGAGTCTCGCTTTGGGTGGTTGCGTCAAATGTCAGGAGCGAACTATTATATTTCTATGCGTCAGGTGTTGGAGAACGATAAAAAAATTCGAGCTGTATCTCTTCTTAAATTTTCCAAGTTTTCTCTTTCTGACATTAACGCTGCTTTCGAAGGAGAGACTGCTTCAACTTCAGCTGCTGAAGAGCTTGACATAACAGCAGATTTTATAGCTGAGCAACTTGTTATGGATGTGCACCCTTCAGCCAGTGATGCACACATAATTTTTTATATCAGTGGAGCCATAGCTAGATCTACAGTTAACTTTACAAAATGTGACTTCTGCCGAGAAGTCATTATCTTAGACGAAAACCTACCGCCAGTTCAAGTTGAAGACAAGGAGGGTTTGAATTATGAGTTATCTACCTTCCTGGACAGTATCAATCGGGGCGGTCTAGTAAAGCCAACAGAATTTGTCTATCAATTAGTTCTTCACTGTTGGCGTGTGTTTGAAGAAATAAAAAAAACAGAATCTTTGAAAACTAGGTTTTTGCTCTCTACAGGACAGAGAAAACTGTTCTGTAAAATTATGGATCGTGCAACTTATAATGAAAGTTACATGCATCTGGTGTTTGGCAACAACATGTGCAGCAAAAGTCATGATTTGCAAAGCCACATAATTCGTAGGTTTTTTAACACTGTAGCTAAGAACTTAGTAAAAGAAATAACTAGAGAAGCCAGCAATAATAATAAAGCTAAAAAAAGAAAAATAGATAAATTAACAAGCTGCTTTTGAATGACACTCTAATTTTTATTGTTTTAAATATTAAAATTTTTAATTGCTCTTTTTTAATAAATACTCACATTTTAACTGTTCTGTTTTATCCTCAAACAATCTGTTTTATCCTCAAACAATAAAAACTCATAATTTTACACTTGTAGCTTTATTAACCATCGTAGCGTAACGCTAATGCAATCGCCTCATTTGGTAGACAACGCCGCTTCAGGTTGGTGTCCAGATAGCTTTTATTAAGGAGTCCATGACTAAGTCCTTTGATTTTAGATCCTTGTAATAGATATGTAATTTTAGTTTTTGACCTTGATCCATTAGTCGGACATTCTTAAAGACGATATTACGAAGTACCGTTTCATCAATACGATAGTTGTCGTGCATCTGAGAACGGTAATAGAGTTGAATCGAATTATCGGATGGATTAACATGATTTGTAGAGCGTACAGATTTTTTACTGACAAACTTATCAATAACACTATCAACTAATGTATTGGAGAAGTTATTGTTTATTAGAAGAGACTTAATTTTGCCAACTTCAATATGGAAATCTTTTTCATTTTCTGTGATCCGATGTGCTCTTGTTAAAAAGTTCAGAATCACACTAATTTTATATTTCTGAGGACAAAAGCCTTGACCATTGAGCGTCTCACCGCCATTTGTTGGCTTGCTGTAGACTTGAATAGAGAATTTTTTCTCGGTGTTAGAGACCAATGTGTCAAGGAACGGTAGTTAATTTTCGTCACTTTGTAATTCATAAGTGAACTTAAGGGGTGAACATTTTTCAAAAGCTTCTTTCAGTTGTGATAATTCATGAGCATCCTTGCAGAGCACGAATATATCATCAACATATCTTGCATAAAGGACAGGTTTATGGATGATTTTATAGAATATATTGTTTTCGAGGTGGCCCATATAAAAAGCAGCGAAGGTGGGACCAGGAGGAGAACCCATCGCCATACCGTCGACTTGAATATATAGTCGACCACTAGGATATCTGAAGGGAACCTCGGTGGTGCAAAGTAGAAGAATATCCTTTAATAGATTTTTGTCAAAAACTGGAGGAGCCATAGTGGGATGGTTATAAACGTATTGTAAGATAATGTTTATGGTGTCAGACACTGGAAAACTGGTGAACAAGCTTTCGACATCAAGCGAAGCCATGATACCAGAGTGTTCAGGCAAGGCACGAAGAAGGCTGATGAAGTCAACTGATGATGAAAGAGAAAATTGAATGGGGCAATAAGAAGAAATAATCGAATTGATGGATTTTGCTAGCTGGTGAACAGGTGTAGGACACTGCGAGATGATGGGTCGAAGATTTATATATATATATATATATATATATATATATATATATATATATATATATATATATATATATATATATATATATATATATATATATATATATATATATATATATATATACTAGCGGGGGTACCCGGCGTTGCCCGGGGATTTTAGAGGTTTTACTATTGTTTGTCTCTCGCTCCCAATCCTTCTCCGCTTTCCAGCTCCCGGTCGCTGTTGACAGCGACGAGTTGATGAGTTTTCGGACATTTATAAAATATCCGCTGTCTAAGTTGATAACGTTCGGGGCTGGCGACGGAAACGTTGTTGCGTATTATGGACGTAATAATCTCCTCGTCTGTTTTATAGTTGTTATGCATCTGTGCTTGGTAGAATAATGAAATTGTAGATTTAATACATGAGATACCGGGCTGTGGCTCAGTGTTCGAGGACTGAACGACGGAAGGTTTTGGTGATGTAATGAGTTTTTTATTAAGAAATTTCCGGATTCCCTCGTCGACGATTCGATTACTGAAATTGTTGTTGATTAGAACCTTTTTGATACGTTCAACTTCGGTATGGAATTCTTCCCAGTCGTTGGTTATCTTGTAGGCTCTATGCAGATAGTTTTGAATAACGCTCTGCTTGTATTTTTCTGGGCAGAATCCGTCTGCATTCAGAGTTGCACCGTTTGACGTTGGTTTAGAGTAAGTACCAAGTTTTAGTTGGTTTTCAACTGTTGAGACTGTGACGTCTAAGAACGGGAGCTGTTCATATAAATATAAACAAAAAATGGGCAGTTATTTTCAATAGAGCATTTATGAAAGAATATATATATATATATATATATATATATATATATATATATATATATATATATATATATATATATATATATATATATATATATATATATATATATATATATATATATAACGTATAGTATATATATATATAAATGACTGTGTGTGAGTTTGTCTCTTATAGGAATCCAAACCGCTAGAGCGATCTTGATGAAATTTGGCAAGGAAAAAGAAAATTGTGAAAAAAATTTGAAATCTGGCACAAAAGGAACGGAGCGGGAGAACGAGGGGAATCTATGTATATATATATATATATATATATATATATATATATATATATATATATATATATATATATATATATATATATATATATATATGTATATATATATATATGTATATATATATATATATATATATATATATATATATATATATGTATATATATATATATATATATATATATATATATATATATATATATATATATATATGTATATATATATATATGTATATATATATATATATATATATATATATATATATATATATATATATATATATATGTATATATATATATATATATGTATATATATATATATATATATATATATATATATATATATATATATATATATATATATATATATATATATATAAATGAGATTATGTATGTAAGTGTTGTGATGTTTATTTGTCCAGAAATCAGGTATCGATTTCCAGAATGTAAAGAAATAATCATATAACTAGAAAAGTTAAGCTTCAACTGGGAAGTTACTTTTAGGGAAATAGTTCATCGATATTAATTTATATATATATAAATATACACATATATATATATATAATACCTCCCTCCTAAGCTAGACACCGCTGGTGTATGACTTGCTTTGGTGATTTATTACAAGTCGAGATGGAACGTGTTGTTGTCTATCAGATCGCCTCAGTTGTAATGATCACGGGGAACGTGGTATTACTGATTCTGAGTTTTCAGTAGAAGGGAATGGCGTTTCTGCAAAGACTTGTGTAGGCTGTTCTGGCTGGTGTTTGGTGTCTAGTTGAAAATGAACAGATTTTTTAAAACGGTCTGAATCCTGACCTTTCAGAATGACTCTCTTTGTGTTAATGTTCTTTTCCACCATTTGACCAGGTTCGGCAGTTGTGGCATTTTCTCCTTGTCTTGTATTCTGATAAGGTAAGTCAAATGTTTCGAGTAGTGTTATTGTAAACTTCGATTCTTGACGTGGGCGTAACTGGTTGATGTGGCGCTTTTACGAATGTATCGTACAGAACTCTTCCCCTTCTACGAACAATCTGTCCTGGTATCCACGTGACAGGTCCCGGTCGATAATCGCGAACGAACACCAGGTCACCGTTTTGGAACTGTCGAGGTCGTGCCCCATGATAGCGGTTGAACTGTTTCTCCATGTCATTTGATCGATGTGTTGAATGTTTGATGTTTTTCGGATGTAATTCGCTTAAGACCGAACGTAGTTGTCTGCCTAGGAAATTTTCCGCTGGAGAGAGGCCGTTCGGCGATGAAGCGCAGGGAGTGGTTCTGTAGCTGAATAAAAATGTTTGAAGAGATTTTTTGTAAGTTCCGTCATTTCTTAATTTAATCAAAGCTCTTTTGAAAGTATCTACAAATCGTTCGGCCTGGGCATTGGATTGTGGGTGAAATGGTTGTGATCTCACGTGTTTGATTGCGTTTTCTGCACAGTATTCCTGAAAAACAGCTGAGGTGAATTGTGTGCCGTTGTCACTGACAATTGTTTTAGGCAATCCAAATTGTGCAAAGATTCGCTGGAGTGCATTTATCGTGTTGGATGTGGTGCTGTTTGCCATTTCTATTATTTCTGGCCATTTTGAGAATGCATCTACTATTACGAGATACATTTTTCCATGGAGCGGTTCAGCATAATCGATGTGAATTCGACTCCAGGGTTTGGTTTCTTTTGGCCATGAACATAAAGTGTGTTTTATGGGTGATTTAGCTGCTAGTTGGCATGAAGAACAGCTGCGTGTCCAGTTTTCTATGTCTTTATCAATGCCGCTCCAATAAACGTGTTCTCGGGCAGTTATCTTCATTCGAGTAATACTCGGGTGGCCTTTGTGAAGCATTTGAAGTACTCGTTTTTGCAAAACCTGAGGGATGATTAGTCAAGAACCAAAGAATAAACAGTCTTCATGTATCGTTATTTCTTTTTTTAAGAGTTCGAGTTTGCTGGTTTTCAGTGCTTTGTTTTCGTTCCACTTTCCTGTTTTGACATATTGGAGAAGGGGATTTAACTCATTGTCTGTTTTTGATGCGTCACAGATTTCTTTATTTGTGACTGGAAGTTGTTTGACGGCATTGATATATAAGGAGTTTATATCTTGATTGATAGTTCCTATCAATCAAGATTCTTCTGATGTTTTATGTGGGCCTATAAGGCGCGAAAGTGTGTCAGCTTGTCCAAAGGACGTGGTTCTGCAGTATTCAATTTTGAAATCATAAGCAAGCAGTGTTAGAGCCCAGAGTTGGAGTCTGTTTGCTGTATATGATGGTATGCCTTTTTTATTGCCAAAAATGGCAAGTAGAGGTTGATGGTCTGTTAATAGAGTAAAGTGGCGTCCATAAATATAACGGTAAAACTTTCTGACCGCGAAAACTAGTGCTAGACCCTCTTTTTCTATTTGCCCATATTTCTTTTCTGCTGGAGTGAAAGCTCTGATGTTTTATGTGGGCCTATAAGGCGCGAAAGTGTGTCAGCTTGTCCAAAGGACGTGGTTCTGCAGTATTCAATTTTGAAATCATAAGCAAGCAGTGTTAGAGCCCAGAGTTGGAGTCTGTTTGCTGTATATGATGGTATGCCTTCTTTATTGCCAAAAATGGCAAGTAGAGGTTGATGGTCTGTTAATAGAGTAAAGTGGCGTCTATAAATATAACGGTAAAACTTTCTGACCGCGAAAACTAGTGCTAGACCCTCTTTTTCTATTTGCCCATATTTCTTTTCTGCTGGAGTGAAAGCTCTACTAGCGTGTGCAATTGCCTTTTCTGTTCCATCACTATATCTGTGTGATATCACTGTCCAACATCACATGCCGTTTTCGACCAGAACCAGATAACCGGCAAATCTTCAAAGTACCAGAACCAAGAAGTCATTTTGAAACCGTCAAGCAACTGTAACAAGATGAGAAACTGTCTTTCAAACGCCGGAACTTGAGCATGTAGTAACTGTAGTATCCACCAAACCGCCAGATTCCGAGACCAAAAAAAACATTCACCTACGGAACTTCAAGCCATGCCACCACTTTCACCAAACGAGAAACACCACAAACCATAATGGCAGGAAAGATTGTTTCGATTATTTTCTAAACGACTAGCAACTTTCCTTCTATTGCAAACAATATATACATATATATATATATATATATATATATATATATATATATATATATATATATATATATATATATATATATATTTTTTTTTTTTTTTTTTTTTTTTTTTTTTTTTTTTTTTTTTTTTTTTTTTTTTTTTTTTTTTTTTTTTTTTTTTTATAATAGTTTATAGTCCTTTACACCATGTGTTTTAAGACTCTAATGGCTGTATGTAGGAAGCACTTAAGTACTTCCTGTCGTGGATCAGAATTTGATCCTTTTTACTTTTCCCTCCTCCTTTCTCCAGGCTTGGGACTGGCTCGCAATAAGCGAGGCGGAGTTATATATATATATATATATATATATATATATATATATATATATATATATATATATATATATATATATATATATATATATATATATATATAAATGAATGTTTGTATATGTGTATATATATATACACATACAAACATTCATTTATATATATATATATATATATATATATATATATATATATATATATATATATATATATATATATATATATATACATATCTATATATATAAATATGATTGTTTGTATGTATATATATATATATATGTCCTTTATGCATTGCTACACCATTCATCCGATCGTAATGAAATTTTCACACAACCTTTAGAGTCAAAGGGAATCAAATATAGAGAAAAAAATTTTGAAATCCGTCCCAAAATGAGCGGAGCGGAGCGGGTGAGCGAGCGGGAACTATATATATGTATGTGCGTATGTATGTGTGTATGTATGTATGTGTATGTGCATGTATGTGTGTCTGTGTTTATGTATGTATGTATGCATGTGTTTTTTTACAATATTTCGGCACTAAATGCTCATTCAAAGTATGTATGTGTGTGTATGTATCTATATCGGTATGTATGTATGTATGTATGTATGTATGTATGTATGTATGTATGTATGTATGTATGTATGTATGTATGTATGTATGTATGTATGTATGTATGTATGTATGTATGTATGTATGTATGTATGTATGTATGTATGTATGTATGTATGTATGTATGTATGTATGTATGTATGTATGTATGTATGTATGTATGTATGTATGTATGTATGTATGTATGTATGTATGTATGTATGTATGTATGTATGTATGTATGTATGTATGTATGTATGTATGTATGTATGTATGTATGTATGTATGTATGTATGTATGTATGTATGTATGTATGTATGTATGTATGTATGTATGTATGTATGTATGTATGTATGTATGTATGTATGTATGTATGTATGTATGTATGTATGTATGTATGTATGTATGTATGTATGTATGTATGTATGTATGTATGTATGTATGTATGTATGTATGTATGTATGTATGTATGTATGTATGTATGTATGTATGTATGTATGTATGTATGTATGTATGTATGTATGTATGTATGTATGTATGTATGTATGTATGTATGTATGTTACTATGTATGTATGTATGTATGTATGTATGTATGTATGTATGTATGTATGTATGTATGTATGTATGTATGTATGTATGTATGTATGTATGTATGTATGTATGTATGTATGTATGTATGTATGTATGTATGTATGTATGTATGTATGTATGTATGTATGTATGTATGTATGTATGTATGTATGTATGTATGTATGTATGTATGTATGTATGTATGTATGTATGTATGTATGTATGTATGTATGTATGTATGTATGTATGTATGTATGTATGTATGTATGTATGTATGTATGTATGTATGTATGTATGTATGTATGTATGTATGTATGTATGTATGTATGTATGTATGTATGTATGTATGTATGTATGTATGTATGTATGTATGTATGTATGTATGTATGTATGTATGTATGTATGTATGTATGTATGTATGTATGTATGTATGTATGTATGTATGTATGTATGTATGTATGTATGTATGTATGTATGTATGTATGTATGTATGTTACTATGTATGTATGTATGTATGTATGTATGTTACTATGTATGTATGTATGTATGTATGTATGTTACTATGTATGTATGTATGTATGTATGTATGTATGTATGTATGTATGTATGTATGTATGTATGTATGTATGTATGTATGTATGTATGTATGTATGTATGTATGTATGTATGTATGTATGTATGTATGTATGTATGTATGTATATATGTAAGTACTAGCAGTGCCCGTAGCGGCTTCGCTCGCATGAAATTAGAGAGTTTGAACAGTGCATCCATAGTAGAGATCAATTGTTTAGGTCTCGGCTAGGCCCGTCGACAACTTAGCCCAGCCCGTTTTAAAAACCCGAACTCCTGGCCCGGCACAGCCCGTCTGAATTAGGCCCGGCCCCTTTTTACAGACCTAGAAGTTCTATATACTTGATGAAAAACTTCGGCCCGTCCCACCTTGACTTCAGGTTTAGCCCGGCCCAAATAAAACCCTAAAATCACTAAAACATCTATATACTTGGTGAAAAATCTCGGCCCGTCCCACCTTGATTCAAGGTTTGGCCTGGCCCGTGTGAAGACTCTAAAATAAAGGCTTGACCCGGCCGGTGATAAACTGGACTTAGCTACTTTTAACCGGCACAAAACTTCAAAATACTAATTTTTACATTTGTAGCACTTACAGTTTTTGAGTAGCAGTTATTTTGAAATCAAATAACCCTTATTTCCACCCCACATTTGAGGTCCTGGAAACCAAATTTTTAAAAAATGTTGAAACACTTATATCATTATTTTTTGAGTATATACTAAATACTAATTTTGACATCTGTAGCATTCACAGTTTTTGAGTAGCAGTTACTTTAAAAACCAAAGAAACCTTTTTTCCACCCCACATTTGAGGTCCTGAAAACCAAAATTTCAAAAAATGGTGAAACACGTATATCATTATTTTTAGAGTAGAAACTAAATACTAATTTTTACTTTTGTAGCATTCACAGTTTTTGAGTAGCAGCAACTTTAAAAACCAAGTAATCCTATTGTCCACCCCACATTTAAGGTCCTATAATCAAATTTGTAAAAAAATGGTGAAACACGTATATCTTTATTTTTAGAATAGAAACTAAATACTAATTTTTACATCTGTGGTATTTGCAGTTTTTGAGTAGCAGTTACTTTAAAAAACAAATAAGGGTCATTCTACAGGACCGGTGAGATTTCAATCTACTGTTTCACAAAAACTAAACTTACAATAATCGAGTTTCCTAAAATGAATATGGCAAGATTAACTATAGAGGAGTAATAAAATAGCAAAAGGCAAGCTTAACAACATTTATTTTTTCTAAAATTGGTCTACAGAAGTAGTGAACCTGAAGTAAAATGTCAGTGCTGTTACCGTACAAATATGAGTGTGCAGCAGGTAATTATATTATAGTTACAAAACAACATATATCATATTTCAATTCAGTCTATGTCCCTTGAATGAAAAGCAGTGCAATTTTAAAGTTCCAAGCAATTTTTTATGCTTAAAGATTAAAATTGTTGTTTCAAATTTTTATTAAAATCAAAAGTACAATAAACAAAATGAATAATATGTTTGTATGAGTTACATAGTTAAAAAATTTATTAATTATAGTTAATGAAACATTTGATGTCATAAATTGCAGCAATAAAACAAATAATAGTACTAAAGGTATTTGATTTTTTTTACAAAATCACACATGGTAACAGAACTGACATTTGGTAACAGCACTGACTTGAAAGTAACAGGACTGACAACATGATCTGACAGAAATTTCTGCAGATACTTTTGGCAATTTATAGCCAAAAATTTGGTTAGTTATCAGATTCATTAGAAAACTGAAAATACAAGATTTCCATAACTGTTGGAAATAATACTAAAAACAATTATGCAATTACATTACAGTACTGCTTCACTTGAATGTTTGAAACCTAAATAACATGAAATAAAATAATTATTGCACAATGAGAGGGCAAGATAATTTGGCAGAAACACAATATTTATAAAAATATGCTAGCAATAAAACCAAAAATGCTAAATATAAAAGTAATTTAAGTTCGTGCAGTCTGTTCTAATTATTATGATAAAATGCAGCTTCTTAAATTCTATAAAACTGTCTTTTCTGAAAAATATGTTGTTTCAAACAAATGATATGACATCTGCAAGTTTTTTCCATATCACAGGATGTAATTCATATGCAGTTTGCAATCGACCATGTTCTGCAATTTCTATGTACTGTGGCTGTGGAATGAGTGTTATTATATTGTCAAACGAATAATGCTGCGAACTGTCTTTCAATAGTTTGGGCCAAAAGAAACGATTTGATTTTGGCTTCAGCTGATGCATTAAGTTGACTTTTACGCCACAATCATCTATACCAAAGATTTGACCAGGATAATAGTTGTTTTCCACAGACATTATGCAGAATTTCCCAACAAGCGAAGCATCATACTTAGAAATTGGTCGAAATCCATGCTGCACAAGAACCGACTTATCAGCTTGGTTGGAACTTTCTTGAGCTGTCATGTCTGAGGACGATGGCAAATGCTGTAATCAAAATAAATTCTGAATTAAGTTTCTAGGTATTTTTAGTAAGTTTAAGATAAATATAAATTAAATTTATTAAAATATCTAATGTTTTTTTAATTGAAATTTTTTTTTAATTGAAAATGCAAGATTCAAACTATCTGATCACCAAACTTATTAATCTTTAACCAAAAATAATAAACCAGATAAATAAATTTATATAAAAACTTACCTGGTTGTTGTCACTTTTTTGAAACTGAAGAGGCTGGTTGTCAGATAATAAATATCCTGGAGAAATTTTCTTTTGCTGCCATTTTGATCCTGCTAATATTCTAGTTGGTTTTTTCTTTTCTGGGACTTTGGTCGAAGTCAAAGTGAGTGGAAGATTGTTTTTATCCATAACTGGCAAAGAAGTTGTTCTGTTTTCATTGTGCTTGGTACTTGATGTTATCAATGGAAATTTAAATTCCTTTGAGTCAAAACATCAACCTGCGACATCAACCTGACAAAAGCATGAAACATCCCGATACGAAATTGTTCCAGGGACATTTGAATAAAGTTGGTGCAATCCCATTGTGCCGGGAACAACTGGCAACTCTAAACCATCTTCCTTATCTTTATTTGTAGCATCTTCAACAATACTTTTGTCAATCCAGAACAGTTTGACTTTAGTTCTTCTTTGTAACTCTGTGAAAACATTAATCGCAGTTGCCATATCGATATCATCCTTCACGGCTCTATCAGCTGTTCTTTTCAAAACTCCACCTACTCCATCTGCTGCACCCTTTCCGTGAGATGCTTCAAAAAAATTCCAGGTGCCGCCACTGAATCCTTCATCAAATATTTTAGTACAGAATTTGTAAAAGTTTTTTTTTTGTCTGTACTGTGATGTAGGTCCATCAGTAAAAAAATGTAAGTATCTGACTTCTTTGAAATCATTTTTTATCCATTGGAAAACGGGCTTCAAATAACACCATATTGCAGGTGGATCGTGTTGCCTAGAATCCGACAATGTACAAAAACTAATTGGCTTTTCCTGGCCAACATACAGAATCCCAGTATGCATTGTCGTTTGTCGGTGTGATCCTCCAAAGTGAACAGATTGTATTTCATTTGAATACTTACATCCATAGTTTTCGGAGAAATCAACATGTATTAAACAATGACGGTTGTCAAGTTTTTCTTTAATTGTTCTGTAAGCCTTATATTGATGTCGAACATTGTAAATATGCTTACGTAATCTGTGCAAAACTGACAAAAAATCATCTAGAAGATCACAAATTTTACTAGATTTTATTGATTTGACAACAATGTTTGATTTCTTTCCATCATGTTCTTCTGTTTCCATCCCCCATTGATCGTAATTGACAACTTCTTCTGGTTCGTAATTTCTCGACAACTTAGGAAGAGTTGAGCTGCAGTCAAGACAATCATGGCTTTCATCATTCAACACATGCTGACAAACAAATGAAAACATTTTGTTTGAGCACAATCCACAATTGCCATACATACACATTTTGTTTGTAGCATCACACGCAAGGGACTCGGCAAAAAATTCAAGTGTTTCATTTCCAGCAATTTTTAACTGTTGAAGTTTTTTCAGCATAAACTCAGCATTTTCATGATATTTGCACTGGCAAGTCTCCCTGTCACTAGCCTTTGCAAAATCAGCCCAGAATGGCCTCAACCTACAAAACATTGAGTAACTGACTGACACCTGACTTTCCGATAAAAACTTATGGTGTAGATTTTGAATTGTATCGCACAAAACTCGTCTCTGTTGTTTAATTTTGTTTCTCGTAATTGTGTCCTTTTTACCCGGTTTAATCCTGGAAACATCGTCACGACAGAAAAATGCAGTCACATTTTTTTTCCATTCCTGACAAATTTGTAATGCTTTTCGTCCTGTTGTATCTTTTGTTTTATATCCACTCTTGTCAATTTTTCTGTTGTATGATAAACCGAAGGCCTCATTAATTTTCTTTCTTATTCTGTATTTTTTTACAATCTTTCCAGATAAAAAGCTACAAAATTGTTGTTGTTCTCTAACTGATTTTGTTTCTTGGTACTTAATTCTCATCTGATCCAGTAAAGAAAAATGAAAAACTAGAGTTCTTTTAACATTACTATGATCTGTTTTCAAATTTCTAAGTAGCCGTTTTGTTTTTGATCTTGGAGTTTCTACTTCTTTTGAGACTGAAGTTTTGTTTTGAAGTCGCTGTAGTCGTTTCTTATATTTTTCAATATTTCTGTTGGCTTTTTCCAAATTTTTTTCAAGGAGTTCTATTTTTCTATATGATGCTGTTTTTTCCTTTTTTCTTAGTTTTCTTCCAACAATTTTTTGTCTTGATTCATTGTTTATGCCAACATTTGAAGGAGTAGAAGGTGGTGTAAACTGGTTTGCAAGAACAACTCTCTCTCTGTGAGATTTCTGGTGCTTTCTCCAACTTTTTCTTGTTGACCTTTTACTGCGTTCTGTCTGATCTGCAATTAGCTTTCTACGACCAGACTCTTTATTTTTCTTGTAATTGTCTTTCTCTTTTTCTAAGTATTTTGCTCTTCTTTCTGCATCTGCATCTCGGCGTTGTCTATACGCTCTCTGAATTTCTGCTCTAGTTTTCTTAGTTTTCATTTCGACAACTAAAATCCATAAATATAAAAAGAAAACAGTTTTAGAAATAATTCAAAATCTAGGTTTTGTGTTAATAAAATATATTATTAAAGAAAAGTTAATATTTTAAAAACTGTAATAAATGTATATGCAGGAGCAGCCAAAACATATGAAAACCAGTAAAAATCCAGAACATAAAATATAAAACAAAATATAAGACTTCAAATTTGACATATCTCAGTCTAATTGAAATTCTAATCATTAATTTAATTCATAATATATACCATAATAAAATAAATAAAAATAACATAATTTATAATAAAATTAGAATTACATAATATATTGATTACTGAATTAATAAATATAATTGATATTGACATTATTTTGTCATTCATGTTAGTTGTTGTCAGTGCTGTTACTATTATGCATTAACAGCACTGACCGGTAACAGCACTGACAATATCCTAATAAATTGCTGACTGCTGGAAGAGTTTTGACACACAGAAGAAATTTTAATGGCGTTTAGCAAGTAAATTACGTTTGCTATCCAACTATACAGACTGTTATACAATTTGATTAATTTAGAACCTTAAATAACTAATAACAGGACTGACGTGTAATAAGAATACTTACCTGAAAGTTAACGGTAAATCGCAAAAAACTACGATATGAACAAAATGGCCACCTTTTCGAAACGTAATATATATCAACAAAGTCAATTGGCATCAAATCAAGTCAAATGGACGCGTTTTTGTAAATTCATCGTCGGCGTTGTCGTCTTCATCATTCAAGGTAACAGCAATGACCGAAATTTCAAAGACATCAATTTAAATTATAAATATATTTTAATTTTAATTTTTTAAAGAAAATAAATTTAAAATTCATGTACACAATATAACCCAACAACCAAATCATTTGAACAGCTTCATAGATCTCTTGTATTAGTTTTATAAAAACCACTCTAATCTGAATGTTTGCAATGGGGACATGGATTTTTTGGATAGTAGCCTTTATAAAATATAAAATATTTAATTATAACAGAAGAATTTCGAACAATAAACTAGGTTATTGAACGTTCCAGTTCCCCAAGTGAACTTGGTATATGTTGCTTAAAAATTTTTAGTAATCCTGTTCTCGATATTTGCATTTCATCATGCGGGACATGAAATCTCACCGTTCCCGTAGAATGACCCATAACCCTATTTTCCACCGCACATTTGAAGTCCTGGAAACCAAATTTTCAAAAAATGCTAAAACACGTATTTCATTATTTTTGAAGTAGAAACTAAATACTAATTTTTACTCCTGTAGCATTCACAGTTTTTGAGTAGCAGCTACTTTAAAAACCAAATAACCCAATTTTCCAACCCACATTTGAGGTCCGGGAAACCAAATTTGTGAAAAATGTTGAAACACGTATATCTTTATTTTTAGAAAAGAAACTAAATAATAATTTTTACATCTGTTGTATTTACTGTTTTTGAGTAGCAGTTACTATAAAAGACAAATAGCCCTATTTTCCACCCAACATTTGAAGTCCTGGAAACCAAATTTTCAAAAAATGCTAAAACACGTATTTCATTATTTTTGGAGTAGAAACTAAACACTAATTTTTACTCCTGTAGCATTAACAGTTTTTGAGTAGAAGCTACTTTAAAAACCAAATAACCCAATTTTCCAACCCACATTTGAGGTCCGGGAAACCGAATTTTCAAAAAATGGTAAAACATGTATCTTTTTATTTTTCAAAAAGAATCTATATACCAAATTTCAGAAAATTTTTTTATAAAAAATGTTTAGAAAAAAGTTTGTTTTCCAGTATTTTCCCCTCAGGAGCAAAATTTTTTAAAATCCTTTCTTAGCGGATGTTTACGCTATAAAAGTAATATAAGTTCCAAATTTCACGTTCCTAGGATGAGGCGTTTGAGCTCGGCGTTGATTATCAGTCAGTCATCTGTCAGTCAGGACATGTTCTTTTATATATATAGATGTATGTATGTATGTATGTTACTATGTATGTATGTATGTATGTATGTATGTATGTATGTATGTATGTATGTATGTATGTATGTATGTTACTATGTATGTATGTATGTATGTATGTATGTATGTATGTATGTATGTATGTATGTATGTATGTATGTATGTATGTATGTATGTATGTATGTATGTATGTATGTAGAATCGGATCTAGGGGGGGAACTGAGAGCGAAAAACTGAGCGGGAAAGCGTCAGGGAACGAATAACGACCTGGAGCGGGAACGCAAGCGGGAAGGAAACGGGAGCGAAAAAGAAACGCATTAAGTAAACCTCTAAAAACCCCGGGCAACGCTGGGTGCCCCCGCTAGTATATATATATATATATATATATATATATATATATATATATATATATATATATATATATATATATATATATATATATATATATATATATATATATATATATATATATATATATATATATATATATATATATATATATATATATATATATATATATATGTATATAAATATACTAGCCGTTCCCGTAGCGGCTTCGCTCGCATGAAATTAGAGAATTTAAACCGTGCATACATAGTAGAGTACTGCACGGATCAATTCTTTAGGTCTCGGCTCGCCCCGTCGACAACTTGGCCCAGCCCGTTTCAAAAACCGAAATTCCTGGCCCGGTACGGTCCGTCTAATATGGGCCCGTCCCGTCTAATATGGGCCCGGCCTGTTTTTACAGGCCTAGAAGTTCTATATACTTGATGAAAAACTTCGTCCCGTCCCACCTTGACTTCAGGTTTAGCCCGGCCCGTCTGAACACCCTAATATCACTAAAATGTTTATATACTTTGTTAAAAATCTCGGCCCGTCCCACCTTGATTTAAGGTTTGGGCAGGGCCGTATGAAGACCCTAAAATAACGGATTGGCCCGTCCGTCCGGTGATAAACTGAACTCATCTACTTTTAACCGGCACAAAACCTCAAAATACTAATTTTCACATCTGTAGCACTTACAGTTTTTGAGCAGCAGTTATTTTAAAATCAAATAACCTTTTTTCTCCTTCACATTTGAGGTCCTGGAAACCAAATTTCCATAAAATGGTGAAACACGTATATCATTATTTTTAGAGGGAGAAACTAAATACTAATTTTACTTTTGTACCATTTACAGTTTTTGAGAAGCAATTACTTTAAAAACCAAGTAACCCTATTTTCCAATCCATATTTGAAGTCCTGGAAACCAAATTTTCAAAACATGGTAAAACACGTATATTATTATTTTTTGAGTAGAAACCATATACTAATTTTGACTCCTGTAGCATCTACAGTTTTCGAGTAGCAGTTACATTAAATACCAAATAACCTTATTTTCCATCCTACATTTGAGGTCCTGGAAACCAAATTAAAAAAAAAAATGGTAAAACACGTATATATTTATTTTTAGAGTAGAAACTAAATACTAATTTTTACATCTGTGATATTTACAGTTTTTGAGTAGCAGTTACTTTAAAAAACAAATATCCTTATTTTCCACCCCACATTTGAAGTCCTGGAAACCAAATTTTCAAAAAATGCTAAAACACGTATTTAATTTTTTTTAGAGTAGAAATTAAATACTTATTTTTACTCCTGTAGCATTCACACTTTTTGAGTAGCAGCTACTTTAAAAACCAAATAACCCAATTTTCCAACCCACATTTGAGGTCAGGGAAACCGAATTTTTAAAAAATGGTGAAACACGTATTTTTTTATTTTTCAAGAAGAATCCATATACCAAATTTCAAAATCTCCTCATTTTTGGTTTTTGAGATATACATTGTTTTAGAAAAAAGTTTGTTTTCCTGTTTCTTCCCTTCAGGAGCAAAATTTTCAAAAATCCTTACTTAGTGGATGCTTACGCAATAAAAATAATATAAGTTCCAAATTTCACGTTCCTAGGATGAGGCGTTTGAGCTCGGCGTTGATTATCAGTCAGTCAGTCAGTCAGGACATGTTCTTTTATATATATAGATATATACATACATACATGTATATATATATATATATATATATATTTATATATAGATATATAGATATATATATATATATATATATATATATATATATATATATATATATATATATATATATATATATATATATATATATATATGTATGTATATATTAGGGTTGCACCGAAAACCGGCCATTTTTCCGAATCCGGTCAAATCCGGCTCCGGCCGGATTTGATGGCCGGATTTAACGTATTTATTTTAGTGAAAACTTTTTACTCAAAAGTATTTCAAAACTGCCAGCTTTAGCGGTTATTGTTCTATGTTTATATTTGTTAATCGAACGGTTTGAGCGCTCCTGCTATAGCTTATTTCATCTAGTGGAAATTCATGGGCAGGACAGATATACTTATTCTATATATATATAATGTAGGAATTTATTATATTATAATCTCATTCCTTATGTTTTTTTGGAATAACTAATCATAGTCTGTTTAATAATTGTTCTATTATCAATGTTTTTAAAGTATATTGAACGTCCTTCATAATTTCAGTTTGCTTTCTATCTTACAACTTAGCAATCTTCCCGTTAAAGCATATGTCGCTTTGTACACAACCTTCCATGGAGAGTTCTTTTGTTTAAATCGCCTGTGATCTTCCGATTGGTTATAGGTTGTGCTGGTTTATTCTTGCCTCGTTACTTGGCACTCGTTAAATAAATTTTATCAACGTTGATTACTAGGCTTGAATACTAATCTATTGCTTGTGACTCATTGGATGCACGTGACTGTCAATCATGTGCTGTTTATCTCATGTATACCAATAAGGCGGGATAACCTTTAATTCCTATAAGTTATTTGACTATAGAAAATTATCAATGGTGTCAAAAGTGGGATTTTGAATCCACGCCCACATTCGTGGACCAGAAGTCTCCCTAGAGTGTTTGAAGCCGCTATTGATCTAGTGGACGTGGACACACCTGATTCACATTGTTCTCGAAGGGCATGGAAATCTAGATATAGCATGTTATATCTAGACTTCCATGTCGAAGGGTTACATTTAATGTTCCTAATGGAGACTGTTGAACCTTTCTTGTTGTAAATAATTATAAAATATGAGGCTTCCAGCTTTTCCCGAGGGGCTACTATGCGCTTTTTACAGTTCACTAGGATGGAGAGTTTTTTTTAAATTAAAGCGCGTGTGATCTTCCGATTGCTGCAACAGAATAGCACGCTCGGAAGCTATATAAGGAAAATGCTGAAAAATTAATATTTCTAAAATGCAACGCTTCTCTAATTTAATTTGAACACTGCTGTTTTATTAATTTATCATTTGAAATAAAATTGATACTGTTTACTATTTTTTGTTTAGTGTTTATTTGAAATAAAGCTGATATTGTCTGTTGGTTACTACGTTGGTTTTTAAAGATAACATGCAATTGAACAAAAAGATGAATAATGAATAGTAAAAAATGACAAGACCGGCTCCGGCCCCGGCCCCGGCCGGATTTTGAATTATGAATCCGGCCAGAACCGGCCCCGGCCGGATTTGAAAAACCCAAGTCCGGTGCAACCCTAATATATATATATATATATATATATATACCCCTCTGCTATGGCTACTACATCTCGTGGCGTCTCAACATTGGTCGTCGGTGGTTTTCGTTGTCGTGGCGACAGATCTGTCGACCCTCCAGTTTCCACAGATTTCGCGATGGATGATTCGCGGGATATAAATGTAAACATCAGTTCTGCTTTAGTAACTGATGGCAAAGAACTTCCGGCTTGTGTTGTTGACGGATCTGTTCGTCCCATCCTTTCTTCACATTCGGTAGCTAAGAGTGCCTTGGAGTTGAATAGTACTTTAAATGATGACGTTTCTGGTTTTTCTTCTTGGAGTGAAGATCTCATCTCGGCTTGTCTTGCAAGTGATAACACACGGGATAATGACACGACCTCTAACGAAACATTGATGAACAGTGTCGATGAGGATTTGTCGTGTCGGGACAAGTCTCCTGTTTCTACCTGTTGTGGGACTCATTGTGCCCAGGATGTCAGTGATACATCTAGTAAAACCTCAACAGAAGAACCTAATAAATTCGCATTGTCTGATGTTGCAACACGATGCATTCCTGATTCTCCTTTGAATACTAACTCTCTCATCTCGGGTCAACATGGGACGGATTGCACACAAAGTACTGACATGATCGCGGATCAAACATTATCGGACGAGGACGAATTTGTGATGTGTAGCAATGAACCTGTTGATCCACTCCCTTCTGTTTATTGTGCGACTGATGGCGCCCATGGCATCAACAGTCACCTCAGTGGAAATCCTGAAAGGGACCAATGTGAATTCCCGCCGGGAGATGACAAACCCGTTGAATTGCCTATTCTACTTTATAGTGGTAATATAACAATCAGAAGAAAAAAATAAAATAACATGTTCATGTTTGTAATTTTACATTGTATTCTTCTATAAGCAAATTACGACCATAGCCATATTCTTGTACATACTATTTTATTGTATTTTTAAATTATTTGAACTTTCTAATACATATTTCTATTATTTTTATCTCAGTTCCTTTTACGATATTCTAATATCTAGGGTAGGTACGCTCTACCTGGTTTTATTGTTTATTTCATTGTATCGTTTCTTGCGTCGACGTTTGGTTTAAATTTTAAATGGGCTCTGAAGATGACAATGTTAGTCGAAACGGTCCGTTAGCCCGAGTTGAATCAAAGAATGTATGTAGTTTGAAAAATTTAGAATGTCTGTCTAAAAAAATAATAAACGCAAAATGGTCTATTGTCTTTAATAGCGCGTGCCTGAAAGAAAATATATATATATATATATATATATATATATATATATATATATATATATATATATATATATATATATATATATATATATATATATATATATATATATATATATATATATATATATATATATATATATATATATATATATATATATATAACAGTAAGTATTGCTACACCATTCATCCAATCGTAGTGCAATTTTCAATTTTTACACAAGGTTTAGAGGCAATGAGAGAAGGTTTTTGTGTAAAAAAAATTGAAATCGGTCACAAAATGAGTGGAGCGGGAGAGCGAAATTGATGAAATTTGGCAAGGAGGTAGTTCTCATACAGGGGAAGAATGTTAAGTTTGGACTCCCAACTCCGATCTCCCGGCTCAGGTGGGTCAAAAAACTTTCCAGACCGAAAGTGCCTATGTACGACCGTCAAAGGTAATTTGTGTAATAAAATTCAAATTTAGTTTACGTAACAACGTTTGAAGGCTTCAAACAACTTTTAGCAAATCTATTTTACGTTTTATGGGCTAAAGGAAGTTAGGAAAGAGTGGAAAGGAGAAAATGAGCGCGAGCGGGAATGGGAACGGGAGTATGTGTGTATGTATGTGTGTGTATGTATGTATGTATGTATGTATATGTCTGTATGTATGTATGTATGTATGTATGTATGTATGTATGTATGTATGTATGTATGTATGTATGTATGTATGTATGTATGTATGTATGTATGTATGTATGTATGTATGTATGTATGTATGTATGTATGTATGTATGTATGTATGTATGTATGTATGTATGTATGTATGTATGTATGTATGTATGTATGTATGTATGTATGTATGTATGTATGTATGTATGTATGTATGTATGTATGTATGTATGTATGTATGTATGTATGTATGTATGTATGTATGTATGTATGTATGTATGTATGTATGTATGTATGTATGTATGTATGTATGTATGTATGTATGTATGTATGTATGTATGAATGTATGTATGTATGTATGTATGTATGTATGTATGTATGTATGTATGTATGTATGTATGTATGTATGTATGTATGTATGTATGTATGTATGTATGTATGTATGTATGTATGTATGTATGTATGTATGTATGTATGTATGTATGTATGTATGTATGTATGTATGTATGTAAGTATGTATGTATGTATGTATGTATGTATGTATGTATGTATGTATGTATGTATGTATGTATGCAGTATCGGATCTAGGGGGTGGCAACTGAGAGCGAAAGAGTGACGGGAAAGCGACAGGGGACGGAAAATGACCGAGAGCGGGAGCGCAAGCAAGGAAGGAAACTGGAGCAAAAAAGGCAAAGATTACAAAAACCTCTAAGAATCCCGAGCAACGCCGGGTACTCCGCTAGTATATATATAAAACTCAAATACCACTGACTGACAGAATGTAGGACATTCCCCCCCCCCGGACGTTTCCCCCCCCCCCCCGGACATTTCCCCCCCCCCCCCCCCGACAGACCCTAGAACATTCCCCCCCCAAAGTAGGACATTTCCCCCCCCTGTGGTTATGTAGTAGTATGAATTTGTGGTTTTGCAAGAGTGTGTTCTTGCATGGCATAAATATGTGTGTGCGTGAATTGTGTACATTCCCCTCCGGACATTCCCCCGCCATGAATATGATAATTCTCACCCCACGAGGTAGGACAAGGCAGAGTTAAATTTCACAAGTTTTTCTAAGAAACACAAACCCTAACCCTAACCCTAGTGTTTCTAAGAGTGTTTCTAAGAAACCCTAACCCTAACCCTAACCCTAGTGTTTCTAAGAGTGTTTCTAAGAAACACAAACCCTAACCTAACCCTAACCCTAACCCTAACCCTAACCCTAACCCTAACCCTAGCCCTAACCCTAACCCTAACCCAAACATTGCACTGAACTATTTAGGGGATAAATAACCCTAACCCTAACCCTAACCCAAACATTGCACTGAACTATTGACGCAGGTAAGCCAGGGCATCCAACATGGTAGAAGATAAGAACAGAAAAATGACTCGGCAAATGGATTTTCTTCAAAAAACGTTGGCAAGTCCAACTATACTGCCCCACTATAAAAGTATATTCTCTCTCCAGGGGGGGGGGAATGTCCTACCCCGGGGGGGGGGGGGGGGGGAAACGTCCGGGGGGGGGGGGTAATGTCCGGGGGGGAAATGTCCGGGGGGGGAAATGTCCGGGGGGGAAATGTCCGTTCCCCGACTGACTGACTGACTCATCACGAAATCGCAAAAACCACTGAACGGATTGTAATGAAATTTGGAACATATCTTTCTCTTGAGTTTTAGGTGCTCATTAAGAAAGGGTTTTGAAAAATTCGGCCTGGATCACCTTATTTCGAAGAATATACAATGCGTTATCTGTTAGCATTGAAACGCGTCGGGATGGGTAAAATGCTGACCGCGGACTTATTAATTCAATAAATGTAAACAAAAATATAGAAATTTTTTGTTATTTTATTTATTAATAATAATTACAATTAGAATTCAACCAAATACGTTATTTACTAAGCATCTGCGTCCCGATATCGTTATCTCGAATTCAATCGAGATTTCAAAACGATACGGGATTCCCGTATCACTATTGAAACGATACAGCCTGCGGAAGAAATCTCGTATCGATATTAATTGGCGATACTTAAAATTTCATTCTCGATTAAAATCTCGAAAAATATCGGGATTTTTTAAAAATATTTTCCAATAAATAAAGTCATACATATTTAATTAACGATTGTCACAACTGTGAATATTTGCAATTGATTCAACAACTATTATCATCCCCACTTTAAATTCGGTTTTCCAGACAGCCTGTAGCCCCATTATTTACTATTTTTAGTCTGGGAACCGGCAGCAAAAAAGCCACGCTCCTCTTAGGCCGCTAGTCGAGCTCTGCGCATACTACTGATACTACAAGCCCTACAAGGCAATCGTACTCGCTGACATCGATGACTATTATTATTAATGAGAATAATGAGTAATGTAATAGTAATGATCATTCTATGTTTATGTTTTGGTTTAGTCTGTTTCATAAACTTATTTTTTCAAATTTTTTACATAGAATTGGAATGATTATTTTAGAGTTTCGATATCCGTAATTCAATCAATCAATCAATCAATCATTTATTTATATAGCGCTATTTCCGCAGTGTTCAATAGCGCTCGGTCGTGAACTTAGTAAACAGATATGTTTTAAGTCCACGACGGAAAACTGTGAGAGAAGTAGAGTTAGTAAGAGAAGAAGGAAGAGAGTTCCAGAGATAGGGACCAGAGTAGGAGAAAGAGCGTTTAGCAATTGACCGTAATACTCGTAATAGTAGCTCATCTAAGATATATCTTTATAATCTCGATGATATTCTTGGTTGTGTGTGAGTATGTGTGTGCCACCTGTAGTGTGCACGACAGTGCCGTAGCCCGTATCGTCTGCAGCTGGAATTCGAAACTTTCTCAGCTTCTTTCTTGCTATTGCTAACCGCATTCGCCATCGCCTATAAATAAACACGCTGGGTTTTTTCACTTTTTTAATTCTTGCATAGAGGCACTTTCTCGTGTTTGTCATCATTATCATGCCGCGTCACTAAATAAAGTAAATAAATACTTTCTATCGGCGGTAGCGTTTTATTTAGAGTCTAAATTTAGACAAATAGATGTACCGAAACTAAACAAATGAAACTTATTTCAAGTTGTAAAAAAAAATTAAATTTGGTAAATTTTTATAAATTTTGAAATTTTGAAATTTTTTAATATTTATATATTTTTTTTCAATGAATTTCTTTAATATAGTTATTAATATTGTCTGTCGCGTATAGTTCATCATTCTATGTTATCTCTAGGCAAAATTTCCGCTTCAGTCGAGATCCCGAAATCGTATCGTATCGTATCGATATCGTATCGTTATTGTTCGAAGCGTCTCGTATCGTATCGTTTAATTCGGGGCAAATTTCAGAAATCGTATCGGATCGTATCGTTCCAAAAAAATAACGGGACGCAGAAGCTTATTATTTACTTAATCTTGGTTATTTATTAAGCCGAATAGTTTCGATTGTTGGGTAACGAGTTTTTTTTCATTATATGAATTAAATGTTAACAAAAAATTTAAAATTTTTTTTATTTAATTTTAATCTATATTATAGTAGCCCACGTCACTCACTCACTCACTGATTCTGTCACGCTTACGTAATAATTCGTATAGACGATATCGATGTGCACGTAAGAATTTATTGCGCGCAGGCGTGTAATAAAAGTTATTATGCAATTGTAACTATATACCATGGACTTCTTAATATAACGTCTGATATTAAGAAGTCACGGTACTGCTAAAATTAATGCGCGCAGGCGTGTAATAAAAGTTATTACGCAATTGTACACGCAATTGTCCTAAAAAACAAAAGAGGTGACGGTACAATCGAAAAATAATTTATGAAATTTAAAAAAATTTGTCATTTTTGACGGGCTATCTCTAGTTTTATTTAAATACATGTTTACAACTGAAATTCAACCGATTACGATATTTACTGCATCTTGGTTATTTATTTTTAATAGTTGCGGTAATTGTAATTGCGTAATAGAATTCATAGTTAGTTTACGTAACAACGTTTGAAGGGTTCAAGCAAGTTTTAACCAGTTTTAGGAAATCTATTTTACGTTTTGAAGGGCTAAAAAAAGTTAGGAAAGAATGAAAAAGAAAAAATGAGCAAGAACGGGAACGGGAGAGCAAGCGTGAGCGGAAGCGGGAGAGCAAGCGTGAGCGGAGGTGGGAGAGCAAGCGTGAGAGCAAGCGTGAGCGGAAGCGGGAGAGCAAGCGTGAGCGGAAGCGGGAGAGCAAGCGTGAGCGGAAGCGGGAGAGCAAGCGTGAGCGGAAGCGGGAGAGCAAGCGTGAGCGGGAAAAGCGTCCGGGAACGGGAAAGCGACTGGGAACGGAAAAGCACCGGGAACGGGAGGGCAAACGGGATCGGAAAAGCGACCGAGAGTTGGAAAGCGGCCGGGAACGGGAAAGCGGCCGGGAACGGGAAAGCGACCGGGAACGGGAAAGCGACCGGGAAAGCAATCGGGGAAGGAAACCTGAGCGAGAAAGACAAACATTAGAAAAACCTCGGGCAACGCCGGGCACCCCCCGCTCTATAGATATATTGCTATATAGCTATATATATATATTGCTCTTCGAGATTGATATTGATTTTTTTTTAATTAATATAATTTGTACTTTAAACTTTTAATAAGAAAAACAAAACAATTTAAAAGTCAAAACAACGTCTGCTGGGTCAGCTAGTACATACATATGATTTCCTATGTCTGTATGCGACCACAGTGGTCAGCAGTCAGCAGTTGCTAAAATTAGTGTGCGCAAGCGTGTAATAAAAATTTTTACGCAATTGTATCTACACACTGTCTCAGCCAAGATCAAAAGAGGTGGCGCTGCAATCAAAAAAAAATAATAAACAATGAAATTTAAAAAAAAATCCGTTATTTTGTATTAAATCTGTATTATTATACAGAATTCCGAAATGGCGTTGTCAAAAGGGTCATTGGTAATCCGCGAACTTAAAAATGCGAGTGAGCTGCAAATGGGCGAAAGGGTAAACCGCGAATTTTTTGCGAAAAGATTTGGTGCGAAACAAGATATAATTTGCGTAATTTGCGAACACATTTTTACAATGCGAACTATTATATTAAATTATTTAAGACATTTTTTGTGGGAGAAAATTAAATAAATAATTAAATTATTAATAAGAAATAATAATTATACTTACGCTAAAAATTATAATAAATTACCTATATCGTTTCGTAGCATTCCCGCCCATGTCCCCTCGTGTGAAGTGACGCGCGTGCCCGTGTCATAGGTAGTTTTTCATTTTTTTCGATGTATTTTCTCTATTATTTCTCTAATATTTTGTGCGCTCTGCATATTTCCATTGTTGGGTGTCCATGGGTCCAATTTTGATGACCCGACCCGCCAGAAAATCTGACCCAACCCCACCTTGGTCACACATCTGCTGTTCGTGGTAAATACTTTTGCTGGAAAGCTAAATGGTCGAATGCCCCGTTGGCAGAGAAGCCACATACCGCAGTTGATGTTCTGCAACGTTGTGAGGATTCCATATATCCGCAGATAAATACGCTGCTCTAAAACTCTTTATCATTTGCGACAGCCGAGAGATCCTTCGAGTAAGCTTCTGCTTCTATTTTTTATTTTTTTTTATTAAAATAATTTTTTGGAACGATACGATACGATCAGTGATATTTTAGTTATGAGAATCATTTTAGTTTTAGTTTTAGTTAGTTTTGACGAAAGCCTTTTTTATTTTATTTAGTTTTAGTTTTCCTAAATGCAATTATTTTAGTTTCTATATAGTTTCAGTGCTATCATTCTAGTTTAGTTTAGTTATTATTAGTTTATTCCGACATGATTGAAATTTTTGCTCATATATTTTTATTTCAATATAATAAACATTAATTGTCCATGTCAACAAGTAGATCTTGGTTTACTTTCAACCAAGCACGCATATTTAATGATTTCTCCATCCTGTTGCGTCTGCCAGCTGTCAAAATCCCACAAACTGGAAAAAGTCGCTCCACAAAAGCTTGCCAGGCTGGTGCCGATATCAGATCCAGCGCAATCACAGGAAGGACTGAAGTATTCAATTGCTGTTTCTGGCACCAGAACTCAATTGAGGAGAGGCTGTAGTCATATGGGGATGAGCTGATTTCTTTAATATATTGAGTGAGATGTTTTTTTAACAGAACACCATCCACATCAAGAGCCACTTGCTTTGTTGACTGTCCAGCCAGTTTTGCTGAAAGCAGGGGAAAATCTTTCATCGTTGTGTGGACTGTCGACAATTGCAGTTGACTTGATGGCTGCTTTTGTAGATAGGGTTGGAGTTTAACCTATACACATAAAATATGTTTCAATTAACAAAATAAATTATTAACAAAATAAATCAAGACAATTCAAACAAATTTGAAATCATAAATCACAATTAATTGAATACCTACCTCATTAAGAATAATTCTTGAGCTGCTTCACACAAATGTGACATGTCAGCCGTAACAATAACAGAAGCAACAGATGGATCAAGCAAGCAACTTGCAGCTGGAAGTGCCATAAAATCATTGCAGGATGGGTCACGCAAGCACCTGAAACGTGAGTTGATGTCCTCCAGCATGGCTTTTGGAGCATTACAACTTTGGAGATGATACTCAAGCTCCAACAATGCAGAAATGACATAAGACAGTGACCTACTGTCACTCTGGAGTTTGTCCGTCTGTTCAGCAAATGGTTTTAGTAAATCATGTAGTTCTTCCAATCTGACCCATTCACTTACAAGAAGTGTATCTAACTTCAGGTCAGCTAAAATGTTATTTACTGCTTCTTTTACTAAAATAAGTAGCTGAATCATTCGGTAAGTACTATTCCAATGTGTGCTGTTGTCGGATAGTAGAATCTTACCTGTTTTATTTTTCAACTTTCCAACTGACACGCTTGATTTTTTAATTTTGTTTATAACCTGGCAAACTTTATTAAAAGATTGCTATAATGACTATAGGCTTTATCAGTTGAATTGTATGGGCAATGCACATAAGCCTCTGATACGATAAAATGTTCCTTATGTCAGCAAGCTCAATTTGCTGGATGTCAGATGGATCGTTATCTTCACTTTCGTCGTTTGCATCATCGCTGAGAATACTGCTATTAGAAATTATTTCACATTCATCAAAAACTGTTTCCTCACTTTCATCGCATTCATTTTGAACCATTCGCTAAAGCCACAAGACATTGACTTTTGTTTTCTGTTTCTTCAAATTTAAAATAAGTCCACACATTGCTGCCCCGCTTGCGACCATAAAACTGTTTAACTAAACTTGCCATATTAATATCGTTTACAAAAACAACGCACCAACTTCTGTCAAATACGGAGATTAAAAGAACGTTCTTAGACATTTCGGGCCGATATTGAGAAACCGAAGAAATGAAATTGATTTTGTTTATGTTTCTTAATACATCGATGTCTATGATAATTATAAATTTTAATTACAAACTTTTTTAAAATAACGAAAAAGTAACTAAATATTTGAATTTATTTATTTTCGTTTTAGTTAGTTCTAGGACAAATCATTCTAGTTTTAGTTTAGTTTTAGTTGTAAAATTCAATTTTCGTTTCGTTATAGTTTTAGTTAACTATGGTCAATCTTTTTCGTATTAGTTTTAGTTTTCGTTACTAAAATATCACTGGATACGATACGATTTCTTAAATTTGTCTCGAATAAAACGATGCGATACGAGACGCCTCGATCAATAACGATATCGGGATCTCGACTGAAGTGGAAATTTTGTCTCGAATAAAACGAGATAACATAGAGTGATGAACTATACGCAACAGACAATATTAATTACTACATTAAAGGAATTCATTGATAAAAATATTTAAATACTAAAAAATTTATAAAAATTTACAAAATTTATTTGTTTTTTAAAACTTGAAATAAGTTTCATTTGTTTAGTTTCGGTACATCTATTTGTCTAAATTTAGACTCTAAATGATGACAAACGCAAGAAAGTACCTGTACTGTATGCAAGAATTAGGAAAGTGAAGAAAACCCAGCGGGTTTATTTATAGGCGATAACGAATCCGGTTGGCAAGACAGAAGCTAAGATAATTTTGAATTCCAGCTGCAGACGACGTGCACACTACAGGTGGCACACACACACTCACATACAACCAAGAGTATAATCGAAATTATAAAGATATATATTAGATGAGCCACTATTACGGTCAATTACGGATATCGAAACACTAAAATAATTCCAATTCTATGTAACAAATTTGAAAAAAAAGTTTATCAAACAGACTAAGCCAAAACATAAACATAGAATGATCATTACTATTAAATTACTCATTATTCTCATTATTAATAATAGTCATCTATGTCAGCGAGTACGATTGCCTTGTAGTATCAGTAGTATGCAGAGGTCGACTAGCAGCCTAAGAGGGGCGTGCTTTAGATATCTTTAATCACTATTCATCCTCAATGTGGCACTAAAAAAAGCTATAAAACAGAGATGAGCTGGTTTCATATATGTATATATATATATATATATATATATAAAAGGAAGTCGGGTTTGTGTTACGACACTTATAACTCAAGGACGGCTGAACCGATTTTAGAGATTTTTGATTTATTAGATTTCTCTCAGTTCCTATTAACAGAATAACTAAAAAAATTGACATTGAACCATGGAGTGGCCCATGGGGACCGCAGTATGTACCCCGGTAGCTATACAGCCTTAACAGTGCGTCCTAGAAAAAAACTTCAAATGGCAAAGTTGTAGAGCACCCTCTATTTGGTCTTACGGAAAAATAAATGTTCAAATTGGAGTTTGGGTTATCAAGATATACAGATGTTTAATTTAACGCGACATGACATTTATGCGGCAATGGGGTAGTGCGCATGTTATTAAATTTTCTGACTATTTCATTGTTTACAATTGAAAATTTATACAGTTCACCCAAAAAACCATGAATACTTCTATTTGAGGTTGTTGTTGGTCAATGTTTGTGGCCCAACATCTTTTGGATCACTACGAACTATCAATGGTATAGTGTGCCCAACATTTCGTGCAGCATGTCAAGAGCTCAAGTTGCTTGAAAACGATAATCATTGGGACACGACAATGTCTGAAGCAATTATTTCAGCATCTCCAAGTCAGATACGCACATTATTTGCTATTATAATTTCTACCTGTTTTCCATCAAATCCACGTGAACTGTGGAACAAATACAAAAATAGCATGTCAGAAGACAT
Organism: Erpobdella octoculata; assembly: GCA_963978895.1. Taxonomy (NCBI): domain Eukaryota; kingdom Metazoa; phylum Annelida; class Clitellata; order Hirudinida; family Erpobdellidae; genus Erpobdella; species Erpobdella octoculata. Next base: position 25,254,292 of record OZ022239.1, read on the forward strand.
TTTACATCAAATACGGGTCAGTTCAACTAATCCCGACCTTGAAGTGAATGAAGAGATGCATAACCAGGTTTTGCTCTTGATTGAAGACATGTGTTACATATATATATATATATATATATATATATATATATATATATATATATATATATATATATATATATATATATATATATATATATATATATATATATATATATATATATATATATATATATATATATATATATATATATATATATATATATATATATATATATATATTGAAATATGCTGCCGGTTCCCAGACTAAAAATAGTAAGTAATGGTGCTACAGGCTGTCAGGAAAACCGAATTTAAAGTGGGGATGATAATAGCTATAAACTTCAAACTTCTGTCAATAGGTAGATTAATTAATCAATGTTAATGAATCAATTGCAAATATTCACAGTTGTGACAATCGTTAATTAAATATGTATGACTTTCGTTTTTTATTTGAAAATATTTTTTTTAAACCTCGGTATTTGTTTTGAGACTTTATACGAGAACCAAATTTAAGTCTCGCTATTTTATTTCGATACGAGACTTCTTCCGCAGGCTGTATCGTTTCAATGGCGATACGGGATCTCCGGTTTTTTGTGAGAGGGAAAGTCCTGTGTGACTGTTCCACGTTGTCTTCTCTAATCTATATATAATAAACGTTTCTAGCTTGCTTTTAAAGGTAATAAAGTGTTGCTTAAACTCTTCTCGATAAAGTGTTTTGGTGTCAGTAAGTGTTTGAGTCTCGGCGCTGACAGGAGGACGCAGATGCTTTTCGAAAACTGAAAGGGTTTGCCCAGATGACTATCAATCGCAATCTTCACATTAATGAAAAAGCCGTCATCGACATTTTTTCGCAGACAAAACGTCGGCTGAATTTGAAATTTTAATAAACTTTTTCAATTTTAATTTCTCATTGTTTGTTGCTACTAATTATTACTAAAAGTGTCGTTAACCCTTTGCTTTTGTGGGTCGTAAACTGTAGCGCCCACATGGGAGGCAGGGAGGCCCTAGCCCACCCCCTGGATTGATTGATTAAATTTTTTTACACGAAAATAAACAACCTATAATTAAAACATTTATAATTAATTTTAACAACTGTAGCTCCTTTCATTGTCATATCGATATCATCATCATCATTATCTTTGGGAATGAATCCCCCCGATGTTCTACTTGAATATGAGAGAAGAGGCTATGAGAGAGAAAATAAAAAGCTTGTCCCTGCAAAAATTCCTGTGGGCGCCCATGGTCATAAATTTTTCAGAAAACTTTACTAATCAGTCCTCCCCCGAAAAAAATTCTGGCTGCGCCACTGAGGAGGTCGTTGCCGGCAATATTCCGATCATTTCTATTGCAATGATTGATAGGAAAATAGAGCTGGAAAATTCACACTAAAGTTCGAGAAAACAGACGCCAAAAGTTATCGTTTAGCTGCGAGCAGCACACGTATTTCAAACGATAAAGCGCTAGAAACAATAGGTAAACTGCGATCAAGTCTCTCACGGGATCCTTTTCTGCGATCCAATCGCAGCGTATTTTCGCAAAAAATTCGCAGTTTACTCTTTCTTCCATTCGCAGCTTACTCGCATTTTTTTATTCGCGGATTACCTATGACCTGTCAAAAGGACATAAATAAGAAAAACTGCGAACACAAAATGTTTAAAACGTTATTGAAAATTTTCTTGTAATTATCAAATATGTCTAAATTTAATTGATTACAATTTTTTATATGTTATCAAAATTGTATTAATCATGATTTTTACCTAGTTTGTTATTTCACAATATACATCTTAGCGTAAAAATGCATGATACTATTTTTAGATATGGTAAATATTTTCCCCGTGTAGCGTATTATGTTCCTTATACGTGATTCTCATGTGAGAGTGTACTTTTGTGATATTCACCGTTTATTTCGTTTCGTATCGCCAACGCCTGACGACAATTTGAATTGAATTTAGTTTTAGTTATTGCTAAAGCTGACATTTTTACGGTAGTAGTCTAGTAGTGAATAATGAACTAACTTAATAAACTAAAACTTAAAACTCAGCATACAAAAAACTAGCTGCTACTTTCTTACTCAAGTACTAGCTCTACTTTTATTTGCAAATATACATAAATATATTATATGTGTGTAGTGTAAGATAGCTTCACATCAATTTGATAATAGTTAATTAACTCTCTTATCAGGAAGAATAACAATCTATTTGTATATAAGTTTTGGCACGTTACCTTTCACCAGTGTTGAATTTGTGCTGGTAAAATGGAAGAGTCAAGAGTTCCTAGTCTAACGACCGTGATCGAGGATCCGGACTTAATGGATCGATTTGACTCTGGCGTATGTTTGTCTTGCAACTCTTTTGTCTCTGTGTCAGAGGATGTGGAAAAAGCGATGAAAAAAATGAGCATTAAAGAGGAAGATGAGTTTGAAGCATATGACTGTTTGTCACACGTCCCATCAGATGTACTATTCTATCAAAACTCTTCTGGCGACACGTCAGTATAGTATATATTTTTGAAGATATTTCAACAAACTAAAACATTAACACATTGACAAAACCCTTAAATGAATATCATAATAATTGTAAGAATTTCTGATTTTTAATTAATGCTATTTTTTTCATGTTTCAGGCTTCTTCACCTTGCTGTAATTGGTAGTAATTTATCTTGTTCGAAATACATTCTTCAAAGGGCACTTCCAGGCCAATTGGATATTCAAAATTTCGTTCATAACCAAACCCCTATTCATATAGCTGTTGCAACCAGCAATTTATCTGTTATAAAGGAGCTTATCAAGTTTGGGTCTTCTACACACATCAGAGACAGTCTCGGCAATACTCCTGTTCATCTTGCTTGTCAAATGGGATCTCTAGACATGGTTAAAGAATTATTGTCAAAGCCAGCCAAAAATTTTCCTGAGCTGAACTTTCTAAATTACGATGGTATGTTGTTAGCCAAACTTAAAATTTAATTGAAAGTCTAATTATTTAAAAATAACCTGCAGTGTTGTAGCACTATCTCGTAGGCTTTGTCCTGTCAGCTGCTAGTCTTCTTGCAGGGTTCAGGTTTAACTAATAAGGCCTACGAATCTCTGTTTATGTATTTTAGATTTCTCTTATGCTCATAAGTTCTCAAAAGTTTTATATTTGAGAAAAGGCTAAGACAACAATTGCAAAGTTTTATTGCTATTTGTCAGATACTTTTCTGATTCAACAGCTATAATATATCTAAATGCTTTTTTTAAATCACAGGTAGATCATGTCTTCATTTGGCCATTGACTCCAGGAGCCACGACAGGTTCAGAATCGTTGAGTACCTGGTTTGTCAACATTCAGCGAACATTTCCCAATCGGTTGGTTTTTATGCATGGGAGGTTAAATATCACGATTTTAATTTAAAATTTCTTAAACCTCGTTAATAAGTTTCTTGAAAATATTTTTTTAATAAAAGTTTTATAAATTAATATTTCAGGAGGGCAAGTGTGGCTACTCCATACTGCATGAACTTGTGTTGGTCAATGATGTAGAAGGAGTTCGGTTTCTTCTCGATCTATCCATTCCATCGTCCGTGCCTCAACTCAACCTGAACGTTCATTCTTATGACCAATCGACTCCATTGGATTTTTCCATTCGTTTATCCTTGCCAGAAATATCTAACATTCTACACCAATGGGGTGCCATTTGCTTTCACGGTTCCCTCTAATTTAATGCTGTTTCATAAATGTTGGTTTTATAACTTTTTTGGTGTTTTAGTGTTGTTTTTAAATTTTTGTCTGCTTCCAGATAAAGAAAGAATTTTTAAAGAAAGGTCATTAATAATTTCAGCTGCTAAGCATCTTTCTTAACATTTTCAGATAACTTTATGGAAGATTGAAATTAATTGCACCCAACCAATTAGAGCTTGACTAACCATAATTTTATTTTTGACTAATCGTAACACTTTTTGGTTTGTTGTGTTCAAATTTTCAAGGACTGATAGTTTTGTCTTTCATCTAGAGACTATGTTTTAGTTTTCTGGCCAATAATATTTTGTTAATAATGGCTATTATTAATTCTATCTGCTAAAATAAAAAAGAAGCTTTTGCATGAAAGTGAACTTGAAAACTGTGCAAGCAATTCTGATGTGGCAAAAGGAAGACATCACTCCCGTGCAGGGCTATATAACCTGGGGGCGGGGGGGGGGTGCATCACAATTCTGATTGATTGAAAAACAGCAAGATTATTTTATGACATCGGCTAAAGTTGATGTGCAGTGGAAGCAGCATACCGGTAAGGCGTTCGCTTCTGGACCGGAAAGCATAGTTAGTTATAATACCGTCACGGTCAGCAGCACTTAAACAGGTGTGGGAAAGAACTTAAACCTTTGATAGTTGATAAAGGCACAAGTCAATGTATAGCCTTTTTCCAAAATCCCAAAGGCAATCTAGCAGTAGCAGAAGTTATAATGTGTTTTTAGCCCCCATGAAAACATTGAAACCATAGTTGTAAAAGAAAACGACTCTATGAATATGGACCATAGAAAGAAAGCAAAAGCTGTCGATTGATTTAAATTTCTATCAATCTCGTCTGTAGTCGTGCTTTTCAACGCAGCGACAAATTAAAAAAACATCTTTTCAAAGTATAATTTCTCCACACATTCGCTACCTATTAAGTCTTGTCAAAAGGCTTGGCTGGATTGTTGCTTGTTGCAACTCTACCCTAGTCGAGCTCCCACATTCTTGATACATCGTCTCAAAACAGTTATAAATGCAGTTGTACCACAAACAAGACAAAACGAAACTAATAAAAAAATGAGTCGAGGTCAGAGTTCTCCATGGATCAACCCGCCATAAAACGTTGACCGAACCGAAACATACACTCTCTTAATAAGGTAACCCAACCCGAATTTACCCTCAACTCAAAACTTTTCATTCAATTTAAATTCGGTTATTCATTTCAAACAATACTTAATGTTACAAGAGTCCTGCTCGTAGACCCCATCTCACTATTTCGATCGACGCAACTTTTGTAGCTAAACGTTTTGAACGGAGATCTGAAACTGTGTTGCATAAGAAATGTGCTCTTAAAATATGTTGAGCTTGCTGAAACGCCGTCCAGACGACAAACTGTTTGAGCAAATACTGGTTTATCCTTTGACTAATTCATCCAAAATTTCATTGGGTCTGTGGCTTCCACTGATAGCCAAAAACATTATAGGCTAGAAGTTTCACATAAGCAGTTTTGCTGCTTTTCTCATACGTTGAGAGGCTTTATCATGCAAACTGGCAAATGTAGATTTGGTAGTGTTTTATTTTTCGTGAGCAGATTTTTCAATCTTGTTGCTGTTAATCAAAGTTAAACTTTTTTCAGTTTTTTTAGCTTGAACCGACTCGACTCAACCTGGGCCCGTCTCAACCCAATATAGGTGCAAAAATACCCAGCCAACCCGTGGACAACTCCGGTTGAGATAAAGTTTGAAATGAGATCTCCGTTTGTGTCGACCAAGCCTATGTGTACTCATGTTAAGTGCCTCTGTGATGGCCCTGCTATGAAGAGGCACTATACAAATGTTCTATTACTCTATTACATCTATACATTACATTACATTAAATGGAAGCTGGATGCAACCTTGGCATAGGAACCACGACCATTTTCCATAAAAGATGTATGTTACCGCCCAGTGGCGTAGCCAGGTTTTAGCACCAGGGGGAGCGGTGAGCACATATAAAAGGCCCACTTACCAAAATAAAGAATTTCAATTAAATACATTGCATTTATTACATACGTATTTATTTTCGTATTTCAAAGAGAAATACTGGAACACCCAAAAGGTAGAAAAACAATATTATGTATTGTTTAGTAACAATTATAGTATATTATACAGTTTATATACTTACTCAGTGTAAACTAATTACAACAGTTTTTTTCTTCTGGGCTTCATTCTTGCAAAGTTATCGATTACTTCGTTATAATCCACTTCACTAGCAAACTGTCTTTTGATCGTAATCAAGGCTAAACCTGACAACCTGTCCTCACCAATTGTAGAACGCACGTACGATTTTATGAGTTTCAGTCGGCTGAAGGAACGTTCCGCACCAGCGCTGTTTATTGGCAAGGTCAGAAAAATACATTGTAAAAAGGCCAGGAAAAATGGAGCACATGTCATTGGCGATCATGAATTTGAGCACATTGTTGATGGTCATTCTTCGACACTAGAATTTTTTTCCTTCTTGATTATACCTAATAATTCCTTGTACATGTCTTTAAATGAAAAAAACTCTTGCACAATTTCATCTCGACTTTCGATGACATCTGAGTACATGTCAGCTAAAGATTCTAATCTTGTCACATTATCGTCATTGCTAAAATGCTTCGGATCTAAACAACTAAATTTGGAAGCAACATTTTGAAAATGTTCAAATCTTTTAGTTGTGCTATTTATAATGCAATCGAGTGATACTATGTAGGTTTCAACTATGAATTTTTTTCGGGCATCAGATATTACATCATCCTCTGAAATTTCCTCGTGGAATCTCTTTCTTTTCCGAATTCTTTGTTGCTTATACTCCGTTGTAATATCACATTTTTCAGCAAGTTCAGCTACTTCATTCTCAAGACGTTCAAATTCAGATTCAAATTCATCTCTCATGTTTTTCATATCGTTTTCAAATAGTTGAATCAAATGAGAAGCTGTTACCAAATCAATACTGCTTTTCTGTAAATATGTGGATAAACTGAAAGCCTTCTCTAACACTTTTTTCCAAATATTAGAAGAACTAAGAATTCATACGTATCAATTGTTACAAGAATACCCTTTGCCATGCATGCATGACATCAGCATCTGATCTGAGATTGCTGTTGAGTAACACAAGACTGTAGAGTCACACAATACAGTCATGTATGATAGAAAATCTGTTACTGCTTATTTGCTGATAATTAATCAACATACCCGGTTGGGATTTTAACAGATTTTTGACAGCCCTAAATTTAATAAAATATTTATTTTAATTCTTGAGAAGGCCAAAAAGGCCCCACGTTTTGGAAAATGGTCTCGGCCGCTCCCCCTAGCTACGCCACTGTTACCGCCACAGCAGCATTTGAGAGCTTTAAAAAGTACTATTTTAGAATAGTTTCTGTTCGCTCTCTAGACCAAATAGTATCAAAATATCAATAGTACAGAGTATCAATAGTAGCAAAACCAAATTTGACTTGGTTTTTTTTTATCCCGTCCATTATTTGCCCCCCCATCTCTCTCTCTCTCTCGTCATATTTTGGAGTAACTGACAAATCTTAACATCATAAAAGATACAAATTGCCTCCTAATTAACCGTCAAGATTTTCACCGCATCATCAAAGTTTTAATTAAACTGCAATTTGACGCGGGACAGACTCTCTCTCTCTCTCTCTCTCTCTCTCTCTCTCTCTCTCTCTCTCTCTCTCATGGAGAAAAAAAACTTGTTTACTTTTTGTTTTTCTTTGAACTTGAATGATTAATTATTTAGAGTTTTTGTTTTACATTGATAAAGTTCTTTTTATACAGAAAATTCCTTACTGCAGAAAGATATAAAATATAAAAATAGTATTCGAGCATTTATTAGAGATTATATTTAATTTTACCTTGGCTCTGATTAAAGGAATATAATTAATAATATTTCTTCAAAGAAATCTTATCTCGAGACGACAGCTAAAAATAGCACGATGGAATGCAAAGTGATTAATGTCTTCTTGCGGCTTTCACTTTGATTTTGATTCGGAGCTTAATAAAAGATATCATAAAAGTCAAAAGAGTGTTCTATTGCATGTATTATAGACAAATAATTCTGCTGTCATTATTGTGCGTTTCGGACACTGAGAGGAAAATATGTGACATGTTGAAGACTGCTTGGCTTTTCCATTAGTTGTTGTGGATTTTTTCATTCCTTTTCTGCAGATTATTGGCGTAATTGAAATTTTTGGCGGACTCGGCTAAATGGCGGCGGCCAGGAGGTCTATGCAGAGGTCATCACACTGAACTGGTGTGATGGGCTTGTACATGACCATGAATCAATCTGATGACCATTTATGATAGCTTGCAGCCGCAGCAGAGCTATTTCACGCCGAGGCAGTCCAGCAAACAAGTTAAGCCCTGTCCACATCGACAAACGTGAGTTGACACGTCCCGATCAAATCTGACACGTCCGGTACAATCGAAGTTTGTAGATGTGATATAGCCGTTAATGTTAATACACGCGACTTCAACGTGCTTGTCGCGTTGGGTTTGTGCTTGACTATATCACACCAACCGGTCACCGATTTGATCTGATTTTTTTTGTTTGGAGTTGTTGGGTTAGGTTTTTTGTCGATGTGTACAAGGCTTTATTGTGGGAATAAACAAAAGACCGGACTAATCGGTATCTGACAACCGGTTCTCCAAAAAGTGCTTGCACGATTTGGGGGTGTGAGAAACCAATGTTAAACCGTTGACAACGTGAAGACCATGGTTAAATACCTTTCGAACAAGCAGGCTCCCTTTCCATCACTCTAGAAAATCTCGCTATACCTACATCATGGATATCTAGATATAACACCTGAATCCACAACCTAGCTCAAGTTCGATCTCAGCGTATACTGTTTGGGCCTAGGCTGCAGCTATAGCTGTTGCTCTACTATAACGCAGATAAGTGAATGCCTGCACGTGCTTACTGTTTATTCTTCATCGTAGTCTCGTAGTCGTGTTGTTCATTTGATTCTCGTTTATCGTGTTATCGTAAAACGTGTTTTATATAATATTAATATAAAATAAAATGGTGAATAAATGTTCTGCATATGGTTGCAAGAGTGGATATGCTAGCGTGGATAACGAAAAAACTAATAAAGGATTATCTTTTCATTCATTCCCGTTGAACAATCCAGATCTGTGTGAAAAATGGATTAGAGCTAACCCTCGTGATGGTTTTGTGCCTAGTAAAAATTCCAAAATGTGTTCATTGCATTTCTTACCAACGGATTTTGTATCAGATGTAAAAGACACAAACAAATCCCGATTGCAGAAAAGACGATCTGAAAGTAACGAACCTGCAAGACTGAAAAAGAAGTTGCGAGATGATGCAGTGCCTAGTGTTTTTCTCAATGCACCATCTTATCTTTCGAAACCCAAACAGGTTAGAACAACTTCTAAATGTTCATCATCCGCGCGTCAAGAATATCAACAACAACAATTAGAAGAGTTAGAAGCTTCATTTATTGAAAGCGATACAATAGATAACTGCACATTAAAACAATTGGAGAACCGATTAAAAGTTGAAATAACAATGCCATCTGACTTTCATTTGCACATTTTAGACAACATTGATGATGTTAAAGAACCTTCGAGCACTTTAGATGAAAAAGCAGCCAGCATTGCAAATTTGTTAACCAGTTTTAATCTGCCATGTGACAGTGAAGCTACCACTATCTACTATGTTGCAGGAGCTGTTGCTCATTCTATAATTTATAAAAATAAATGTTCACATTGTAAGGAAATATTAGTCGATGATGAATTCTTCCATTTAGATGAGCTGCAGTTAGATAGACTTGACATATATTTGAATAAAGTTGACAGAGGAGGTCTTCTTAAACCTTCAGAGTATGCATTCACCACCTGTCTCAGTAATTGGAAAGTCTTTGATTCGCTAAAAAAGTCAGAAAAGGGTTTAAAATCTTTCCTTACTTCAACAAATCAAAGAGATCTGTTTATCAGAATTGTGGAAAGAATAATGGTACATGAATCTCTACTGGTTGAGGAAAACTTTTGTAGCTCTAATCATAATATTAAAGAATTAATATCTTGTAAATTTTTCAACTGCATGTTAAAGAACTATATTAAACAATTTAATGAAAAAGTGAATGTTAATACTTCAAAAAAAAGAAAATTAGATAAAGTCACTAAATAATTGAATTATTTAATAAATACATGTAAAATATTTGTGTTTGTTGTTTATATTAATCATATGAAACAGAGTTCGGTAAGAGAAACGCCGTGCAAGCTATCGGCTGGCGTAGGCCCAAAGCGTATCGGTTCGCGTTTAGGTTGTGGATCCAGGTGTTATATCTAGATATCCATGCCTACATATATTCATTCATGGTGTAATTTTGAAGTTTCGTGACAGATGACAGATCGTTCTAATAAAAAACACGCATTAAACATGGGCGACATTTCAGTAAACCCATGGGAGAGGCAAAACATTAACAAAACCTTGGAGGGAAAGTTTTTTAAGCACCCAAACATAAGAAATATTTCTTCTACAATAATGCTTAACATTTCCTCCAAAAATAGCTGATGACTGGGTGAGGCGAAGGATATACGCCCTGGCATTAAAGATAATAGGTACTATCCACTACAAAGCAGTATCGGCAACCGTAGTGAGTTGGCCTATATGTAATTACGTTACTTATTAATACAACTATTAACATCGCCAACGAAACTGTTGAAATTGCTGTTTAAGTTTACGGAGGGTATATTTTTATATATCAGTTAGTGACATCAAAACAAGTTAAAATCGTATAGAAATTCCAGATTATTTTGTGGAAGATGTGAGGATGTTAGAATTCAGGTGAAATGGATGAGACAAATAAAAAGTGCCCACCTACTGAATCAATGAAAGTCCGTATTGTGTATTCAGTTTACAGTTTTCATTCTTTGTCTTTATGTAAACGAAGAAGCACGCAACAAGAAAAAGAAACGCGCACATTTTTTCTCGATTTTGCTAGAAAGCACTTCTTGTTGCCATTATATCAAATTTCTAAAAGTAATATAATATAAGATAAGTTATTATAGGCCTGATTCCGCAAATGGTGTCGAGAAAGAAGCGATTTCTCGAATAGAGGAAAATCGGTATTTTTCAGATATTGTTAGATGTTGTTAATGCAAGCACAAGTCCAAACACGTTCAACCACGTGTGAGCGACATCTGAACACTTTTTTCACTTGTCAGGTCTTTACTATTTTATTTTCGTACTTATTAGTCGTTAGCCTTTTCGTCTGTTAAGCCACACGGAACATAGTTTTATCGCAAGGTTTAATGTTCCCATAAATATTATTTTTTATGTTGTCTGCCATGGTTACGTAGTCTGAGTCAATCAATGGGTTACATTTTTTTAAGCGGGCTTGTCGCAAGGTTCAAAGGCATTCTACAATAGTCTACAACAATGCATCAAAGCAGAGTGATCGTCTTCCAGCCTCGCCGGAAGCTGTCAGTGTCATCATCAAAGTCATCCGAGGAAGAGAAAGCTGCTCTATTGGCATAAAATTAATGGATTTTGCCGAGTTGAAAACAAGACAATGCAAGTCTTTTTGGTGGATCGTTAGAGAGCAAGATTTTAAAGACAAGAATATTTCTTAATTAATTTAAATTAAATTAAATTAGTCACCTCAATTAAAATAAATTTAAATGAGCGAATTTCAAACGTAAGCATTTTCACCTTTGACCATTGCTAATCGCTTGCCGACTTTTAGTCAAATTAAACATTCAATCAAAAAATAAATAATAATTTAGAAAGAAATTACAAACACGCCTTAATAAAATGCTCTAAGATGTACAAAGTAAATTTTAAACATGAAAGCGTGGGGCGCAATCGTTGCACAGAAGGCGCCCACGTATTTATGTTTATAAATTTCTTTTTTACTTTTTAGAGCATTTTATAAAAGCGTGTTTGTAATTTTTCTTAAAAGTTTTTATTTATTTTTTACTTTTCGTTTTTTTAAACTTATGAATTCTATTTTTTAATTCCATATACTTTTAAAACTTTTCTAAAGTTAAATTTTTTTTGGGAATATATGGAAAAAAATCTGTTTTAATTGTACATCTTTTTAATTAGCTTCAGTTCGGGTTCGGGTTCGGGTACTGGCTTATGATTTCAAATTCGTGGATTGATTTTAAATTTACCAAGTGTATATACATATACAAACGAGAGCGATCAATTCATCCATTGGAAATTACACGTATTGAATAAACTCTAACAAGTTAATTTTTTAGCTTTCCAAATAATGTGATTTTTCGGCCGAAGAAGGCTTAATTATTTTAGTTCGTTCGCGGCTCGGTCCGGCCAGATAATCAGGCGGATTAGTGGTCTAGCTTACACACTCACCAATAAAATGACCTATTTGTGTTATTTGTTACGCAAAGGGGATAATACAAAACTTGTATGGCTTGCGATTAGTATAATACGTTACCTCTTAAATTATTGTAATTAGTTAATTTTTTCGCGGCTCGGTCCGGTTAGGTAATCAGGCGGATTAGTGTTCTAGTTTACACATTTGCCAATAAAATGACTGTGACGCATAGATCATTTATAGACTTTGCCAGTTAAAATTTAGGATTATGCAAGATTATCTTTATAACAAAGGGTCTTTGTTATATCCGAAAAACTTTGAGTATATGAATGAATAAATATAAGGTTATATAACTGAAGTAAATATTTTAGAGTCATGGCTATCCGCGATTTCTTCGACCAAAGGAGGCTTAATTATTTTAGTTCGTTCGCGGGTCGGTCCGGCCTGATAATCAAACGGATTAGTAGTTTAGTTTACACAATCACTAATAAAATGACGTATTTGTGTTATTTGTTACGCAAAGCTGATAATACAAAACTTCTACGCTCGCGATTAGTATAATATGTTACGTCAACAAAACTTGTATGAGTATATGAATGAATAAATATAAGGTTATCCGGGATTTCTTCGACCGAAGGAGGCTTAATTATTTTAGTTCGTTCGCGGCTTGAAGAAAAAAAAGGTCACTTTAGACGAAGACCCTCTTTTGTGGTGGAAAGATAACAGAACAAACTTTCCAAATTTAGCGGTGATCGCTAAACGCTACTTGGCGGCCCCAGCTACCAGCGTTCCATCGGAACCGTTGTTCAGTGGTGCTGCAATTATTTATGAGCGCTAAGGAACCGATTATCAGGCAAGACAGCAGAAAAACTGTTGTTTATGAAGTACAACTTGCCTGAAATCGGTTCCTAATACTATTTCATTTTTAATAAACTTGAAAAGTTATGAAAACTCTGTTTGTGTTGCTATTTTTTAAACTGGAATAAATATTTATTTACTAAAAAAATTTATTTGTTCACAACTCCGAGTTCGGGTATTAGGCTTATAAATTTTCGGGTTCGAGTTCGGGTTCGGGTATCAAGTTTTCACATTTTCGGGTTCGAGTTCGGGTTCGGGTAACAAGTTTTCTAATTTTCGGGTTCGGGTTCGGGTTCGGGTATCAAGTTTTCACATTTTCGGGTTCGGGTTCGGGTATCAAATTTTCACACTTTCGGGTTCGAGTTCGGGTTCGGGTATCAGAAAAAGACCGGGTAGTACCGAACTCGGGTTCGGGTACCCGTGACATCCCTACTTTGTAGTATAAACAGGGGCGCAACCAGCAAAAAATGTTGGGGGGGCTCAAGTGTGAAAAAAGAAAAAAGCCCACCGCAGGAGATTTTTTTTTGACTTTCTTTAGTCTGCAGTTTTTTGGTATCTTTAATAATTTATTAATGAAAGAAAAGAAAACCTGCAAACTGAAGATAGTCAAACTCAGTCTCAAACCAAATAAAGCAATTGTTAAAACAAGTAAATTAAAAACTAATTTTTAAAACCCAATGCTTTTATATATATAAATTCCTAGATAAAAAAATATAATAAACACACACACGTAC
>OZ022239.1:25272942-25274790 GCA_963978895.1 Erpobdella octoculata
TAGTCAACCAAGTCAAAGTAAAGTTGATAGTTTGATTGTTGATTATGTTGTCGAGTCGATGTCTCCACTTTGTACAGTTGAAAAGCCGATGTAATGCAAAGTTTGATGCTATTGTAGAATTGTTGAACTGAGGGAAAAACTGGCACAATTATCTGATGCTCTCCAATTGCCTCATTTCAATAGGAATGAAATGGATTTTCTGAGTGAATATAGAACTGTTATGCAACCATTAGCTATGACACTCGATCAGCTGCAAAGTGATAAGAATTGCTACTATGGGATGCTACTTCCTATACTAACGCAGTTAAGATACAAACTTCAGAAGATGCAAACAGAAGGGGGCATGTTGGTGTGTAGTGCTTTAGTGGGATCCATACTTTCTGGTATAGCAAAAAGGTTTGGCTCATTTTTTAATTTTGATGTTAGTGAGCCTTGTGTTCAACAAGCGATAATGGCAGCTGTTTCACATTCTTGTTACAAGTTGAGATGGGTTGCACCAGATAATCGGGAAAATGTTACTCAAATGTTTCTTGGAGCAGCTAGGCGCTTCGCTGAGCAGTCAGTTGAAGTTACTGAAACAGATGTTAACCAGCTGACAGATTATGCAGCTGAAGAAGACTATGGGTTTGATCAAGCTTCAGCTCCTGCAGAACCAAAGAATTCCATACAAATGCAGGTACTGAAATGATTTTTTTTCGATAATTGATTAGAGAAAAACAATTGTAATTTAAATGTGCATTTTATTAACATAAGTGTTTTAATTTTATAATGATGACAGTAACTTTCAACACGTAAAATTAGCATTATTACATGCTCTGCATTAATGATAATTTACATGCAGTTAATTTTTTATCTTCACAGGTGTTGTCATATCTGTCAGATACAGACTGCTCTTTGCAGCACCTTGATTCATACCAGATTGTCAGGAAGATGTTCGTGTACTAAAACACACATATTCCTTCATCTGCATCTGTTGAGCGTCTGTTCAGTATAGCAGGTTTGATTGAGACGCCAAGAAGAAACAAACTTTCTGATGCACTTTTTGAGAAATTAACACTCTTGAAACTAAACCAAAGCATTTTTTAAAATAAAGATTTTTGTGACTTGTAATGACTTCAAGAAGAATTGTCATCAGTAGCAATTTTAATAAGCGCAAATATTTAGTAATGATTTCATTATTTTAAATCATCAAAATCATGATTTTGATTTGAAATCATTTTTGGTGGAAAGAAAAAATGATTTTGATTTTGATTTCAAAATCACTCTGAAGTGAATGATTTTAATTTCAAATCATTTAAAATGTGATTTTACCCAACACTGGGTCCAATGCTTTGACACATTCGTGGATTGGGTTGGGTTGAATTGAAAAAAAAATTAGAAAAAAATTAAATTAAAATCTTTTTTAACTGTCTGGGTTAGAAAATAAAACTTTTCAGGTTGCGCTGGGTTGAGAACGTGGTGGGTTGGGTAGCCAAAAATAGACCCAAGTCCACCTCTGGAATGAAACAGACTTGCGATCGACCCAAACTATCAGCAGCTTCTAGACAATGTTGGGTCAAGAATTTCGGGTGACTTTTTTAATTTAAAAATGAATGTTGATGTTAGGGGTATGATCGATGGTAGGGGGGAGTGGTTGTCTTTAAATTTCGACCCTGGTTAACTGCTGCAAAATGAGTTGCACTTCGACTGTTTAGTGGTCGTTTTAGATTGAAATATAATTACTCTCAAGACCCACGCACCCACCCGACAAAGGAGATCTGCCACATTTGTTATCTGTTCATTTTAATAACGAAAACAAAGACAACAAAAAAGCATCCGCAAACAAACGAAAAAGCTTTTAGAAAAGAG
>OZ022239.1:25274990-25329990 GCA_963978895.1 Erpobdella octoculata
AAAACATTTCTCAAACAGCCAAGAGAAAAATTATCTTCTTCTTTTCAGTTCACCAAAACGTGGTATTTTAAACAGTTTTTTAATATTTTCTTTTTTTCTTTTTAGTGCATTACTAAAACGTGTTTTTAAAGTTATATATATATATATATATATTTATATAGTTATATATATATATATATATATATATATATATATATATATATATATATATATATATATATATATATATATATATATATATATATATATATATATATATATATATATATATATATATATATTATATATATATATATATATATATATATATATATATATATATATATATATATATATATATATATATATATATATATATATATATATGTTAATACTTTTCTTAATACGTGTTGCAGTAAACAAAAAACGTTGTTCCGAAATATTGAGAAAGTATCTATAAAACTCATAACGGCTAAATGGAGACTTATTTTTAATCGAGCTTGTCTTAAAGAAAGTATATATATATATATATATATATATATATATATATATATATATATATATATATATATATATATATATATATATATACATATATATTTTTTTATATATATATATTAGCTGACCCAGCAAACGTTGTTTTGCTTTTTAAATTATTTTGGTTTTTTTATTAAAAGTTTAATGTCGCTCTTCCGCTCCCGGTCGCTTTCCCGATTTATATATATATATATATATATATATATATATATATATATATATATATATATATATATATATATATATATACATATATATATATATATCTCGTGTCATAATGTTTGAAATTGAACTCCTCAGAAACGGCTGAATCGATTTTTATGAAATTTTTTGTGTACATTTGGTATGTCTGAGGATAGGTCTTAGGCTATATAAATATTTTTTTAAAAATTATTTAGAAAGTTATTTTGGAAAAACAATAAGATGCAATTATGTCCTTTTTATAGGAAAATGCAATAGATAGACAGACACACACACACACACACACCACACACACACAAACATACACACACACACACACACATATATATATATATGTTTGTGTGTGTATGTTATTTTTATCTTTGTTACAAATGTACCATTTCCTTTAATAGTAACTTAAACAAATGTCATAACCTGAATTACTTTAATCAAATATCAACTTAGTTGTCGTCACTTGCCAAATAAAACCTTAAATTAGAGATAAATTGGCAGAAGAGCAAGCGGAACGTGAAAACAAGCGGAAACGGGAGAGTAAACGGGAACGGGAGAGCAAACAGAACGGTAGAGCAATCGGGGAAGGAAACGGGAGTTAAAGAGAAAAACGATAGAAAAACTTTCAAAAACCCCGGGCATTTTACACTCGATTGCTCTTCGAGATTGATTTTTTTTAAATTGTCATAATTTTGTACATTAAACTTTTAATATAAAAACCAAAATCATTTATAAGGCAAAACAACGTTTGCTGGGTCAGCTAGTATATATATATATAAACATATATATATATATATATATATTAATGTAAAATCGCTGTTTTTACAATAGGTTTTCCCATTGATATACGTTAAAGGACTTCGAATAACTATTATGGACATTATTAA
This sequence comes from Erpobdella octoculata, assembly GCA_963978895.1. Taxonomy (NCBI): domain Eukaryota; kingdom Metazoa; phylum Annelida; class Clitellata; order Hirudinida; family Erpobdellidae; genus Erpobdella; species Erpobdella octoculata. Next base: position 25,276,586 of record OZ022239.1, read on the forward strand.
TAAACCAGAAGGTATAACTAGCCGTAACAAAGCTTCATTTATTATTTTCCAATAAAACATCAAAACCATTCTATTGAGCCCGGTATACGATTTGGTGATATCGTAACATTGGTATCAGAAGTGGGATACAAGAATGGTTTTGAAATCATTGGATGAGCTTTGGGCGAGTGAAATGAAAGACGAGCTGGAGAAACGTGGCCTGAGCGATACAGGTAAAAAGGACGAACTTATGGAACGCCTTTTAGCCGCGTTAGTAAATGAGGGCTATGGGCCTGACGACGACGACTATCTATTCGACATTGACGAGGAAGCTGTGGTCAAGCGAAGGAAATTAAAAAACAAATTGCTGGAGGAAGAAAGACAACGAGCGAAAGAAAACATGGCAGCACAGAAGAAGACAGGAGAAGGAATGATTCTTGGCCACGGAAACAAAGTAGCAGCAGCCGGTACAACTGTTGAGAGTTTGGTCGCAGGGTTGGCTGAGGCAGTGGTGGACACGGTTCTGGACCAGCGGGCTGCTGGTGATGTGGGCTGCTGCGGCGAAACCCAATTTGAACTGGAGTCCACCAGCTGTGTCTCAGAGCATGTGACGGATGACGGCCGTACAGACTGCACAAGTCAGGTGGGTCATGATGATGAGCCTGTTAAAGACGGTCATGATAAGGAACCTTGCAAAGATGCTCAAGGTGAACCATGCAAAGATGGTGAGAGTGATACAGTCGGTTTGGACGTCAAAAACCAAACTAAAGAAGATGAGAAGAATGTTGAAAACAAAATGCAAAACGATGAGAATGAAAGTGACGATGATTATTATAATAATGGCAATAACAACTATGGCTTTCACCCATACAGCGACGGTTCTGAAACGGAAGCCTCCATAACAGACGATGGCACCGAATATTCAGGGTCAGATTTTAATGAAAAAGCTGACTCGGATGAAGCAACCGAGGAATTAGAAACGGACGAAACTCCAATGGAAAAATACGTCAAAGTTAACTTGACAAAAAAAGAAGACACTGATTTGAGAGACGATGGCGATAATTTGAAGAAAGATCCGCTGGACGATACGAAAGTTGACACCGACGAAAGAGCCGAGTTGGAATGTGAAAAGAAAACGTTCGATTGTAGCTTGGAAGAAAACAAACATGACGGCGATGAGCTTCTCCAAAACAACAATAGCAATGCAGCAAGCAAAAACTCTGGAAAAGATGAGACAAGAACAGAGAACGGTACCGAGGGTTTTAAATCAGATGAATCCACAGAGGATTCTAGATCAGATAGACTAAGAGTCATTGTAAAATCAAATAACAGTTTGATGAAGGGATTTATTGGATTTATGGAACGACGTGTTTTCGAAAAACCTTTTGAAGAGTTTCTTGAGAAAGATCTAAAGGATGTGAAGGAAGAAGAAAAAGCAGACAATTCCGATAAACCGTGCAAAGATGTTCAGGACGAGGCATGCAAAAAAGGCTGTGATGAACCGTGCAGAAATGGCGACGATGAGCCAAAGAAAGACTCTGTTGATGAGCCAAAGAAGGACTGGAAGAAACTGTGTCAAACGGTCAAGAGACTTGACCATGTTGTTTGCGAATTGCGGTGAAAGCCACGAGTAAAGATCAAGGTATTTTGGTGTTCGTGGCCGAGTCGCATTTCTTAAAAGCGATATGCTGTTCGGGACGAACAGAATTTAGAAGGGGGTAATAATGTAAAATCGCTGTTTTTACAATAGGTTTTCCCATTGATATACGTTAAAGGACTTCGAATACCTATTATGGACATTATTAATAAACCAGAAGGTATAACTAGCCGTAACAAAGCTTCATTTATTATTTTCCAATAAAGCATCAAAACCATTCTATTGAGCCCGGTATACGATTTGGTGATATCGTAACAATATATATATATATATATATATATATATATATATATATATATATATATATATATATATATATATATATATATATATATATATATATATATATATATATATAGTCTGTCTGACTGATTTTGGCCTATATATTATATATAAACTCCTCCGAAACGGCTGAACCGATTTAAATGAAATTTTTTGTGTACCTACCAAACATACACATCAAAATTGGAGGAGTTTGGACACAAACACCGTCACGAGATTTATATATATATAAATTTTTAGTTCTTACAAATATAACATCGCCTTGCTTTTGCAAGACAGTCCCAAGCCTGGAGAAAGGAGGAAGGAAAAGTTAAAAGGATCAAATTATGATCCACGACTGGAAGTACTTAGGTGCTTCTGACACAGCCGTTTCAGTCTTAAAACACTTGGTGTAAAGGACTATAAACTATTATAAAAAAATCTTACAAATATATATATATATATATATATATATATATATATATATATATATATATATACTTGCAGTGCCCGTAGCGGCTTCTCTCGCATGAAATTAGAGAGTTTGAACCGTGCATCCATAGTAGAGATCAATTTTTTAGGTCTCGGCTCGGCCCGTCGACATTTTAGCCCACCCCGTTTTAAAAACCCAAACTCTTGGCCCGGCACAGCCCGTCTGAATTAGGCCCGGCCCATTCTTACAGGCCTAGAAGTTCTATATACTTGATGAAAAACTTCGGCCCGTCCCACCTTGACTTCAGGTTTGGCCCAGCCCAACTGAAGACCCTAAAATCACTAAAATATCTATATACTTGGTGAAAAACCTCGGCCCGTCCCACTTTGATTTAAGGTTTGCCCTGGCCCGTGCGAAGACTCTAAAATAACGGCTTGGCCCGGCCGGTGATAAACTGGACTTAGCTACTTTTAAACGGCACAAAACTTCAAAATACTAATTTTTACATTTGTAGCACTTACAGTTTTTGAGTAGCAGTAATTCGAAATCAAATACCCCTTATTTCCAACCCACATTTGAGGTCCTGGAAACCAAATTTTCAAAAAATGGTGAAATACGTATATCATTATTTTTAGGGTAGAAACTAAATACTAATTTTTACTTTTGTAGCATTCACATCTTTGGAGTAGCAGCTACTTTAAAAACCAAGTAATCCTATTGTCCACCCCACATTTAAGGTCCTGGAAACCAAATTTGTAAAAAATGGTGAAACACATATATCGTTATTTTTAGAATCGAAACTAAATACTAATTTTTAAATCAGTGGTATTTACAGTTTTTGAGTAGCAGTTACTTTAAAAAACAAATAATCCTATTTTCCACCCCACATTTGAAGTCCTGGAAACCAAATTTTCAAAAATGCTAAAACACGTATTTCATTATTTTTGGAGTAGAAACTAAATACTAATTTTTACTCCTGTAGCATTCACAGTTTTTGAGTAGCAGCTACTTTAAAAACCAAATAACCCAATTTTCCAACCCACATTTGAGGTCCGGGAAACCGAATTTTCAAAAAATGGTGAAACATGTATTTTTTTATTTTTCAAGAAGAATCCATATACCAAATTTCAAAATCTCCTCATTTTTGGTTTTCGAGATATACATTGTTTTAGAAAAACGTTTGTTTTCCAGTTTCTTTCCCTCAGGAGCAAAATTTTCACAAATCCTTTCTTAGTGGATGCTTACGCAATAAAAGTAATATAAGTTTCAAATTTCACGTTTCTAGGATGAGGCGTTTGAGCTCGGCGTTGATTATCAGTCAGTCAGGACATGTTCTTATATAAAATGGTAAAAATGTGCCAGGCGGGGCCTGAAATTTTGGCTTAGGAAACGGCCGAGCCGAATTGCCGACGGTCTTAGCCGAGCTGCGAAAAATAGGCCCGTGCAGTACTCCACCTTCCGCCATTCAAAAATTTAATCCATCCCTCAAAAATCCACTAAAGTTATTTTCTCCTCTTTATGAAAACGTGTTTTGAGTTGTTGTGCTGTTAGATTACAGTTTGAGTTATAATATCTTAATTAAATGTAATTCATATAATACATAATAATTAAATGTACTTCATAACTAAATCCAATTAAATGTACTTCATCATTACATGTAATTAAATGTGTTTCATAATTACATCTAATTAAATATACTTCGTAATTACATCATAATTATATGTACTTTATAATTACATTATAATTAAATCATGGATATCCTAATTAAATGTACTTCATAATTACATCCTAGTTAAATGTATTTTCTAATTACATCATAATTAAATGTACTTCATAATTACATAATAATTAAATGTACTTTATAATTACGTTATAATTAAATGTACTTCGTTTTTTGTAATGACATTGTAAACGATGTAAACAACGTAGAAAATGCACTTTCGGATCGATGAATCAAATACAAAGAAAAAACTAGAACTTTCTAATTAATAAAATCACCGGCCGAAGATGAAAGAAACTTCTCCACTGTACCACTCATCCTTGTTACAGGACGGTTCTCAATTGCGTCCTCGAACGGGCACGGGCTACATCGAGTAAGGTCAAAGTTCATGAACTTTTGTTACATAAATTTTTTTTACAAAGTTGGTAACAAATCATAGATTTCGACCCCAAACTTCTGGAAAGGTCGACTTTCTTGTTCCACGTCTGAGTCGGTTTGTCTTCTTGTCATCCTGCACCGCAGTTTCTGTCTGTTTGTCTCCGTTTAAGTGAGATTCTGATTGGAGGTTGCAGGTGCGAAACTACAAGATGTCTTGTTTTATCGATTTCACTTTTGCACACGTTAATTACTTTTTCGGACGGACGCATGGATGGATGGATGGATGGATGGATGGATGGATGGATGGATGGATGGATGGATGGATGGATGGATGGATGGATGGATGGATGGATGGGTGGGTGGGTGGATGGATGGATGGATGGATGGATGGATGGATGGATGGATGGATGGATGGATGGATGGATGGATGGATGGATGGATGGATGGATGGATGGATGGATGGATGGATGGATGGATGGATGGATGGATGGATGGATGGATGGATGGATGGATGGATGGATGGATGGATGGATGGATGGATGGATGGATGGATGGATGGATGGATGGATGGATGGATGGATGGATGGATGGATGGATGGATGGATGGATGGATGGATGGATGGATGGATGGATGGATGGATGGATGGATGGATGGATGGATGGATGGATGGATGGATGGATGGATGGATGGATGGATGGATGGATGGATGGATGGATGGATGGATGGATGGATGGATGGATGGATGGATGGATGGATGGATGGATGGATGGATGGATGGATGGATGGATGGATGGATGGATGGATGGATGGATGGATGGATGGATGGATGGATGGATGGATGGATGGATGGATGGATGGATGGATGGATGGATGGATGGATGGATGGATGGATGGATGGATGGATGGATGGATGGATGGATGGATGGATGGATGGATGGATGGATGGATGGATGGATGGATGGATGGATGGATGGATGGATGGATGGATGGATGGATGGATCGATGGATGGATGGATGGATGGATGGATGTTAACAAAAATTGCGTTTTCATCGATGGATGCATGAATTAATGGATATCGGGATGAACAGATGGACGTATGGATAAGTCCTTAAAAAAAGAAAAGAGCTGCATTTTATCACATTGAATTCTATATGGGAATTTATGACATAAAACAATTGATGATGATGATGATGCCAGCAAAAACAACAACGAATATTTTTTTCTCCATTAGCCATTACCCGGATATAAGCCCACATCGCGCCACTAACAAATAAAAATACGCCGACCATCTAGAATAACTTCAATTTTTTTACCATGACTCCGTGTACTGATGCTCCACGATGTTGGGTTTCGGTAGAGATGGGCATGATAGGCGCTGAACACGGTCTTGTAGTCCATATACGCACTGGCGGATCTAGCCAACTTTTGAGGGGGGGCAAGTTTGAGCCAAAATAAAAAATATTAGTACAGTTTTTAGAACCGTAAAGGTTCTATTTTGAGAGGTAGGGGCGTCATTTGGCGGGGCTGGTGGCCTCTTAAATTTTTTTAAATGTTTTTGGAAAAATATCTACGAAGTTTTTTAAAAAAATCGGAAAAGTACTTACAATTATTTTTCTCGGTCATCAGCTATTTTTAAAAAAACGTGTATAAATTTTTTTAAACATTTTTGGAAAAGTACCTACGTATATCCTACTCCCCTGCTCCTCAGATATTTTGGAAAGAAGGGTTTAGCATTAGGAGGGTACAATTTTGAATTATGTAGGTTTTTAAAACAGTTTAACCCCCTCGCCCGTAATTTTTTTGAAATAACTCTCCCAGGGGGGAAGTGAAAATCTATCATCCAAATCAACCTTTTGAAAAAATCTTTGAAGACGAAGGGGTGAATAATGTTAATATATTTTGTAAATAGAGGATAAAAACAGTCAAGAACAATGCGGTCATCATCTTTGTGTCCTTTGAGTGAAATATTCTGAATTTCGGCATGGGACGCAAGAAAAATGCATGATTATTTAGCATTTTAAACATTTATATACGTATGAATTTTTTAGAAACATTTCATTTTGAAAGTGTGTCCTGGCTTGCTTTTTAATAGGCTTTTTAATTTTTGAATTTGGTTCCGACGAGGAGGGGGCGCCAAAGTCTATTGACAAAATGTGAGGGGAGCCATGGCCTGAATGGCCCCCCTGGATCCGCCAGTGCATATACGTCTAAGCCCAAAGAAAGAGGAGAGAAAAAAGTCACACTATCTTCTGCGACAGGAAATACCTTGATATTTCCAACATAAACTATTTCAAAATGCCAGACATTACCGCTAGGGTGCAGTCATGATGAAATAGTTTCCCCATAACCATGTCATTCTTCGCACTGTTTCCACAACTATGTCACCCTTTGCAAGTGTCCCCATAGCCATGTCATCCTGGCTTGTGTCCCCATAACCATGAAGTTAAAACAAGTAAAGGAAGAACGAGGTTTTCAGCACAAACTTTGATTTCAAATACTCTCGATTTCAAATACGAAAGATGTTCAAATTAAGTTTTTTTAATTGAATCATGTATTGTCATCCAATATGAAGCTATGCTGAAAGTTTCAGCTTCCTAGCTAGTCAAAAAGCTGGTTAAATTCAGAAATGGGCACAAACTATTTTTTTAAAGTTAAACTTTAACTAACTTTTAATTAAAAAACCTTAGTTAAACTTTTAGTTGCAACTAATTTAAAATAGTTGATAACTAAACTATAAAAAAGTAGTTAAACTTTTTCCAACTATTTCTTAACTTTTTTGTTTTTTATATTGATTTTGGCACTTTCGTTTCTTTCAATTATCTTCTTGAAATTTTGTTCCTTAACCATTTGTTAACATGATCAAAAAATAGAATGACTCAATGTTTGAAAATTATTTTCAACAAAACTGCATATTAAATGTTGATTTTAAAGATAATAAACTTTGCCACAGACGCGCTTATTAGGACAAAATCGGCATCATGCACTGACATTTTTACTGTCTTGACTGTCACCTTTAAGCTTGATTTCTTCAAAACAAGTTTTTACAATAGCACTAGGGGCGCGTTGTTAAATTGATCGCGATAGTGAATCCTGGTGTTAACCCCAGTAGCTCCTGCTCTAAGTAGGAGTCAAGCATAAGAGTACAAGAGTAAGAAGGTATGAGCCTAGACACCAATCGGAGCAAAGCGGTGTCAAATGAATCCGGTCAAAAACAACGCGCCTTATGCATCTTATTCTTTTACTGATTCTTAGTCAATATATTATCCTCCACACTACAACATGGCCAGGCTCGAGAGTTGAAAAAGAAGTTATTGTAAACAAAACATAATAAGGTATAAACCCGAGAACTGATAAACATAAAGTTTTATTAAAAATTTTTAAGCAACTAAATTTTATTAATTAAACTTTTTAGTTAGCAACTAAAAAAAATTAGTTAAACAATCACTTTAACTAAACTTTTTTGACTTAGTTAAACTTTGCTATTAATTAAAAAATTGTAGTTAAACTATTAGTTAGTAACGCTGTTGAAATGGCGCTGCAATCGCAAAAACAACAGTAATATGATTTTTTTTAAATCTGTCAAATGTTAAACAAATAGAAATAAAATAAATTATTAAAGCTATTTTTATGCTTTTTTTATTTAAATTTCTAATCAGCTTTTAAACATCGTCGCTTTGTCGTCCAGTCATTAATCATGTTTTTTGAAAAGTTTTAGGAAAGTTTTCGATTTTCAGAATTTTTCGGATTTTTACTTTGTTTATTATGATATATTAAGACATATACATTAATGCTGCAAATTGCAAAACTCTAGCTGGTCGGAAGTAAAATTCTTCATAACTGGCAAGCAGACAAACAAACAAACAAACAAACAAACAAAAACAAACAAACGAGCAAACAAGCAAACAAGCAAACAAGCAAACAAGCAAGCAAAGCCAAGCAAACAAACAAACATTTATTGACAACGTCAAAGCAGCAAAAAAAAATTAAACTAAAAAAAATTTTAAAAAAATCTTTCATGCTTAAAAGTTTTTCCTTGATTGGAAAAAACAGGAAGTTTAGCTCAAAATATCATCACTATCATCACCATCCTCACCATCACATTATCACCGTCATCATCATCGTCGTCATCGTTGTCGTCATCGTCGTCATCGTTGTCGTCATCGTCGTCAATGTCATCGCCACCATAATCATCATGATTAATAGGAGGGTGACGAGACTTTTCAAATTTGTATCGACATATATTGGAACAAGAATGTCTGCAATTACTCTGATAGAAAATATTTAAAGAACAAATTGTCATCACGTGACCAACAGTGGCGACAGAGAATGGCGATGAGCGAAAGAAGAAATGGAAATATTTGTAATGAAATATTCAGCGAGCAGGTGATAATAACTATCAAAACGATCATCATCACCATCATTGTCGTCCTTATCATCATCACCACCACCACCATCACCCCACACCATCATCACCATCATCGTCGTCATCATCATTATCATCATCCTCATCATCATCATCATCACCATCAACGTCGTCGTCTTCATCGTCATCATCATAATCATCATCATCGGGGATATTAAAAAGTCATGGCAACGAATGACAGTGAATAAATGACTCATGAATATTCAACGAGAACAAAAAAATTAAATATATACGAACAATACCGTGATAAGAACGAGAAGCGTAATAACAACACACTTCCGTACAGTGCGATAATAAAACATATCTCATGTACACACACACACAGGTAAGGAAGAAGGCGAACAAAAAAACAAACATACCACGTGATATAATCGAACCAACTTCGACCTTGACATTGGATCAGCAAAGAACAAAACATGCTGGAACAAAAGAATTTCTAAAAATACACCTGGAACCAGATGTTTAAAGTTGACCAATCATGTTGGAGCCGACTTCAGATCGATTCGTCATTTATCGATTTGCAATCGTATGTTACGCAATGACAGGTTACACACACTGCTTGTTCACACATACATGCAGTCATACAACCAGACATGCAAGAAAACATACAACCAGACATGCAATGCAAGCAATCATATTAGCAGATAAACAAGAAGCCATACATCCAGACACACATATGCATACATGTTACTTTCAACAGCTCTTCGGAAATCACCAGCAATTTATTATGTTTACCAAAATCTGTGACATTGTTTATTATTATTATCATTATGATTTGCACCATTGTTGCTGTTTAGTACACCACTCAAACGTTCCAGGACTTTCAAGCTCTCTTGCATTGTGCACGTAGGATGATAAAATTCTATTAGACAGAGGTGTCGATTTCAGTCATTAGCTTTCACATTTAACTGCACAGGTAGCTTTACGTGCAAACTTTTTGTTGCTTCAGGGCTGCAGCCCGTTCAATCATCCCTCCATCCGTCTTTCCGTCCATCCGTCCGTCCATGGATGGATGGATGGATCCATCCAGTTGATATTTTACAAAAACAAATTTCTGTCATTTGTGACGGGTTACAACTAGTCGTAATTCAATTCAGTCCGCCTTCGACACGGAAATTATACGTGAATGAAGTCTTTCACTGAACGTACTGGAGTCAAAAGCCGGCGTACTGCCGACCTGCCAACCGTGAAGCAGTGGCTCCGCGATAAAAAAAACCCGCCTTATTTTGTCGTACTTTATGGCGCCGCACGTCAGTCATTGTTATGTACGAACTGTTAGAAATGTATTATTTGTGTGCATTACAAAGACGGCTGCTCGTGTGCTTTGTAGTTCTGACCCCTTGATATAGTCCTGGCCTCTTGATGTAGTTCCAGACCCTTGTGATGTAGCATCGACTAGTGATCGGTACGGGCAGGGCAGCGGGCAGAGCCTTCATTTTAGGGTTATCTAGTCAGGCCGGGCAAATGTTTTTCAGCAAAGTATAGGGATTATAGGCCCGTAAAATGGTATGGGTCTGGAATTTTGTCCTATGCAAGGAGCCAAGGCGGGCCGGAAAAAAATCAGCCCGTGCAGGATTTTAATGTTTACATCTACTTAACCGAGTTTGCGGCATCGATAAAATATATGTATATTTTTTTGTTTTCCAATACTTTCGTTTGCTATTTGCTATGTTTAATGTCATCATAGTAATCTTCTTCATCATCATAATCATCATAGTTGTCATTTTCATCATCATCATAGTCGTCATCATCATCATCATCATCATCATCATCATCATCATCATCATCATCATCATCATCATCATCATCATCATCATCATCACTATTGCATATGTGTTTCACCTATTTACAGATTTTTCCTAGCTGCACTCAAGTCTTTCCAAGACGTGTTTTTGCATTTCCCCAATCTTAATTAAGATTCGGCGGTTCCAGTTGATTAGGTCGCTTTTACGAATTATCGTAGAGTATATTTTATTTTATTTTTCATTTAATTGCAGAAATATAAGCGTATTATTATTGTTATTCCTTGCATGCAAAGTGTTACTTATTCGTAAAGAGCCTTCTTATTTTTTATTTCTGAAATAAATAGAAAAAGCGAAATTCTTAACAGATCGATTTCTTCCTGCTTACAGTCGTGTGCTTGAGTGCATTGGCGATGAAAACGTCTTCTTTTGTGACGTCTTGCTTTGTTTGGCATGTTTATTTCAACAGTATGTGCTAACGTTATTGTACTTGTTCGTATGTCTGTCTGTTTGTTTGTTTATTTGTTTGTATGTTTGCTTGCTTGCATGTTTGGACTGTCATTGTTGTATCTCCAGTTCTTGCTTCTTTCTGATTTATAGGAATGTCACGGATTCGGGTTCTTGAGTTTTGAATTTTCCGGTTCGGGTTTGAGACTTTCAGAAAACCGGGTTCGGGATTTCAATTTTTCAAACACTTGGTTTTGGGTTTTCGACATTACGAATTTTGGGTTTGGGCTCGGGTTTCATAATTGAAAAATATTATTCGGGTCGAGTATCGGGTAGTACCACTTTCATATTTCAAGAAATGCGCCTTTGAGTGATTTTCCTGCTGATGTAATTTTATAATTGGTTAAATGGATTTAGGTACTTGGGAAGTTCTATATCACAATAATAAACTACACATGAACTACAGTAAATATATCTCCGCCTCGCTAATTGCGACCCAGTCCGATGTTTGGATAAAGGAATGTTAAAGTAATACATTAAATATTTATTTTGTTTAGTTTCGTCTATAATTTTGTTTTATTTTTCATGAACTCTGAATTGTTTTTTTATCATAACAAATTCTGTAGCTATAATACTAAGATTTTTAAGTGTTTAAAAGCTTCTTTTCTCATTAAATAGATCTAGTCAATACAATTTATAAAAAATAAATTAAACAATTTTTGTAGTTGTTGTTTGTGTCTTTATGATTTAGTTTAATAATATTTTCTGGCATCAAAGAATAGATTTGAAGACACTGCAGAATTTTTTTTAGTAAAACGAGTAAATTGTCGTCGAAAAAAATGACAAATAATTACAAAACTAAAGAAAAAATCTTGAAAAATATTGTATTTAATAATGTAACTGTTCTTGATGACAGAAAATCTAATATCAGTGCATCAAGAAGAGGGATGTAAATTAATCGCCTGTAATATTCTTCCAGTGTATCCAACGGTACATTTTCCCGGCCTGTCTGTCGTTGTACTATTCTTTTATAAGTAAAACTACCATTTTTTTCAATTATTGTTTTTTTCTACTGCTTTAAAAATTTCCGCAAACATATTTTTGCAGTTTTCTTTTTTTACCAATGCTTTTATTAACTCGTCGGCTCTGTTTCTCTGTCTGTCTGTTTCTCTGTCTGTTTCAAATCTTGCAATCAATTTTTGAGTCACTTCCTGATGATAGATTTTTTTCAAATTTTGCATACATGCTCAAGATAGAAGACAATGCAATATTCAATTATTAGTTTTACAACAAGTCAATTAATTTAGTTAATTTTCTTGAGGATTTTATCGAGGGGTTTCTTGAGGGTTTTCTTGAGGGTTTTCTTGAGGGTTTTCTTGACCACAAAACGCTAACCGACTGGCAGACTATTTTACCAAGTTAACACGAACCACACTCACTGACCGCGATTCTCAAGCGTGTACGAAATTTTCATGAAAATAGTTGAGATATTTAAATTCGATGCTTTTTGATGATATTTTTATTATTATTACCAATGCTTTTATTAACTCGTCGTCTCTGTTTCTCTGTCTGTCTGTTTGTTTCTCTGTCTGTTTCAAATCTTGCAATCAATTTTTGAGTCACTTCCTGATGATAGATTTTTTCAAATTTTGCATACATGCTCAAAATAGAAGACAATGCAATATTCAATTATTAGTTTTACAATAAGTCAATTAATTTAGATAATTTTAATTAATTTCGATATTTCGATATAATTAAGATATTTCGACTTTAACATAAAATAAAAGAGTAATATAAGAAAAAATTGATTGCAAAATTTGTGTTTTAATTACATATAAGAGCATTGGTTTTAAAAATTCGTTTTTAATTTACTTGTTTGTTCTAAAACATTCAACAGTTTTTCAATTCAATTTTTTGCATCAAGTAAATTTAAACTTTTTACCGCTGAATTTGTAATTTTGTAAAGAAAAAAATTTTTTGCCGTTGAAATCTAAAAATCGCCCCCCCCTATTAGATGACCTGGATCCGCCACTGAGTCTCGGGTTTTACTTTTTTTAAATCCAGATTTGGGTTCGGGTTTTAATTTTTTGAAAGTTCGTGTTCGGGTTTCACGTTTTCAAAAGTTCTGCTATGGGTATGCAAAAAAGACTTCGGGTTCGGGTCGGCTACCCGTGACATCCCTACTGACTTCTTTTCAATTTTAACATCTTTCTTAAATGAACAAGTTGAAGACAGAGTCGCCAGCAATTTTTTAGCAAATCATTTGATACTCTGGTCTGGTCAGCGCCTCTGAGGTTTCACAACTCTAGAGTGCGTCATACAAAATCTCTACTACAACGTACCTTATGTATCCTTAAATGTCTTTTATGTCTCCTTATAAATCTTTTTATAGGTTTCCATTTATTTCTATGTATATATATATATCCAGAATTTGAGAATTTGCGCAGATCCACGCAACTTTGTGTTTAAAACCGACGACATCGTTTTTCATTTCCAGCCACACCAGTATGGAGCTAGCTATAATGAGCTTTGAAATATAAATCTGCATTCCTGGAAGGTTCTCCAGATGTCTTGTTTCGTCACGGTTATTATTTTGACCAGAAAGAGTACGTTCGTTAGTTTAGTTAGTTTTTGTTTTATCGATTTGAAGTGAGAGAGGATCCACTTATGCTTGCTAGCTGCATCCTCATCTTTTCTCCTGATTCCCAAATATGGTGACAATTGATTCCCGAAAAGCACAGTAATTCTGGAAAATGAACAAAACTCGTTCTTAGAATGCTGGCATGTAACCTACTTCTCGCATACGAAAGAGAATGAGAGAAATAGAGATAGCGGGAGAGAGAGAAAGAAAGAAAGAAAGAGAGTAAAAGAGAGAGAAAGGCAGCGAGTAATAGATAAAGAAAGAGAGAGAGAGAGAGAAAGAAGAAGAGAGAAAAACAGATAAAGGAAGAAAGAGAGAGAGAGAAAAAGAGAAGGAAAATTTATAGCGAAAGCAAAACAAAAAATTAAGGAAAGTAGAGTAATATGCACTATGAACGGAACCATTCGATTTTTCCGTAGTTTTTGAGATACTTCAAGTTGTTGACTTTTCAATTAATTCAAATTCCACGGCTAGAACAACTCTGATTTGAAACCTGCCTATTTTCAAATGTTCTCTAAATCCACTAATCGATTTACTCCACCTGGATAATCATCTACTAGCTGTCATTTCATGGAATGATTTAATGCAATAAATTGTTTAAAAAAACAAATAACAAATAGATTTGGTCGAACCTGCGAACAAATTCCGAATTCAAAAGGCATGTAAGCTGAAACAACTTTTAAACCGTCAAAGTTGAATAAATCAACCGAGAAATTAATTAAATTCATTTTTAAATATTGTAGCGTAAAATCTTAAGGAGGCTTCGTTAGGAAAAGCTATTGAGCTTTATGACCTGGATGACGATCCTTCTTAGACATGACAGGCCGAGATTTCTGTGCCAAGTATAGGGATTTTAGGCCTGTAAATACGGACCAGGTCTGATCTTTTGGGGCCTATGAAATGGAGTGGGCCACGAAAAATTGTCCCGTGCAGTGCTCTAATGACGACGTTGCCGCAAACTAAAAACATCTTAAAAATTCATGCAAATAATATTTATTTACCGGGCAGTGTCAGACACTGATAGTTTGCTATTTATGTATAAGATTTTTTTTAATTCCTCAGATTAACTTCACAGCTTATCTCGCTTTCTTATTTTCCTGTGAACAAATCCTGGAACTGAAAATTAACAAACTTCCCGTCATCAAATCAAGCTGAAATTAGGAACATAGAATATAGAACAGTTCCTCACGACAATGCAAAGTACGCTTTGGAAATTCCTTAATATATGTTCTAAGAAAACTACTCCGAAATATAAAGGATTTGCGTGAAAGCTTTTTTGTTTTACAATTCTTATTCTTAGTAAAATTGAATGGTGTAGGTGTAGATAAAAGGACTGAAAATCCAAAATCTAAAAGATTAATTTTTTTCTAACAAAATCGCTTTTTTGTCTAAACCTTATCTGTAACTGACCTAATAAACTTGACCTAAGACTGACCTAATAAGAATAATTTTACTGTAACGCGTTTAAAAAACTGCAGAACTTTACTGGTGCAATACTTGTGTTCGAGGATTATCACTATTATCAGCCACCATTTTCTGG
Organism: Erpobdella octoculata; assembly: GCA_963978895.1. Lineage (NCBI taxonomy): Eukaryota > Metazoa > Annelida > Clitellata > Hirudinida > Erpobdellidae > Erpobdella > Erpobdella octoculata. The sequence goes on from OZ022239.1 coordinate 25,291,809, forward strand.
TTAGTAAGTTTATTCAACATACTGTGCGTAAAAATTGTAACTGGATTTTACTGTAACGCATGTAAGACACCGCCGAACTTTATTGTTCAAGCAATCAATAAGCACAGTTGTATGTCGATAAAATAAAATAAAAAAAGAAAATTGAGGGTCCCCAGCTTTGGGTTTTTTGGAGGGAAGAAAGGTTAGCTTTTTAGGGGGAATTGAGCACGGCTGCTTAGGGGGTAGAAGTTCCGGTGTATAACAGGTCTTCATAAATTAAAAGGCAAAGTTGCATGAGTTTTGCTAGTAAGATTCGCTATACATTTATTTGAGTGATTCGAGTATTTTCAGAATATTATGAATATTATTATTATCATTATTATTATAAACCAGGCACGGGCAAGCCCCTCGCCGAACAATATAAACACAAACTGAACGCGCAAACAAATACAACAAAAAATAACGAAAAATAAACAGAGCAAAATAAAAATCCTAAGCAAAATCAAATTGCATATCACCAAAAAAATCATCCAAAAGTGATTTGAACAAAGACAACGATTCAGCAAACACCACCGGCCCAGGGAGCCGATTCCAGTCGTCCACCACTCTGTTACTGAAGTAATACTTCCTGCAATCTTTATGAGCCAACCTAGTAGCCAACTTGAACTCATGTCCCCTAGTTCTTTCGTTAGGGCAAAGGGTCAACCCCGGACAGTGGCAATCCATCAACTGACCAGACTTCATTTTATACAGAAGAATTAGGTCGGCTCGCATTTTTCTATATGTCAGGGAAGGCAATCTGAGTTTCTTCAACCTTTCCGTATAAATGAGACCTTTGCATGACCTGACCATTCTGGTAAACCTTCGCTGAACCCTTTCGAGTTCTTCAATCAGACCACGCCCGTGAGGACTCCAAATCTGAACTCCGTACTCCAATTGAGATCTAATCAGAGATTTGTACAATGTTACAAAAGCATCATCAGGCAGATATTTTAAAGTTCTTCCAACTATACCCAACAAGGAATTGGCCTTTTTGATTCTAGAGAACACATGGTCTCTGAATTTCAATTTTGAATCCAGTATGATTCCTAGATCAGTAACCGAGCTAACTTCAGGAACCACAACAGACAAACCTGATGTATCTTGCATATAGTAATCCGCTGCAAAACGATTACCTCCAACCTTTAAAACACAACATTTAGATGGATTCACTGTCATTTGCCATCTTGTGAACCACTGCTGCAATTTATAAATGTCGGACTGCAGTTCCCGAGTGTCTTTGAAGTCCGCGATCGGTCTAAACAACTTGGCGTCGTCCGCGAAAAGGTAGATGTTTTCGCTAACACCACAAATATCATTGATATAGATCACAAATAACAATGGACCTAACACGCTTCCCTGAGGAACACCACTCAACACGGGAAAGGAATCAGAGAGTCCTCCCCTCAACTGAACTCTGAATGATCTCTCCGTCAAGTAACTTCTGATCCATTCTATCAATATTGGATGAACTCTATACTCCTTCATCTTAAACAAGAGTCTCTTGTGTGGAATTCTGTCAAAAGCTTTTTCTAAGTCGGTGTAGATTGTATGCACCTCCAACCCAGAGTCAACCGAAAGAGTAACTTCGTCCAGGAACTTCAGCAACTGCAGCACCGTAGAGCGTGAAGGAAGAAATCCAAACTGTCTATGAGTGAAAATATCATATTGCAAAAAGTAGCTCATAATGTGGTCTTTAATTATTGACTCGAGAATTTTGCAACATACTGATGTCAAAGCTATTGGCCTGTAGTTCTCGACTTTAGCTTTGCTACCTTTTTTATACAACGGAACCACAACACATGACTTCCAATCACATGGAACCACCCCCGAAGCCAATGATGCTCTGAAAATCCTCAACAAATGTTCATTTAAAACCAGTCTTGTTTCGCTCAAGATTCTTGAATGTATGCCATCCGGCCCCGCAGACTTTCCCCTGTTCAAGGCCATCAATTTTTTCTCAACAATGCCACTATCGATTTTCAATTCTGTCATTCCACAAGCCGGCACAATTGGGTGAAATGTATCATCGCCTTCAAAGAAATCTTCCCGTACATAAACCGACGAGAAGAATTTAGCGAGTGCTTCTGCTTTATCTCTGTCACACATTAAGTCAGTTCCATCAACATTTAGAACACCAATACTCTCTTTAACCTTGGTAATTTTTTTAACACGGCCCCAAAACAACTTCGGACAGGTTCTATACTCTGAGGCAATACGGCTCTGACTTTCGATGTTGAGCTGTTTTGACAATCTCTTGACTTTATCTCTGGTTACTCGGAACTCAGTCATTATGTCATCTCCATATTTGTAAATCCTTCTCCAAAGCTGATGTTTTAATTCAATGAGACATTTCAGCTCAGGTGTCATCCGAAAGGTAAACTTCTTGTAAATCTGCTTTTTAGGCACAAATCGACTTGTGAGTTCATTTAGAGTATTGCGAAAAAACCTCCATTCGGAATCCACAGAGGACTCCAGAGGTCTGTGAGTGTTAGACAAACACTCATCCAGAGCCATGCTAAGACCACCATAATCACCCAGTTCATAACAAAACCTCTTTTCGTCCGGCCTCAAATTCTTTGTGAAACCAACCAATATTAATGATTTAATTCTTTATGTTCAGCTCCCTTCATATCAAAAACTGTGACAAGTTATTTTTTATTTGTAAAAAAAGATATTTTACATTAAAACCACGGCAGTCTAAAAGGTTTTCGCAACCGTTGTTCGCAACACAATACAAAAATAATTATTGTTTATGGTTTTTTATGAGAGAAGTGATTCACGGTAATGCGACTAAACATGGCATGTAAAAAATAAATTACAAATATGTTATTATTTTACTATCGATCTCGCAAGCTCATAAATATTCATAGCGTATCGGTCCAGGTTATTTATAGAAGCTTCCATTGTGCTCGGTGCCAAGCATTTGCACTGGAATCTATGTATTTATGTAGCCAGAGATACAGACAGGAATAGATACAACAAATATGTCTTCTTTTAGGGCTGTACTAAGCTACGGTATTCAAACTTGAATGCATATCTACTGTCGTTTGAAAGAAAACACCTGTCTCACTAAGAATAAACAGATGAATTTAAACAAATGACTCCGAATTGTAAACTGCTGGAGATAAAGACCGTTGCGAAGCAGAAGAAAACGCAAATGAATTAAAAAAAACTAACGACCGAGACTGTAAGACATGTAAATACCAATTTATATTTCAGTCAACAACTCGATTAGTACCGTAACAACAACAACAACAACAGCAACGACAACAATGGGTAGGACTAAAGTCATGCCGGTGGAAGTATAGTTGCAAGGTGCTTTCATTATCTTATCGATTATTGATCAACGAAACGTATATGGCGGTCTGTCTTGTAGTTGTTATTAACAATCAAATGCTGGTATTTCTGTTTTCAAGATAAACACATTCACTACCAGATGCGTGCGCTTATACACACTCATACATAATCACACACATAAAAACACGCACACACATATACAATTTTTGGCAGTCGCTGAGTTTTTTGAAAGCGTTTTATTTAAGTCTAAAATGAATAGACGTTTATAAAAATAAAGTCTAGTAAATTTAATCTGCGGAATAATAGGAAATACTTTATTGAACTTAAAAATAAACTTACATTAATCTCTCATTAAATAAAACGAAAATGTCATTTCAAGGTATGTACAATACAATGTACGATAATTTTGTATTGCTTATACCAATGTTGACAACAAATTCCGTACGATGGTCTACATTATGGTTGATGTCATTTTTAATAATTCAAGTTATGCATTAAAGAAAGTACAATATAACACATACGAACGAACAAGTATGTAAATATAATGGAATAAAAATTATATATATATATATATATACATATATATATATATACATATATATATATATATATAAATATATATATATAAATATATATATATATATATATATATATATATATATATATATATATATATATATATATATATATATATATATATATATATATATATATATATATATATATATATATATATATATATATATATATATATAGCAAGACCCATGCCCATGCATGGGTCGATCAAACCTCTCCACCATGAGAAAGGTATGACTCCTCTCCTCATATAAAGGAGCAAAATGCTCTTTTTGCATGTGGCGTTGGAATAATTACTAATTGTGTGAATTTTTGTTTGAAAAAAAAACACTTTTATTCTGCAAATGGGTTTCCAGCAGACAGAAATGACGAAAAAGAAAGGAAAGCGAAGAACATAAGGTTTATTAAATCAGCGGTTTTATGCAAAATATAACAGAATGACATACATCTGCCATGCTCGTTTGCTGCTCAACATTTGATTACCACCGTTGCATAACTTCATTATTTCTCTGAACAGAATTCAAATCCTGTTTTAATTGAAAACCTGGCCGATCGACGCTGCCAGGACAGGTTTCAGCAAAGCAACTTAGAAGTATTATATTTCTAATCGAATCGTCAACAAGATCGTTGATTAGAAAACTATATATATTTTTTGTTTATGCTGGTAATCATGAAAATGCCAAAAATTTTATCTCAAAATGGATAACGACTCTAGCGAACTGATTTTGTACCGAAGACCAAGGTCGGCATGGACGACCGTTAAAAAAAGACAGAGCTCTTCGAGAAACGGCTCGAGACATTCGGACGACGAGACACGAGATAGTGTCGACGAGGAAATAGAAGCTTTCAACAGGATGAGAATGAACTTGTCTGAAAATCAGAAATCAACTTCGATCGATTCGAAAAAGAAGAAAAAAACACCGAGAAGAAGTCGGTCGGAGAAGTTACTCCGAGAAGCGGGTAGGAAGGAATCCAGTGATTTGGGAATTTGCAGGGAAAGCGAGACCGGTGGAAAAGGTTGGTATGGAAATTCTAATAAAACATCAGGTTACGACACTGTAGACAAAAAAATAAGTGCCTGTAGCAGATCTAGAATCAACGTTCAAAATAAATCAATGCAAGATCGAAACAGCAAAAGTGGCAAACGAGAGGCAGACGGATCTGACTTGGATAGTCTGGACGAGGAGATAGAAGCTTTCAACCGAGACAGAGCTGAAGAACTAGAGGAAGAGCAGATGAAATCGTCCGTTACTGAAAATAAGTTAAACAAAAGAAGACCACTCGGAAAGGTTTCGGGAGATTTTTGTAATTTAACAAATCTCGATTATAAATCTAACCATTTCGAAGATGAGAACACAATATTTGAAGAGGTAAAGCCGTTGAAACAAAATTTTGACCAAATTGAATTTCTTGGCTGTGACCGAAAATCGACCGACGAAGATCATAGACGAACAACCCATGCCAACGCCAAACGTTCTTATTCAGACAAAGGTCCGAGCGGAAAAGTTTCAAACCACCAAGCCTTCGACAGGGGCCTCAATGTCTGCAACGCTGATAAGTTCAACAGCGATGCCAGCAAAGTCAGCGACGGGGTCTTATTCTCTTTAGACTTTGATATTGCAAGACGAAACGTTCTTGAAAGGTTTTATCTTTTTTTGTATATATTTCTAGCTCTGTTAAGATATGATAGAAATTAATATAATTATAATATACTAGTGGGGTACCCGGCGTTGCCCAGGGTTTTACAGGTTTTTCTATTGTTTTTCTCTCTCGCTCACGTTTCCTTTCCCGCTTGCTCCCCGCTCCCGGTCGCTTTCCCGTTCCCGGTCGCTTTCCCACTTCCTGTGCTTTTTCATTCCCGTTCATTCTCTAGTTCCCGCTCACGCTCGCTCTTTCGTTCCCGTGTCCGCTCGCTCACCCGTTCATTTTGTGATCGATCTCAATTTTTTTCACAAAAACCTTCCTTTATTGACTTTCACGGTTGTGTAAAAATTTCATATATATATACTAGCGGGGTCCCCGGCGTTGCCCGGGGTTTTTAGAGGTTTTTCTATTGTTTTTCTCTTTCGCTCACGTTTCCTTTCCCGCTTGCTCCCCGCTCCCGGTAGCTTTGCCGTTCCCGGTCGCTTTTCCACTTCCTGTCCTTTTTCATTTCGCTCATTCTCTAGTTCACGCTCACGCTCGCTCTTTTGTTCCCGTGTCCGCTCGCTCACCCGCTCATTTTGTGATCGATCTCAATTTTTTTCACAAAAACCTTCCTCTATTTACTCTCACGGTTGTGTAAAAATTTCATATATATACTAGCGTGGTGCCCGCGTTGCCCGGGTTTTTTAGAGGTTTTTCTATCGTTTTTCTCTTACGCTCCCGTTTCCTTTCCCGCTTGCTCTAACGCTCCCGGTCGCTTTCCCAGTTTTCGACCACCTAGAGCTCTAAAACTTTTAGGAAGGCTTTATTCTGGATGACAATACATGAATTTAATGTTTCCGACATGAATTAGGCCTTAAATCAATTAAAATTAATCAAATTAAAATCATCAGACAGTTCAAGATACTCTTTTCTTATGGAAAGGACCTAGCTGACCCAGCAAACGTTGTTTTGTCTTATAAATTATTTTGGTTTTTTATTAAAAGTTTAATGTACAAAATTATGACAATTTAAAAAATCAATCTCGAAGAGCAATCGTGTGTGCAATGCCCGGGGTTTTTGAAAGTTTTTCTGTCATTCTTCTCTCTTGCTCCCATTTACTTAAAAATGCTCTAGTTAGAAAGGTTTATATCTCCTACACAGCCAAACTGTCATTGTTGATAGAAATATGTGTACCTTTAAGGCTTTGCAAAAAAAGTTGGAAAAAATTGTATGAAAATGAGGAGACAATCAAACAATAGTCATTCATCAGTAAAAGAACTCAGTAATGTTTTTGGAGGCCCATTTAAACAACTATACATGAGCTTATCAACTAATACAAGCTGAAATAAATAATATACTTAGAATAAACTATTTAACCAGTGGTGGATCAGTGATTCTGGATAATTTTCATGCATCAAAGTGTTTAGAGAAACGTGAATGGAGTGAAAAAGGGAGCATCTGAGGGATGCATTTTTAAGGATAATGATGATGATGATATCGATATAACAATAGAAAGAGTCAAAGTTGTTACAATTAATTATAAGTGTTTAAATTATATTTTTTTCTATTTTTGTCTAAAAAAATTTAAACCAGAAATCCAGGAGCCTACCATCAATTCTCAGACCTACCAAATGTACACAAAAAATTTCATAAAAATCGGTTCGCCGTTTCGGAGGAGTTTGAAGTTAAACACTATGACACGAGATTTATATATATATATATATATATATATATATATATATATATATATATATATATATATATACTAGCTGACCCCGCAAACGTTGTTTTGTCTTATAAATTATTTTGGTTTTTTTATTAAAAGTTTAATGTACAAAATTATGACAATTTAAAAAAATCAACCTTGAAGAGCAATTGTGTGTACAATGTCCGGGGTTTTTGAAAGTTTTTCTATCGTTCTTCTCTTTTGCTCCCGTTTGTTCTCCCGTTCCCGCCTGCTTTTTCGTTCCCGCTTGCTCTCCTGTTCGTTTACTATCTCGTTTCCGGTCGCTTTTCCTTTACCAGTCGTTCTTTCGTTTTCGTTTTGCTTTTCCGTTTCCGCTTGTTTTTTCGTTCCCGTTCATTTTGCAGTTACCGTTTGCTCTCACGCTCCGCTCATTTGTGACCGATATGATTTTTCACAAAAACCTTCTCCGATTGCCTCTCAAGCTTGTGTGAAAATTGCATTATGATCAGATGAATGGTGAAGCAATGCATAAAGTACTTACATACATACATACGTACACACATAATCTCATATATATATATATATATATATATATATATATATATATATATATATATATATATATCGGGTCATAATGTTTTAAATTGAAATCCTCCGAAACGGCTGAACCGATTTTTATGATATTCATTCAAGTTACATATTTTATATACACTAGAAAGGAAAATGAACTTATAACGCAAAGATACACACACACACACACACACACACATATATATTAACACCTAATTATTTGAATAATATATATATTAATACTTTTCTTAATACGTGTTGCAGTAGACAAAAAAACGTTGTTCCGAAATATTGAGAAAGTATCTATAAAACTCATAGCGGCTAAATGGAGACTCATTTTTAATCGAGCTTGTCTTGAAGAATGGTTTTGTAGTTTATTGGATGATAATAAATAAAGCTTGGTTAATGCTACTTATACCTTCTAATAATAATGTTAATAATAATAATAATACTTAATATATATATATATATATATATATATATATATATATATATATATATATATATATATATATATATATATGTATATATATATATATATATATATATATATATATATATATATATATATATGTATATATATATATATATATATATATATATATATATATATATATATATATATATAGCTTCGCTAATTTTGCGACCGATTTCAATTTTGTTCATTATAATTGTTTCCCAAACATCGGGTGTTCCTTACAATGACTTTCTGCTGCTTAAGTCACTACTTGAATATTCATCAATCCATTTAGCCAGCTCAAAGTCAACATCACGCAAATTTTCCAATTACTTGTGGTTCTTGTCGCAGGAACTTGTTAGCATGGCTTTCTTTGACAGTCGGGTCAGTTCCGCAATCAAGAAGCTGATGGTAGGTGCCATGCAGAATAAAGAAGACCAAGATCAGAATCATTCCAAGCAAATCATTGTTACTCTTGATTCATTTAAGAATAAGAACTTGGAAGACTTCGTCACAGCAAAGTCAATGACACTGTTAACGCATCATGGAACTTCCAGATGAAGAAAACTGCAGAAATAGTGGAAAACTTAAAAGTTGCTAATGATCCCGCTGAGCGTGGAGTGGCACTCATTCAGGAGTACAGTGGAATTTTAACACATGATGAATCGCAGCTACAATTCCTACTCCAAGTTGTGAAGGACCATCGCAAAATGTACCCTGATAGCAGGAAACAGACTCTTTCAAGGCTGCCACAGGCCACAAGTCTATAAACTCTAATCAGAAAGTTAATAGTGAACATTGAAAAAAGATTATTCATTATTAATCTATATATATATAAAAGACTGACTGACTGATAATCAACGCCGAGCTCAAGCGCCTAATTCTAGGAACGTGAAATTTGGAACTTATATTACTTTTATTGCGTAAGCATCCACTAAGAAAGGATTTTTGAAAATTTTGCTCCTGAGGAGAAGAAACTGGAAAACAAACTTTTTTCAAAAACAATGTATATCTCGAAAACCAAGAATGAGGAGATTTTGAAATTTGGTATATGGATTCTTCTTGAAAAATAAAAAGATACGTGTTTCACCATTTTTTGAAAATTCGGTTTCCCGGACCTCAAATGTGGGTTGGAAAATTGGGTTATTTGCTTTTTAAAGTAGCTGCTACTCAAAAACTGTGAATGCTACAGGAGTAAAAATTAATATTCAGTTTTTACTCAAAAAATAATGAAATACGTCTTTTAGCATTTTTTGAAAATTTGGTTTCAAGGACGTCAAATGTGGGGTGGAAAATAGGGTTATTTGTTTTTTAAAGTAACTGCTACTCAAAAACTGCAAATACCACAGATGTAAAAATTAGTATTTAGTTTCTATTCTAAAAATAAAGATATACGTGTTTCACCATTTTTTACAAATTTGGTTTCAAGGACCTTAAATGTGGGGTGGACAATAGGATTACTTGGTTTTTAAAGTAGCTGCTACTCAAAAACTGTGGATTATAGGACTGTTCATCAAAGGACGATTCATCAAAGGACTGTTCATCAAGGACAATTCATCAAGGGACTATTCATCAAAGGACTATTCATCAAAGGACTATTCATCAAGAGGACGGTTCATCATAAGGACTGTTCATCTAATGTCTATTCATCCAGCGGAGTATTCATCAAAAAAGTTAATAAAATTGTTTAAGATGTTATTTTCAACCAAAATATGTTACCAAAATGTGGAGTAATTTATAACAAATTTACAGTGCTACTGTGCTTGCATCCAAATAATTTGTAATTTATAAAAGAACTAGCGGGGTAACCGGCGTTGCCCGGGTTTTTAGAAGTTTTTCTATCGTTTTTCTCTCTCGCTCCCGTTTCTCTCCCCGCTTGCTCTCACTCTCCCGGTCGCTCTTTTTTCCCGCTTGTCTCCCGCTCCCGGTTGCCTTACCGTTCCCGATCGCTTTCCCTCTCCCGGTCACAGCACCAGCAAAACTAAATTCGACTGTTTTCGTAAACCGTATATGTACACATTCACCAAAGGCTACAAACACATCAAAGCATCACGCATGCCCGCTATGTCAAATCTGGCATCGTTGGTTTAACCCCGAGAGGCCACGCTTTAAAGACACTTATGCCTCGAGCAATCAACAAGTTTGTAGAAGACATGGTTGTAATATTCAACAATTTTATTCGTCACATACAGTAAATAAAACAACTGGACAAGAAATAACGTCAAGATCTTTAGATCAAACGAACAAAAGACAACTGAATAAAAAGTTTAAAAAAAACTGCCTTCAACTGTTTGTACAAACAATAGGTATATACACACTCAAACAGCCAGATACCATACACCTTAAAACATCACTAACACCCGGTCTACCACTTCTGCCAAACTTCAAAAAGACGCACACGCTCACTTTAGCGAGGTCAAGAAAGATTCCACATTTCAAAGAGACGTTTACGCTCGTCGATAAATCAACCAGACTCAGATTTCATGCATACTTCAAATAAAAACTAAATACATTGGAAATCATTTAATTGATATAAAAACCTATTTTGTTTTTGAAAAAAGTAGAGGTAGCGAATAGCGCCGAGAACAGCTGAAAAAATATAGCGGCGCTGCCATCAACTATCTTGTCAGCCAATAGTACCGCTTTTAACAACCCTGGTTGCCATCACTATTTTTTTAAATTACTGATATGTTTAAAATTTATTTTATCAAAGATGAAGAACTGTCTTTTAAAACTACATCAAATTATTTTACGCTGAAAATATCTTGGGTATGTATTGATAAAGGTTGTTGAGGAGTGGCTTCAAAATTTGATGAATAGTCCTCTTGATGAATAGACTTTATATGAACGGTCCTTATGATGAACCGTCCTCTTGATGAATAGTCCTTTGATGAATAGTCTCTTGATGAATCGTCCTTGATGAACAGTCCCTTGATGAATCTCCTTTGATGAAAAGTCCGCATACCAAACTGTGAATGCTACAAAAGTAAAAATTAGTATTTAGTTTCTACTCTAAAAATAATGATATACGTGTTTCACCATTTCTTGACAATTTGGTTTCCAGGACTTCAAATGTGGGGTGAAAAATAGGGTTATTTGGTTCTTAAAGTAACTGCTACTCAACAACTGTAAATGTTACAAAAGTAAAAATTAGCATTTAGTTTCTACTCTAAAAATAAAGAAATAAGTTTCACCATTTTTTGAAATTTTGGTTTTCAGGACCTCAAATGTGGGGTGGAAAAAAGGTTTCTTTGGTTTTATAGTAACTGCTATTCAAAAGCGGTGAATGCTACAGATGTCAAAATTAGTATTTAGTATTTACTCAAAAAATAATGATATAAGTGTTTCAACATTTTTCAAAAAATTGGTTTCCAGGACCTCAAATGTGGGGTGGAAATAAGGGTTATTTGATTTCAAAATAACTGCTACTCAAAAACTGTAAGTGCTACAAATGTAAAAATTTGTATTTTGAAGTTTTGTGCCGTTTAAAAGTAGCTAAGTCCAGTTTATCACCGGCCGGGCCAAGCCGTTATTTTAGAGTCTTCACACGGGCCAGGCCAAACCTTAAATCAAAGTTGGACGGGCCGAGGTTTTTCACCAAGTATATAGATATTTTAGTGATTTTAGGGTCTTCAGTTGGGCCGGGTAAAACCTGAACTCAAGGTGGGACGGGCCGAAGTTTTATATATATATATATATATATATATATATATATATATATATATATATATATATATATATATATATATATATATATATATATATATATATATATATAGATAATGTCATATCTCATAAAAATAGCAGTTTTTGTGAGATAGTGTCACTGGTTTTTCTTGAGGAGGAGCAGCTTTTCGAAAGTTGCATTTGAGAGGCCATTTCATCGTTTGGGAAAAACTAGATCTTCTTGAAGAATATTAATGGCTGCAGCAAGTGGTCAAAGTCCTGTTACATATTCTCCTACGAATTCAAGCTCTATGTAAAATTAATATTTATCAACATACCTTGAGATGGGTTAGAAAGTTGGTTGTGGCAGATAAATAGCTTGAAAATGTTTTTGTACCAGGACAGTTTGTGCATCGAGCAACAACCTTATCACCATCGATTTTTTCAACTTTTAAAAACTTTCCATCTAATATTGAAGGCAAACCTTTTTTAACAATAATCATTTTCGTCATTATTTCTCAAAAATAAATGTCCATAAATTGAAATTATAGACTATAGTGATAATACAGAGATAATATAACGTGGACTAGAGATAATACTACGTGAACCATAGATTAATAATTGGTAAGTTCGAATTTTGAAAAATAATTCGGAACAATCTTAGAAATACGAAATACTCATTGAAAATGTATTTCAAATACTGAATACAAAATACTGCCTCCTCTGCGTATTTGAAATACACACACAAAATACACCCGGTGTATTTTAAATACGTATTTCAAATACAAGTATTTGAAATACGTACAAGCACTGCATTTATGCGATGCTACACCATTTATCTGATCGTAATAAACTTTTTACACAACCTTGAATGTCAATGGGGGGGAGGTTTTTGTGAAAAAAAATGAAATCGGCCTCAAAATGAGTGGAGCGGGAGAGCGAGCAGAAACGGAAACTTGAAATTGAGTGGTAACGGGAAAGCAAACGGGAACGGGAAAACAAGCGGGAATGGAAAAGCGACCGAAAGCGAAAGAGCGAGCGGGAAAGCGACCGGGAGGTGGGAACGGGAGAGCAGCGGGAGCGAGAGAAAAAACGATTGAAAAACCTCTAAAAACCCCAGGCAACGCTAGTACTAAAGCCAAGCTATATTTGATTATTGGGGCTTTATCTCCGCTATAAATAAATTTTCTTTAACTAACGTTTATAATTAATGCCATTTTTTCTGCGTTTATAGAGTGGTGAATAATACCTTTTCTTTTCTTATGTATTATTACTAATGCTTTTATGTAGATATAAATTCTATTAATTTATTCCGAGAGATGTCCCTAAAATGGAATGATTCAAGAGAATGCCAGTGTTACACTTCCACTTGGCTATAAACAAAAACAAGGATAACCTAAATGTTCTTCTACGAAGCTCCAAATAAAGGACTCGCACGATCAATAGCAATTGATTAGACCACCACATGGACACGTTTGATAATATTAATTATTTGTCTTCCAAAGGAATAGAGAATGTTTTAGTAGTATAACATTCACAGCCAGTTGTACAGCGCTGTGACTCATAGAGTAGAACTCAGTTGCTGAAAACTAATGTAATTATTGTTTACTATTTTCAGGTACAGTTTTTACAGGGAGGTCGATGCTGACGACAGCGGAAGACAGAGCAATCGGAAGAGCAATGAAAAAATAGATAACCGTCGTATGATGACAGAGGTTGAGCCCTCCATAGATGCTAGCGATCAACCATTTAAAACTAGTCAAAGACCTTATAGAATCTCAGTAGATCTAATGTGTCGAGAAACACTTAAGCCAAAAGTGAAGCTCAAGCCCATCAAGCTACGTCAAATAAAACCGACTCCAGCTTTAGAATCAAGCGTTCCAAATACGACGTGTCGCTACAAATTTGCCCAACTCGAGTCGCTGCCAAACAGACTTAACACTGACCACGAGGCCGCCCAGCAATGTCCTAGTACCACTCCAGACTTATTAGAGGAAACTGACAGCCAGCTGCATCTGAGAAGAGGGTCGCTACCCAGTCTTGCGGAAAAATTAAAAGCCCGAGCAGAAGAAAGAGTAGTAGAACTGTCAACAGTCAAGAGTGGTAGAAATTGGCAAGACGCGTTAGAACCCCATCAGCCAGAGAATAAAAAAGAATGGCTCCTCCATAAAACGGCAAAGAAATCAACAAGTTCACCAGCTCAAACGTATTTGAGCTTTGAACCAAACACAAACAAAAACCTCTACCAGGTGTCTCCAAACGGTTCAACCGGTTTCAGCAGAGAAAACAATTCTCCTTCTATGAGGATACCTTGTCCAAATCTGGACGAATCTATGGACGTAGGAAGTACGAACTTCGATACAAAATTTGCGCGTTCTTCTTCCAAACAATTCGACATTTTTGGCGAATCGCATTTCGACTTGGTCCAACCACTCAAATACGACTTAACCGGCAGGGAGTCAAATGACCATCGTTCTCAAAGCAGCTTTCCGCAACCAATAACTTCGACAACAATTCACCCCTCAACGACCAACTTGCACCCAGAAAATGACGACTGGAACAATCAATCGCTAGCCGATTTTTGGCAACAAACCAAGAAAGATCTGGGAACGTTTTAGCCACTTCGCGAATCCATCGTACATATTTCTTAAATATATTTTTATGTTTCGACGGCTTGTTCTTGTTGTATATATATTTAAACTAGCAGTGCCCGTAGCGGCTTCGCTCGCATGAAATTAGAGAATTTGAACCGTGCATACATAGTAGAGTACTGCACGGATCAATTTTTTAGGTCTCGGCTCGGCCCGTCGACAACTTGGCCCAGCCCGTTTCAAAAACCGAAATTCCTGGCCCGGCCAGGCTTATACTAAACCCATAAACACAGATAATTGAGGGAACGGACATTCCCCCCCCGGTCTAATATGGGCCCGGCCCGTTTATACAGGCCTAGAATTTCTATATACTTGATGAAAAACTTCGGCCCGTCCCACCTTGACTTCAGTTTTAGCCCGGCCCGTCTGAGCACCCTAAAATCACTAAAATGTCTATATACTTGGTTAAAAATCTCGGCCCGTCCTACCTTGATTTAAGATTTGGGCAGAGCCGTATGAAGACCCTAAAATAACGGCTTGGCCCGTCCGTCCGGTGATAAACTGAACTCATCTACTTTTAACCGGCACAAAACCTCAAAATACAAATTTTTACTCCTGTAGCATCTACATATTTCGAGTAGCAGTTACATTAAAAACAAAATAATCTTATTTTCCACCCCATATTTGAGGTCCTGGAAATCAAATTTTAAACAAATGGTAAAACACGTATATTTTTATTTTTAGAATAGAAACTAAATACTAATTTTTACATCTGTGGTATTTACTGTTTTTGAGTAGCAGTTACTATAAAAGACAATTAGCCCTATTTTCCACCCCACATTTGAAGCCCTGGAAACCAAATTTTCAAAAAATGCTAAAACACGTATTTCTTTATTTTTGGAGTAAAAACTAAATGCTAATTTTTACTCCTGTAGCATTCACAGTTTTTGAGTAGCAGCTACTTTAAAAACCAAATAACCCAATTTTCCAACCCACATTTGAGGTCCGGGAAACCGAATTTTCAAAAAATGGTGAAACACGTATCTTTTTATTTTTCAAGAAGAATCTATATACCAAATTTCAAAATCTCCTCATTTTTGGTTTTCGAGATATACATTGTTTTAGAAAAACGTTTGTTTTCCAGTTTCTTCCCTTTAGGAGTAAAATTTTCAAAATTCCTTTCTTAGTGGATGCTTACGCAATAAAAGTAATATAAGTTCCAAATTTCACGTTCCTAGGATGAGGCGTTTGAGCTCGGAGTTGATTATCAGTCAGTCAGGACATGTTCTTTTATATATATATATATATATATATATATATATATATATATATATATATATATATATATATAGACTAGCAGTGCCCGTAGCGGCTTCGCTCGCATGAAATTAGAGAAATTAAATCGTGCATACATAGTAGTGTATTGCACGGATCAATTTTTTAGGTCTCGGCTCGGCCCGTCGACAACTTGGCCCAGCCCGTTTCAAAAACCGAAATTCCTGGCCCGGCACGGCCCATCTAATATGGGCCCGGCCCGTTTTTACAGGTCGAGAAGTTCTATATACTTGATAAAAAACTTCGGCCTGTCCCACCTTGACTTCAGGTTTAGCCCGGCCGGTCTGAACACCCTAAAATCACTAAAATGTCTATATACTTGGTTAAAAATCTTGGCCCGTCCCACCTTGATTTAAGGTTTGGGCCGGGCCGTATGAAGACCCTAAAATAACGGCTTAGCCCGTCCGTCCGGTGATAAACTGAACTCATCTACTTTCAACCGGCACAAAACCTCAAAATACTAATTTTCACATCTGTAGCACTTACAGTTTTTGAGTAGCAGTTATTTTAAAATCAAATAACCCTTTTTCCACTTCACATTTGAAGTCCTGGAAACCAAATGTTAAAAAAAATGGTAAAATACGTATATCTTTATTTTTAGAATAGAAACTAAATAATAATTTTTACATCTGTGGTATTTACAGTTTTTGAGCAGCAGTTACTTTAAAAACCAAATAACCCTATTTTCCACCCCACATTTGAAGTCCTGGAAACCAAATTTTCAAAAAATTGTGAAACCCTATATCATTATTTTTAGAGTAGAAACTAAATACTAATTTTTACTTTTGTAGCATTAACAGTTTTTGAGTAGAAGCTACTTTAAAAACCAAATAACCCAATTTTTCAACCCACATTTGAGGTCCGGGAAACCAAATTTGTAAAAAATGGTGAAACACGTATCTTTTTGTTTTTCAAAAAGAATCTATATACCAAATTTCAAAATCTCCTCATTTTTGGTTTTCGAGATATACATTGTTTTAGAAAAAAGTTTGTTTTCCAGTTTTTTCGCCTCAGGAGCAAAATTTTCAAAATTCCTTTCTTAGCGGATGTTTACGCTATAAATTTAATATAAGTTCCAAATTTCACGTTCCTATGATGAGGCGTTTGAGCTCGGCGTTGATTATCAGTCAGTCATCTGTCAGTCAGTCAGTCAGGACATGTTCTTTTATATATATAGACTAGCAGTGCCCGTAGCGGCTTCGCTCGCATGAAATTAGAGAGTTTGAACCGTGCATCCATAGTAGAGATCAATTTTTTAGGTCTCGGCTCGGCCCGTCGACAACTTAGCCCAGCCCGTTTTAAAAACCCAAACTCCTGGCCCGGCACAGCCCGTCTGAATTAGGCCCGGCCCATTCTTACAGGCTTAGAAGTTCTATATACTTGATGAAAAACTTCGGCCCGTCCCACCTTGACTTCAGGTTTGGCCCGGCCCAACTGAAGACCCTAAAATCACTAAAATATCTATATACTTGGTGAAAAACCTCGGCCCGTTCCACTTTGATTTAAGGTTTGGCCTGGCCGTGTGAAGACTCTAAAATAACGGCTTGGCCCGACCGGTGATAAACTGAACTTAGCTACTTTTAACCGGCACAAAACTTCAAAATACTAATTTTTACATTTGTAGCACTTACAGTTTTTGAGTAGCAGTTATTTTGAAATCAAATAACCCTTTTTTCCACCCCACATTTGATGTCCTGGAAACCAAATTTTTAAAAAAATGTTGAAACACTTATATCACAATTTTTTGAGTAAATACTAAATACTAATTTTGACATCTGTAGCATTCACAGTTTTTGAGTAGCAGTTACTTTAAAAACAAAAGAAAACCTTTTTCCACCCCACATTTGAGGTCCTGAAAACCAAAATTTCAAAAAATGGTGAAACACATATATCCTTATTACCAATGCTTTTATTAACTCGTCGGCTCTGTTTCTCTGTCTGTTTCAAATCTTGCAATCAATTTTTGAGTCACTTCCTGATGATAGATTTTTTTCAAATTTTGCATACATGCTCAAGATAGAAGACAATGCAATATTCAATTATTAGTTTTACAATAAGTCAATTAATTTAGTTAATTTTTTTGAGGATTTTATCGAGGGGTTTCTTGAGGGTTTTCTTGAGGGTTTTCTTGAGGGTTTTCTGGAGGGTTTTCTTGAGGGTTTTCTTGACCACAAAACGCTAACCGACTGGCAGACTATTTTACCAAGTTAACACGAACCACACTCACTGACCGCGATTCTCAAGCGTGTACGAAATTTTCATGAAAATAGTTGAGATATTTAAATTCGATGCTTTTTGATGATATTTTTATTATTATTACCAATGCTTTTATTAACTCGTCATCTCTGTTTCTCTGTCTGTCTGTTTGTTTCTCTGTCTGTTTCAAATCTTGCAATCAATTTTTGAGTCACTTCCTGATGATAGATTTTTTCAAATTTTGCATACATGCTTAAAATAGAAGACAATGCAATATTCAATTATTAGTTTTACAATAAGTCAATTAATTTAGATAATTTTAATTAATTTCGATATTTCGATATAATTAAGATATTTCGACTTTAACATAAAATAAAAGAGTAATATAAGAAAAAATTGATTGCAAAATTTGTGTTTTAATTACATATAAGAGCATTGGTTTTAAAAATTCGTTTTTAATTTACTTGTTTTTAGAGTAGAAACTAAATACTAATTTTTACTTTTGTAGCATTAACAGTTTTTGAGTAGAAGCTACTTAAAAAACCAAATAACCCAATTTTCCAACCCACATTTGAGGTCCGGGAAACCAAATTTGTAAAAAATGGTGAAACACGTATATCTTTATTTTTAGAAAAGAAACTAAATAATAATTTTTACATCTGTGGTATTTACTGTTTTTGAGTATCAGTTACTATAAAAGACAATTAGCCCTATTTTCCACCCCACATTTGAAGTCCTGGAAACCAAATTTTCAAAAAATGCTAAAACACGTATTTCATTATTTTTAGAATAGAAACTAAATACTAATTTTTACTCCTGTAACATTAACAGTTTTTGAGTAGAAGCTACTTTAAAAACCAAATAACCCAATTTTCCAACCCACATTTGAGGTCCGGGAAACCGAATTTTCAAAAAATGGTGAAACACGTATCTTTTTATTTTTCAAAAAGAATCTATATACCAAATTTCAGAACAAAATTTTAGAAAAAATTTTTAGAAAAAAGTTTGTTTTCCAGTTTTTTCCCCTCAGGAGCAAAATTTACAAAAATCCTTTCTTAGCGGATGTTTACGCTATAAAAGTAATATAAGTTCCAAATTTCACGTTCCTAGGATGAGGCGTTTGAGCTCGGCGTTGATTATCAGTCAGTCAGGACATGTTCTTTTATATATATAGATTAACATGGTTTTAAACTCTACGTCATGTGATGTCTTTGACAACTTACACTTCATTCCCTCCATCAAAGCAGGTTTCAGGTTTATTACGTTCCAGAATCTACTTTTCAACTCAAAATTTACTTTAACTTCCTGGTTGATGTAACCTAAAATATACCAAAAAATTAAATTCTGAAATGCTGAAAAAGTCTTGGCAGAAATTTTTATTTACATCTGAAAATAAGATCTTTAAAACCTGTACATTCAACACAAATTATATAATACAATACAAATTTAACTAACACCTCTGTCGCAAAAATACACGATTAATTATTTAGATCACTAAAATCCAATCAAAGTTCAACTCTAGCAGCAGAGCCACTCAGCGGGATGGCTTTAAGTTCAGTTCTCATGCACAGATATTCTCCTAATACTGTCATAACGACGGCACTAATGAAAATCAGAAGCCACCAGAACGGAGAACTGGACAGCTGACCGTTAACAGCCCAGCAAGCTACGACATGGAAGAGATAAACAGTACCGGCAAAGTCCCAGCATAGCTTTGTTCTCTGTACTACATACCATAACCCACAACCCCTGAAAAAATTAAAACATAATAAGTTATAATAAATATAAATATGGCATATTCTTCTTATATGCATATAATAATTTATATAATAAACTAGAGGGGTTACTCTGGGTTTTCCATCATTTTTCTCTCTAGCTATTGCTAAGCAAAAACTGGGCTTTTTGGGTCTCAGGGAGCTAGATGTGGTATGGAAGTAGTTTGAACAGGTAAAATACTACAGATGATGACATCTCTTTTCTTATTTCTCATTTAGAATATATGCAATTATTTAAAACTGCCTAAAACTCCAGAATATTTTTTTATTTTATAGCATGAACCATTTATTAAAAAAAAAGAGACAAAGGTAAGTGCACACAATCAAGATCAGCTCGTGCACAAGGGATGACACAGTTTCAGTTGCCACTTGCATGGTTGTCCAAATTCGGAATCAGCTGAAACTATTTTTTCCCAATTGAAAAACTGATTCTCATTTGACTACTACAAGTTGATGAAAGGGTGAGTTGACCCAAGCCATATTTGCACATTAAGCAAAAGCACAACATATTCTAATTACATGCATAATAAAGAATACAAATAAATATATGTCTAATACATATAATGCCTAGGTACAGCTCACACTATTTGCATAGTTCACTAATACCTCTGACCAAGACCATATTATGAACTATAAAAAGTATCACATCGACAGTGCAAAATAAAATCTAAAGTTTAGAAAGAAAATCAAATACCACCCAATCAGTGAGTTCAGTAAAAGAGCCACCATGAGAAGCTCGCCCTTTGTGTCCCGGAAATTAAATAACTGTCGGTTTGAAATCATTTTTATTTAAACAAATTAAAAACATTGTGATCATTTGCTAAAAAGAAACAATAAATTTTTTTTATCTTAATATCTAACATTCTTGTCTCTAGACTAAAAATAAGCATATTAACTTTACTACTTTTCTTAAAATAAGCTTAACTTTTCTATTTTTAAATCCTTTATATTGACTTTTCCGTGTTTGCTTGAGCCATGCATTAGTACCTTTTGATGCTTAAAAAAACACACTTCCCATTAACCAATCATGCTGAAATTGTGTGTATTGAATTGTTGTCGATTACAATGCATTCTATTTAATTTCACATCAATTGGACAAAAATAAAATAAAATTGATTTAAATGTTAAGCAATTGAACCGTAAAAAACATAGTATTTCACAAATCTATACATACTAGAGGTTTGCCCGTCCCAAGGATGGATGTTTTAACATTACGATGAATACATTTTGAATTAATTCAAGTAATTTAGATATTTTATTTATTTATTTATATATTATATTTGTTTAATTACTTATTAAATTAATTAAATATATAAAAAAATTTATTTATATAATTATTTTATATATATATATATAAATTAATTTACCATGTTAGCAAATCGTCACTCAAAAACGTCTTACACATACATGGACTATTATACTATATATATATTTATATATAAGGCAAATCGGTGGACTTTGTTCGGGTATCACTCCAAAACAATAAAGAAGGATTAGCATACAACTTGGAATGGTAAACATTTGCCACATTGAAAAGATTTAGGTAAAAAAAGAAAAATACTTTGAATTGTTTAGAAAAATAATTTTTTTTAAATGATTTTGTTTCTGTTATAGCAGTTTTTGGTTAATCCATTTCCTTTGCTCCTTCTGTATTGGATTTTATCAAATCACACTGTCAACCATTCCGAAATCAAAGTCATCATAAAAAAAGTGAGTGGCCCATGCATTCCTATGAATCAACAAATATGCAATTTAATTTTCAACCATCAATCATCCCCCGAAACGTGTCTTTCCGGTGTTCCTCAAGGCTCTGTCTTAGGCCCACTCCTCTTCACCATTTATATTTCACCAGTGGCATCAATAACCTCGCACCTTGGAGTTTATCAACAACAGTATGCAGACGACACTCAACTTTACATTGGCATTTCCCGTCCTGGTGCTACCGCCAGCTTACACCTTCTCGAAACAGCTCTTTCAAACTTTGCGTTGTGGTTCTCCCGCAATGACCTTGCTCTAAATCCCAGTAAGTCTGACACAATACTCTTAGGCACTAATAAACGCAACAAATCCTTATCGTCAGTTTCTAGCGTCAAGGTTGACAATTCAACCGTTCCTTTAGCAAGTCATATCAAGCTTCTTGGTGCCACTCTAGACAGTTCTCTCACCTTTCACAATCACGTCAAACTCATCTCCAAGTCTTGTTACTTTCACATTAAAGCTCTTCGCCATATCCGTCACACACTGGACTTACAGACTGCCAGCCTCATTGGCCACGCTCTGGTCAGCTCACGGCTTGATTATGCCAACTCGATCCTCTATGGTGCTCCCAAATCTTCCATCAAAGTACTCCAAAAAATTCAAAATACCCTCGCACGTGTCATTCTACGAGCGGACAGGTCGGTTTACTCTGTTTCCTTACTGAATCAACTCCACTGGTTACCAGTGGATAAAAGAATCAAATTTAAAATTGCTACAATAGAATTCAAAGCTGCTTCAACCTCCACTCCCAGATATCTCTCTACCTTGCTACATCCATACATTCCCTCCCACCAGCTCCGCTCTTCAACTCAATTTCTTCTTCAACCCCAATTTTCACACACTAAGTTTGGTGCACGAGCTTTCTGTGCTGCAGCTCCTCTGGTTTGGAACTCACTTCCTTCCCATATCAAATCTGCTTCATCTCTTTCCCTCTTTAAACGTATTTTAAAAACTCATCTTTTCCAGTTAAATTAGTCAGTTCATCTCACATTCACCCGCCTCAGATTCGTTTACGACATTGCGTTAAATAAATTTGATTTGATTTAAAAGGCTGGCATACCCAGTTCGCTTGATGTTTGTAATCAATCACCATCAACAAAACTCAAGGCTATTCTTCAGAATTGAAAGCTAGACACAGAATAACTTTCACATGGAAAAGCATAGTTGCTTGTTCTACAAAAAGCATAAGCTAAAAAGTTTTCCGAAGGTGACCTGGACAAAAATAACAGTTTGGACATTTTTAGAAGACATGAAAGAGCATTTGGGGAACAAGCAATGCTGCTAACTTCTCTTTTTTTTTATAAAATCATAATGCAGGAGCAAATATAAGAGCCCTTCTAAAGAAAAGACAATGGTGCATACAGATTAGCATTATAGTTGTAACTAATACGTATTCTAACACGAAACCAAAAAAAAACATTAAAATATTAATTATTATTCAATAAAATACAAACTTGATATGAAAATAATTGGTCCATTGACCTTTCAGCACCAGTTATGAAGTCGACTAGAATGGTACACGCGCCAAGACCGACGTAGAACAAGGACTGCATCGTAACCATCTGGGCAATCAAAAGTATCGGATCCCATGAAGAACTCCGAAACTGTCCTGCTGCCATTTTCCTGATTTAAAAAAAACACACAATATGACTGGACCGTCGGTATTTGTGAAAAAGCTTATTCTATTAAAAAGTTTTTTAAACCATGTTTTTATAGAAATCGGTTCGGGGCGCTATACTAGAAGATTACCATTGGTCAATATTTTAATTATGCCTCTCCCTCTTAGATAACATTTCTGTAAACAAAGGAAATATTTTGGCTATCTTTCACATAAATGGCCCAGGCCAAATCTTCCAATAAAAGTCCTATTTTGTTACAATCCTAACCCCAACCCTAACCCTAGCCCTAATCCTAACCCTAATTATCACTTTTCATCGTGGTTATAGCTAAGAATGTATTAATCTTTCACACAGCGGGCCGTTTATGTGAAAGATAACCAGTATTTTTTACAAATAAATAATAACTCTGGTCCAGATCGTCAAAGTAAATGATCACCTAAGTTTGTTCCACTTGCTTTCTAATCTTAAATCGTTAAACTAAATAATTATATACTATTAAAATTAGTAAAACTTTTAATAATTTACTTTTCATTTAAAAGTAAAAAAATCATTTGGCAGTGGAAAAAAACATGAGGCAGCGCTGCTGGATCCCCCAACTATGGTGCAAAACAAATTTCGTGCATTGGGGTTGTGCCATAGATTGTTAGAAAGGTATTTAGAAAAGAAATATAATGTTGTAAAAATAAATTTAATATTCCAAAAAATAAAAAAGTTATAGGTGAAAAACCGTCACCGTTCCTATGTAAAAGTATGCAAAGGATTTTTCACATGAGTTTGGGGCCCTGTAGATTAAAATTTTTGATTGCATTGGGCTTGTAACTTAATACATTAAAAAGACAAATAGGTAATCATGGAGAATAGCGGCAGAAATTATTTTCAGTGTTTTTAATTATTTCTCTATTATAAAATTATTATAATTAGAAAGAAAAATAAATTAGCAATTGACAGATCCAATTAATTTCTTAAAATTAAAATTAAAAAAGAAGTTAACACCAGAAAAGCGTCAGGTAGTAGAAAAACAATTATTCTCATAAACAAAAAACTGACTAAAAGTGAAGTGAAATAAAATGTAAAAGAAATTACTTGTGCGAGTTTTTATAAAATATTTTTAAAGAAATAAATAACTTATTTAAGTAAATTTGAGTTCCGTAGTCTCAAACCAGGTGGCAAATTCTTTGCTGAAACTCTGTGTTTCTTTAATTGAAAACTATCCAGTTTTATCTTTCTCTGAAAAACTGCCCGGACTTGAATAAACTATCAATTTTTCTGTAAATATTGTTAATCTGACTGCGTGATTAATATTTTGGCTTGTGATTGTTACGTTTTTCTTGCAAATAACTTTATTTTTGATTACGCTATAAACCGTTTCTGTCGACTGCGCTATTAATAGTTTATGTTGTGGTTCTCTTCGTATTTCGTGAGTTTTCCGAGAGAATTTTATCATAAAAAATTAATAAACTGCTTGGATCATTAAATTGAAGTTATTATTGTGATTACAAAAATATAATTATTATAAGGGAAAAATAATTAAAAACACTGAAAATAATTTCTGCCGCTATTCTCTATGTTTACCGACAAATATATTAGCTAAACATAGAAACTAATTTTTTGAAAATAATCCAAGAAAAAAATAAGTATAGGAAAAACGAGTTTTTCAACACAAACTTTGATTTCAAATACATTCGGTTTAAAAATACGAAAGATGTTTAAATTAAATTTTTTTTATTTAAATCATGTATTGTCATCCAATATAAATCTATGCTGAAAGTTTCAGCTTCCTAGCTAGCCAAAAAGCTGGTTAAATTTTACGTGCAAGATTTGTGTACAGAGAAAGCCACACACACACACAAACAGAGATTGTAACCTAAATAAAACTTAGTAAAAAGTTATGAAGCAAAATATAGATCAGGGTATGTTTCCGTATCTAAATTATTCTAAATTCCTAAATGTATGGACAAAAACCTTAGGTTGTATTTTTGGCAAATCTGGTCCATTTTTAAAAAGTGAAACAGTCTTGAATAGAACTTGTTAATTCTAATCTTATGTTACAAACCAAATAGATTTATTATGTTTAAGTTAAAAGTTATATGAATTTAAAAAATCTAACTTTTAACATTTGCAAGCTCCAGGAAGTTAGCAACGCTTTGGGCAACGATTTTCGGCAATTATTATTTGTCACTAGGAAAGTGTAAAATGTAATTAGATATTTGAATTATACGTTAAATTTGCTATAAGAATACATTTGTTTGAAGAGGCGGATAATTTTATTATTTTTTGATTAATTTGTTTATGATTGGCTGTGTCGGTAACATATTTGTAAGGTCAAGTCATGGAAGGCATTTTTCACAAAGTGTCAATAAATATTTTAAAATAATGTTTGCACTGTTCAATCAAGCTTATATTTCTCTACAAGAAAACAGTTGTTTGAAGGGGCGGAAAATTCTAGTTTATTTTTTGTTTAATTAATTTGTGGCGATTCGGATCGATTGAAAGCGGAAGCATTTCTGTAAATGACGTTTTTTATTATTTTTTGTCACTAGGAAAGTGTAAAATGTAATTAGAAGATATTTGAATTCTACGTTAAATTTGCTATAAAATACATTTGCTTGAAGCGGCGGATAATTTTTTTTTTTGATTAATTTGTTTCTTATTGGCTGTGTCGGTAACATATTTGTAAGGTCAAGTCGTGGAAGGCATTTTTCATAAAGTGTCAATAAATATTTCAAAATAGTTTTTGCACTGTTTAATCAAGCTGATATTTCTCTACATCTACAAGAAAACATTTGTTTGAAAGGGCGGACAATTTTAGTTTATTTTTATTCAATTAATTTGTGGCGATCTAAAATACTCTTCAACCACATAAAAAACTAAAATAAACGTTACCTCGCAATATTACAAATTCCTAACTTTAAACTTTTAAATTAAAATTAAGTTATGATCAAATAAAACGACGGGAATCGTTACTCGCATACTTTGTTTACTTTGATATAAAATGCCAAAGATGCTCAATCGCTATTTTTTATTTTTTAAAGCATTCAAGCTATCTAAACTTATATATTTATATATATATATATATATATATATATATATATATATATATATATATATATATATATATATATATATATATATATATAATAAATAAAAATATCTGACGAAGGTTGACTGACCAGCCGAAAGCTTAGATACCAAAAATTGTTCACTTGACGTGATATACTTCTGGTGTATTTTTTAAAGTTTGAGTAAGCTGGTTGGTATTTTGATTTTTCTTTTTAAGATTTGACGGATACTTATTACATTTTAGTATATATATATATATATATATATATATATATATATATATATATATATATATATATATATATATATATATATATATATATATATATATATATATATATATATATATATATATATATATATATATATATATATATATATATATATATATATATATATATATATATATATATTATATATATATATATATATATATATATATATATATATATATATATATATATTATATATATATATATATATATATATATATATATATATATATATATATATATATATATATATATATATATATATATATATATATATATACGTATGAATGTATATATATGTCTGTCTATTTGTTGCATTTTCCTAAAAAAAGGACATAATTGCACCTCATGGTTTTTCCAAAATAACTTTTTTAAATAATTTTAAATAAATATTCTAAATAGCCTAGGACCTACCCTCAGATCTACCAAATGTACAAAAAAAATTCATAAAAATCGGTTCAGCCGTTTTGGAGGAGTTCAATTTCAAACACTATGACACTAGATTGTTTTGTCTAATAAATTATTTTGTTTTTTGTATTAAAAGTTTAATGTAAAAAATTATGACAATTTAAAAAAACTCAATCTCGAAGAGCAATCGAGATTGATTTTTTTATACTGTCATAATTTTGTACATTAAGATTTTAATAAAAAACCAAAATAATTTAAAAGGCAAAACTACGGTTGCTGGATCAGCTAGTATAAATATATATATATATATATATATATATATATATATATATATATATATATATATATATATATATATATATATATATATATATATATATATATATATATATATATATATATATATATATATATATATATATATATATATATATATATATATATATATATATATATATATATATATATATATATATATATATATATATATATATATATATATATATATATATATATATATATATATATATATATATATATATATATATATATATATATATATATATATATATATATATTGTTTTGTTTTGTTTATCACTTCATTTCGTCTTTATTAAAACTTAAAACACGCTGTAATGTTTTTAGTGATGAGCGTTACTAAAAAAACGACCAAATATTTGTTTATAACTATCGTGAAAAAAGACAAATTTATTTGGTCTGAAACTTACCTATGTTAAAAAAGGAAAAAAACAGAAAACTAGTCCCTCCGTCCCTCACAACATTTAACATGAATCCCTGCTGGTGCTGACAGATTTCTTAACATTTTATAATTATTAAAGTACTCCTTAGTGATGGGCGGTTTGTTAATACGTTTGACTTTATTTTTTCATTGAAAAAATTGCACACTTTGGCTAGTGGGGGATGAATCCCCAATGATGGAACCACGCTTGACCTGGGAGGTTTCAATTCGGCTTCATCAAAATCTCAAATAACTTTCCGTCATTTAAACAGCTGATTACATTGCACAATACAAACAATTTTCTTGTAATTATTTATTTTTTTTATAATAGTTGATAGTCCTTTAACCAGGTGTTTTAAGACTGAAATGACTGTATGTTGGAAGCTCCTCATTATTTCTGTCGGGGATCATAATTTGATCTTTTTGACTGTTCCCTTCCCCTTTATCCAGGCTTGTGACTGACTCGCAAAAACCTTGTGGTTTATTATATCTAATTAACATAATATATCTATCATTGGCATGATATATCTTCCATTTGCATAATATATCTCATTGGCATAACATGTTTCTCTTTAGCACAATATGTGACTGATTAGCCTAATATAGGCCTCTACTTAGCATAATATATGTCTCATTTAGCTTGGATTTAAATATAGCAACAACACAGTTCACATCGTTTTAGCTTGCTTTCCACAACATCGATATATTTGAATAATATAATAAACTAGAAGAAGTCAGTTAATTGAGTATATGAATTTCTTTTTCAAAATGTAATATTCAAGTTGAAATATATTATAATACATGATTTGCGACACCCGATCCAAACTCGAGAAAAATAAATTTGGTTTTGCGGTTAAAATGCAATTAGATTGAAGCAACAATAACATTAATTTTCCACTATAATTGAATGTCAACATGATTTTATACATTGGAATCTTATAGAACAAACGTTTCACTAAAATGTCATCGATATTATTATTATTATTATTATTATACATTGGAATGTTGAACTGATGCGAAAAAAACTAAATATTCTTTTAATGTCGGTAATGTGTTTACAACATAAAGAGCAGTTGCGATTCAAGAAGTTGTTATCTAGTGCCTACATTTAGAGTTCACATGTGACACTGCATGGTTACTAATTGGTTAAGTAGTTACATCTTGCAAAAGCTACTTTTGAACCCTTAATTTTCCAACGACACGATGCTGATGAAGACAATAATAAACACAAGCGTTGTTTAATAAGTCTTTTAAAATTAACTTAAGAATACCAGCAGCAATATATTTCTCGTATGACATTTTCACGCATCGGCTAAATTTACAATCTCAATGATTGTCACTCGGCGTCCTCTGAACCCCACACTCCTCTTTCCTCAAAACACGAATCTTTTCCCACTCTCGTGTTGCCTTTTGACAACTGCCAGTTTTGAGTGACGCAGGAGGTTGGCGGTCTGGCTGGTGTACGGCGATTCCCTGGTGCCGTGGAGGAGCAGCGTCCATTCCAGTAAGACTCCTTCTTGCGGCTCGCTACTGTCGAGCATGACGACTAGACGCCATTCCCCTCTCGGGTTTTCTGCCCACGCGTGTGTCGTCATGAACGGCCATTTTGTAAATCCGGACTTGCTATTGTTGTCGTTGATTCGTTTTCCAAGCAGCATAGAACTTTCGATGAGGAAAATATAAAACTAGGTTATGCATCGAAATAAAACTATTTTGTCAAAAGAAAGACATAGATGACTGAAGTGTTGATAGCATTAATAATCGACCAGTACGAAATGACTCACGTGGTATTCATGGGAGAAACAAGGAAGATATTGACGTCACCTCTTCGACTGGCTTTAAGTGTTATGAAAGCCTGGACATGCTCTAAGTAGTTGACTTGATTTTCCATTCCTTGACAAGCAGTAGTGTTGATTGCGAGGCTCAGTACTTTACTACTTGTAAAGGAACTGTAATTAAGATATAAATATAGATATATTTTCAAGTATTGGCTTGTTTAAGGAAAAATTAGATTGAAGGAAATCTTACTTACTAATGACCACTGATAGTGTCCGCCGTGCAGTGCCAACGGTCTGGTACTGTGACCCAGCTTCGGGCCATATCAACCATGTCCCCCGCGTCAAGGACACCATAGCCAAAAAGATGGTTAAACTCCAAACCGGCGCCGTTGATGGTCCAGTTGTGACGGTGCTTGTGGTCGTCCAAGTGGTTTCTTTTAGAGGTCAAAACTGTCAAGTGTTGAATGTCGCGCCAAGTAAGTTTGGGACTGTAAAAAATTAAACAAAATTCATAAGTTGCAAGTGTGTTAACCTGAATGTTTTATAATTTTGATATCAATGTCAATGTGACATTATAAATTACCAAATACAAATTGCGTTATAGAGCAGTTGTGAATAATAGAGTCCTCACTACACGGGCCAATTTTCTGGCCTGTGCTAATTTAGGACCAGCTCGGCTAGATTTTACATGCATAAAATCCATAAGCTTGGCACAATATCCTCGACCCGACCCGGTCGGCTTAGATAATCCTAAAACAAAAACCCGATCCAGCCCTGCAGGGTTCAAATGGATAACATGCGTGTAAAATTATTTAGGCACCTAATAGTTCTTTATATACGAAATTTTCAGCCTGGAAGAGCGAGGAACTTATGATAATTTACAAGCAAACATTTACTTTTTTTTTATTAAATTTAGCTTTTCACCGTAAATATATTATTGTTCAACTTACTTTGCTTCGAGTGCAAGGGCAAAAACCCCAGCAGCCTCTGGAGCAGCAGCAGAAGTACCAGAATGTCTGGTTGTACACTTTCCATATAAATCAGTCGTGGCCTGGAATATTATGAAAATGTTAGCTTTATTCTATTGCCATAAACTCAAATTAAACGTAGTTTAATAATTCACTTTTAATATTATAGAATATAAGAATTTCATTACATAGCAGCATTTGGGTCAAATTCATCTAAATCTACTAACAACTCCAGCATCTTGATCTCCAGTTTTCCCGTTGCTGAACGTCGACGCCAAAGTGGAAGAGCAGCTTTCATCGTAGCTTGCAGTTTGTCCATCATTTGTTGCAGAATTAATCGAGATCGTCCACATGCTTGCAGCATATCCATCGCAATTACAGTCGTCGTTGGGTCCGCCGTCGCCAGATGCCCAGACGTATATTGATCCAAGTCCACCACGGCCCTTAGAAATCATTGAAAAAATATTTTCAAAATTTTCTCAAATTTATGGAGAATCTTTCTAATCTGGTTGAACCGGTCTAACGACAATTTCTTGCTTGTTTAAAAAACACGCAAGTTGCCACCTAAATAAAATTCTCGATTTCAAGTTTTTAAACTAATATATTTAAACCAAGACTTTTAAATTTAAATACATTTAATTATTACCTCATTAACACCTTTAACGATAGCCCTCATCGTGGCGTTTCTCGGCCCGTCTACGGTTTTGCCATCGTCCGTCGGTCCCCAGCTTGCACTGTAAATGTGAATCTTTTGTGGCATATGTCCCATCGAATTTGCCTCTATCAAGTCCGTCATGTAAGGTTGATCAAGCATTCTCAGACCTTAATAAACATTTTAAAAATAAAATTAGATAGCCATTTTTTAAAGACCATTTATAAATGGAATGCGTCTTTGTTTCAGTTTAATCACATACGTTTTTAATATATTGTCACCTGCAACTTTAGAGCCGTAAGCCACTCCAACTCCACATATTTCGTTGTCTTTTTTAGCTGCTATTTCTCCGGCGCATCTCGTTCCATGACTGTCGTAAAAAATAGAACAGTTTAGAAAAATAAATCATACTTAGAGATTTAGAGTAGTTAATGATGATGTTTTATTACTGAACAAATAGTATTTACGACAATACTATTATCGTTGTAAATTATTAGATTACTGTACATGTTTGTTATCGTACAAACCTGTTGAACCAATCGTCAGTGTATCTTGGATAGGGAAATGGATCGTTGCTGCTAAAATCAAAGCTTGCTTCAGCGTCCTGAAAAGTATCAATAATATTATTTCCAACTATATTATCATTCCGTATATTTGCAAATAAGTTTGGAGCTGTCAGTTTCTTTTGACAGAATCTTGAAACAAATAATTCTCTTTCGAATTGATATTGTTTGTTAAGTTCTGACAGCTATGGATTATATAGAAGAGATTAAATTAAAGGTATAAAAACGCGACTTTATATGCCAGTACGCTTCAATAAAAAGCAAGTCATTAACGAAAATACAACTAACAAAGTTGTCGATAAGATCAGGATGCATATAATCGATTCCATCGTCCATTATGGCTGTTGTTACCCCTTTTCCAGTGAAGCCAAGTGCCCATGCCGGCTCAACGTTCAAGTCCAGCTTTGGGACTCCACCAGCTTGTCCAGTGTTGTTCTTTAAATATTAATTAATTAATTAATTAATCAGATGTTTTAGAATGTTATAAAATAGTTCCAAAAATGTTTTATTAGAATATTTACTTACAATGTACCACTGTTTTGGATACAGAGGGTCGTTTGGCACTGAGTTCGTTTTGGCCTTGTTACTGTGGTCACTGAGATCAGCCACTGGAATGCCTCTGATCTGCTTGTAACCACGTTTTTGTCTCACGTAGCCGACTTGCTGTATGGCTTCAGAGACCTAGTTGTGTTTTTGTTCGAATAATTAGAGCTAGTTTTCGTATAATAAAAATGCGCCACATGGCTATTTTTCTTATAAGCTGTTGAAAAAAAATTATCAAAACATAAACTTCGTTTCATCAAATGAAAATGTCCAGAAAAAGAAAATTTCAGCCGAAAATTTTTTTTAAGTAAATAAAAATACGTTAAAAAACGAGAGTTGATTTCAAGAGAAATGCAAACACGACGTGATGGAATTGCAAGGAAGAAAACACGCCAAACACCAATTTCTCGCATCCACTTCAAACGCTCGATCTTTTACAGCAGTTCTATAATTGTCCCATAACGTGACTACTCTATATTTACTCTATGATTGTTTTCTTTTAAAGCTATAACAAGTGAAGCAAAAAACAAAGTTTTTTAAAAACACACTTTTATATAATCGATTGTGTAGGCCACATTCTGTTACATAAACAACGAGCATATTAGCATAGACAATAAATAGTTTGACGAAAATATCATAAATAATTATTTGATTAAATTTTGTCCAATCGATCCGAAAATTTGATACATTCGGAGGTATGTTTAAATTTTTAAGTCTCTAGCTCATCAGGAAGTTAGTTTAAAATCGATTGCAAAATTTGACGACAGACAGACGGACAACACAGACCACCGACAGACAGACAGAGAAGTCAAGTTAAGTAAAAGTGTGTAAAAACCATTATAATGTTTCTACAAACTCGCAACAACAAAAATATAATTAAAGATTCAAAAGATTGTTGGAAACTAACCAAAGGATCTATTTTGAGAAGCCTGGAATGGTCGATGCTTCTTTTCATACGTGCATGATGAACGAGTTTGTGTTGGAAGTGGTAGTCACGCTTTGAATTCAGAACCTAAATTCCATTTTAACAATAAGTCAATGATAATAAACACAACCATTTGCAAACAATGAATAATTTATCTAAAAAAGAAAAACTTGTATGTTTTGTGCGTCTAATAATGGCACAGCCGTAAAAACCAGAACGCCTGCGGTTTTGCACAAACGGAATAAACTTATCTCTAATTTCATAAGCCTTCCTCTTAAGCTGACAGCATTCAAACGACCAGCAATAGATAAGACTTAGAAGATAAGAACGACCCATAAGAAATAATTTACGACTTAATGACGAACAATCAATCACCAACTGGGTTCTTACCGGAGCAACGTATGTAAATCCAGTCCTCTTGGCTACTTTCCTGGCGTCAGCTTCGTCAACGTCGTCCTTCATGACGACATGCCAGTGGTTGGTGATGACGTCGTACTTGTCGTCGCCGTTGTCGCCGCAGCTCAGTTTCGTGAGGGCGAGAACGACAGCGAGAGCAAGATTAGTAACAAGAAGTGTCATTGGATGATGTTTCTTTAATTCGCTCGGAGATTACAACAGCGGATGCTAGCAAAATGGCAAAGATTGCTTCTTTTAATGTTTTTTTCTTTAAATTGTTTTTCAAATAGTTATTTCTTCAGACTGTAGTTAATTATTTCAAATATAAGCTCTTTTCTTCGTTTTGTATTTTTACAAAAACATAAATTTTCCAGAAATTTGTTTCAGTTACTTTCTTATCTTTTATCGCTGGTAATTTGAAATCTAAAATTGAAAAAAATAATCTTTTATATATTGAAATTAAACAAACAATATCTTCAAAGAGATAAAGTTAATGATATCTTTTTTATAAAAAGACAAGAGTTGCATTTAAAAATCAAAGTATATAAATAAAAACAAATACTGTAATATAATGTTAAAATGAATCATACGTTGAAAATTAAGACTGCATTTTTGTACTAATAATAAAAATAAAAACAATACTAATATACCCAAATTAATAATCAAATATTATAAAAAATAATTAAAAAAAAACAAACCTATAAGGATGTGCTTATTCACTAATCAAAATTTCTTCTGTTAAAAAAATTTCCTAAAATTTATTTTAAAAAGAAACTTTCTTGATTTGTTGCTGTCGTTGCTTGTCGAATTTCTTCATATATACTTTCTCAGAAGATGTTTGTTTTATTACTGAAACTTTTTCTTTGTACGGATGTACGGATGTACAAGACGTTCTTCCGAACGAGAATAACTCGTGGATTAACTAAGGTGTCAACTCAGTCGTCAAAGCTGTTTGTAGTCGTGACAAGTTTTGATGATGATGATGCTGTTGGTGTTTTTGTAGTTGCTTGATAGCATTGTTGTTGTTGTTGTTTGTTATTGACGGCGTTCCTGATTGTTATTGATTTTCATTTAGTTGCTCTTCGCGGTCTTCTGCTGGCGTTCGCTCGCTCGTTGCTTGGCTTCCTGCAACGTTAAAACGTATGCACGTGTTAATGGAGAAGGTGAATCGGATGTGAAAGAAGTGGATGGAGAGAGGAAAAGATTGATGGATAAAGAGATTAATAGATTGGTGGATGTAGAGAGGAAAAGATTGGTGGATGTAGAGAGGAAAAGATTGGTGTATGGAGAGATTAATAGATTGGTAGATGGAAAATGAATAGATTGGTAAAACGACAAGTGTATGAACAAGTTTTTTAATTTTATCATTATTTATAACATTGTTATAAATCAATATGCATACAAATTTGCTAGAAATTTACATATATTTTATGCACCAAAACGGATACAAATAAAAATATCCTCTATATTGGCCGAGTTGATCAAAACTAAACTAAAACAGTGGTTTTTGAAGGTTAAAAACAGTTTCGCGTTTTGCCAAGCCCCCTTTGTAAGTAATTTTTTTTTCTTAGTTCATCAGTCGGGCAATTCAACTACCAATAAGAAAAGAAATTATGTTGTAGAAGTTGAATCAAAATAGCGAAATAGTGCCTTTTATATGAACAGCGAGAAAATGCACTCAAAAGATAGGATAGACAAGTAGATAGCTAAGTAGACAGATGACAAGATAGGCACATGGAGAAATGGATGAATCGATGAGTTTTGAGATAATTGATGGATTAAGAGATGACCAGGCATGCAGGTTGTGGAAAAAAACGAAGCTGAATGGATGGATGAGTGATCGGAGATGCAATTGCGGGTGGACGGATGAAAGAAGAATATGCAGATGGATTTATATGCATGCATTCATGCATAAATATTAATAAATAATTAAATATATAAATGAATAAATAATATATAAATAAATGTATGGTTGAGTGAAGAAGTAGAATGGTCGGATGAATATTTGGACGGACGGATGTGCACGCCGGCATGATGATGCTGATGAGATGATTCAGTGTAGGCAGAAACAAAAGAGAAATGGGTAGAAAAAAGTGACTTGTACTCGTGGATGAACAAAAAATGTGTATTAGTGGGTAGAAAAAAGTGAGCAGGATTAATGTGTGTAAAAAAAGTTGGGTCCAATAGTGGGTGGAAAAAATGGAAGTGCATTAGTGGGTGGGACCAATGTATATGTATTAGTGGGTGGAACTAATGTAGGTGCATTATTGGTCGGAAAAAATAGAGGTGCATTAGTGGGTGTTAAAAAGCTTGCGAGAATGAGAGAAATAATGAAAAATAAATACGAAAACAATATAAAATAGTTATTGGTCGCAAAAAAAAAACAGGTAGAACAGGTACGGAGAGTGCTTAAAGAGATAATTAAACTAAAAATAAAAACACATAAAAAATATAATTATTAATATTTTTATTATCATTATTATTATTATTATCACTTTTGTTTTGCAGATGTTTATTACTTTAGTTTTTCCATTCAATTTGAGTGGAAAATGGCTCAATTGATTTAATTGAGCCATTTCAATTCTTGATACTTTTTTAACTTAATTATTTTCCACTTAAAAAACTTTTTTCCTCTCCGTCCATTAAATGTCTACTTCCAGAAGTTGATTCGTATTATCAATCACGTGAACAGTTTTTGTGAGGTGAGCAATTTGGACAACTGTCAGCTGGTCAAATGACATAAAAAAAATAATAAAAATAAATAAATAAACGAACGAACGAACGAACGAACGAACGAACGAACGAACGAACGAACGAACGAACGAACGAACGAACGAACGAACGAACGAACGAACGAACGAACGAACGAACGAACGAACGAACGAACGAACGAACGAACGAACGAACGAACGAACGAACGAACGAACGAACGAACGAACGAACGAACGAACGAACGAACGAACGAACGAAGGAATGAATGAATGAAGAACGAACGAACGAACGAACGAACGAACGAACGAACGAACGAACGAACGAACGAACAAACAAACAAACAAACAAACCAACAAACAAATAAATAAATAAATAAATACAGTCAAACATTTAAATTAAATACCCTGGTTATTAAATACCACCAGTTTGTAAATACGCGTTTGCTTGGTCCCAACTAAGTTAATTACCGTCAAACCCCGTTAGTAAATACCCCCCCCCCCTAGAAAAACTTGAAAGCATAAAAATTAATGTAAAATTACTATTTCTAGATATATGTTTATAAAATTAAACAAATCTGCGTTTTTATTAATTTTTACACACTTTGTAAATAAAATTCAAGTTACATCTTTGTTTGTGGGTGTCTTTCTCTGTACGTAAATTTTGCAAATAAAATTTAACCAGTTTTTTGACTAGCTAGGAAGCTGAAACTTTCAGCATAGCTTTATATTAAATGACAATACATGATTCAATTAAAAAAAAACTTAATTTCAATATCTTTCGTATTTCTAAATCGAGTGTATTTGAAATTAAAGTTTGTGTTGAAAAAGTCGTTTTTCTTTACTTGTTATTTATTTGTTTTTATTCTTGTTTATTTAGAAATAACCCACTTTTAATTTATAGTTTATTTATTTATTTGTCTTGAACGGAGGACATATGCCACTTACCCGCCCGGTAAACCAAAATTCAGACAGATGATAAACACGGAAGGTGGTGAAAAAACAACAAAATTTGCATTTAAACTTTTAACTATCCTGCTCTAAATAGTCTTTGGAACATTAAAAAAAAACTGAAAACATTACTCTAAAAATACAACTGTCACTTTTTCCGTCTTCCATTCACCCTCGCTCTCCACCTCCCTATCTCTCCACCTCCCTCGCTCTCCACTTCTCCGTTAAGCTTGCACGCCTACGCACGGACCGAATCGCCTGCCGGTTGCGTACAGCGAGGCTCGGCGTCTGCGTAATGTAGAATGACGTATGGAGTGTGCTGGAGACGTCAGTGTGGTCATGGTTGTGATCGTAAATGTGCGGAGGTGTCGGTGATGAGGATTGTCGTGGTGACGAAATGTCGTACGTGATGAGGTGTCACGTATTTATAAGCGTGTGGGTCGGTCGTGATGATGATCGTGTATTTGACTATGGTTGTGATGATGATGATGATGATGTCAGAAGTTAAGTTAATAGTGGACTATAAACGTCAACGATAATAAAGAAAATGTATGATAATCACAGCAGTATTACGAATTAATATGTGATAACCGTAATAAACGATCGCAATGACAGTTCAGATAAAATGTGATAATCACAATCATAATAAGTATAATGAAATAGATTATCATCAACATAAATAATTTCCTACGTATGTATGTATGTATGTACTTATTAAAACACTTGGTGTAAAAGACTATAAACTATTGTAAAAAAATGTATGTATGTATGTATGTATGTATGTATGTATGTATGTATGTATGTATGTATGTATGTATGTATGTATGTATGTATGTATGTATGTATGTATGTATGTATGTATGTATGTATGTATGTATGTATGTATGTATGTATGTATGTATGTATGTATGTATGTATGTATGTATGTATGTATGTATGTATGTATGTATGTATGTATGTATGTATGTATGTATGTATGTATGTATGTATGTATGTATGTATGTATGTATGATGTATGTATGTATGTATTATGTTGGAACTTTTG
>OZ022239.1:25334990-25684990 GCA_963978895.1 Erpobdella octoculata
CATGATTGAAGTAATTAAATTATTCTCATGATTGAGTTAATGCAGGGAATTAAGGATTATGCCTTTAATGTCCATTTTGGATAAAGAGTTTGTTTTCATCGAGGTTTTACCTAAAAATTAGAAAATAGGGCTAGCAAAACAGGGTATCTAGAAAAAGAAATTTAAAGAGAGGGATGGGGAAAAACAGAAAGAAATAGAGAAAGGGAGGCAGAAAAAAAGAAAGAGACAGATAGATATAAAAAACAGAGAAAGACAGAGAAGCAGAGAGAGAAAGAGAGAGAGAGAGAGAGAGAGAGAGAGAGAGAGAGAGAGAGAGGGGGGAAGGAAGAAAGCGAAAAAGGAGAAAGATGGGGGAGAAACAAATATCTAAATAACTCAATATATTATAATAGACATCTAAATGCGAAACCACTCAGCTACCGTACGTAAAAGGAAATAGTCAGATAAAATGTTTCTTATTAGTAGTAATTATAAACTAATTGAGCCTCTTAAAATTACTAATTGCGGCTATTTTAACGAATCGCTATTAAGAATGAATGCGTCGATGGAGGTTTTAATGAGAAAGTTATTTGTCGTAACAAGTTTATTATGCAATGACGGGTTATTTTCCACTCTGAATCTCCCTTTCTCCTTTGTCACCGTTATCATTACCAGCACCCCCACCTATCTTCATAAATCACCGCGGTCATCATCATGGCTATCAATACCATCACCATCAGCATGGCTATCACTTTCATCACCACCACCATGGCTATTATTATCATCAACATGTCTATCACTATCAGCATCCATCAGCATGGTTATCACTATCATCACCATCAGCATGGTTATCACTATCATCACCATTAGCATGGCTATCACTATCATCAACATCGGCATGGGTATCACAATCAACACTTTGACTCTATCATAATGCCATCAAGACTGCCACTATGACCAATGTTGTCATTATCACTCTAACAACCATCAGAACAGTTTTCATTCATGTGTTGCTGCGTATTAATAATTTGTATTTTTGTGTCACCCCATGTGATGGGGTCACCATGTGATGGGGTCACCATGTGATGGGGTCACCATGTGATGGGGTCACCATGTGATGGGGTCACCATGTGATGGGGTCACCATGTGATGGGGTCACCATGTGATGGGGTCACCATGTGATGGGGTCACCATGTGATGGGGTCACCACCCTAGAAATTTCGCTCGTCTCTGTTTTTTCAACCATTTTATTTTTGTTTCATCTATTCTTCCCCCTTTCCCTCTTTCTTTCTCTCTTTTTTTCTCTCTCCTCTTTCTCCTTCTGTTACTCTCGTGACCACTCTTTTATTTTATTTGTGACTTTAACGCAACATCAACCCACACGGCAACCTTCTGTGAAACAATCAATCAGATTAATTATAAGTGCCAGCATTCACGCTGGAAGAGTTTTAACTTAAAGCAATCCCACTCAACGTAAATGTTCTTGTAACGGGGAACGGACATTTCTCCCCCTGGAAATTATTTCCCCCTGACATTCCCCCCGGACGTTCTCCCCCCCCCCGGGTAGGACATTTTCCCTCTCGGGGTAGAGTAAGAGTTCACGTTTTTCTAACAAACAAAAACACATTTTTAACAGATTTAACATTTATTGTATATTGAATAGCGTGTTTGGTGTACAGCCGTAAGAGAAAAGTAAAAGAAAAAACGACTTTTTCAAAACAAACTTTTATTTCAAATAAATTCATTTAGAAATACGAAAGATGTTCAAATAAAGTTTTTTTTAATTGAATCATGTATTGTCATCCAATAAAAAGCTATGCTGAAAGTTTCAGCTTCCTAGCTAGTCAAAAAGCTGGTTAAATTTTACTTGCAAGATTTGCGTACAGAGAAAGACACACACAAACAGAGATTGTAACCTAAATAAAAGTTTGTTAAAAGGGTTACGGTAAGGGTAGCAGTGGGATGTTCCAAGTGTTCAAAGTTTTTTTTTCGGAGTGCAGCCGTAAGAGAAACAAGTAAAGATAAAAAATAAATTTTTTAAAGAAATGCTTTTGAGTTGAGCCGTTTATATCTCGATAATTCAGGCACTTTCTCTCCCGTTCTCGCTCACGCTCATTTTCTCTTTCCTAACTTCTTTTAGCCCATAAAACGTAAAATAGATTTGCTAAAACTGGCTAAAACTTGCTTGAACCCTTCAAACGTTGTTACGTAAACGAAATTTGAATTTTATTACGCAAATATCGATTTGAATTTTATTACGCACCCCGACGTGTTTCATACATGAAAAAACCTCGTCACCTTAGCAACCGAAACTATTAAACTATTAAAAAAAGGTCGCTGCTATTGCCCCGGCGGTTCGACGTGATTGCAATCGGTAAAATTGCTACTAACCCTAACCCTATCCCTAGCTCTAACCCTAACCCGAACCTTAACCCTACCCTAACCCTATCCCTTAAAACTAAAATTCAACTGAGTAAATAACATATTTGGTTGAATTTTAGTTGTGAATATGTATTTATATTAAATTGTTAATGAATAAAATATAAAATTTTATAAATTTTTCGTTAACATTTAATTCACTTAATGAAAAAAACTTGTAACCTTGGCAACCGAAACTATTCGGTTTAATAAATAACCCAGATTCAGTAAAAAACGTATTTGGTTGAATTTTAGTTATTATTATTATTATTATTTATTTATTTAACGTGCTCTCTAAAAAGAAAATTTCTTAGTAATTATTACTAATAAATAACAAAAAAATTCTAAATTTTTCGTCAACATTTATGTAAATACTAGCGGGGGTGCCTGGCTGCCCGAGGTTTTTAAAGGTTTTTCTAATGTTTGTCTCTCTCGCTCAGGTTTCCTTCCTCGCTTGCTTTCCCGGTCGCTTTCCCGTTGCCGGTCGCTTTCCCGTTCCCTGTCGCTTTTCCGCTCCCGTTTGCCCTCCCGTTTCCGGTCGCTTTTCAGTTCCCAGTTGTCGGACGCATTTCCCGTTCCCGTTCACGCTTGCTCTCCCGTTTCCGCTCACACTTGCTCTGCCGTACCCGCTCACGCTTGCTCTCCTGTTCCCGTTCTCGCTCATTTTTTTTCATTCTTTCCTAACTTTTTTTAGCCCTTCAAAACGTAAAATAGATTTGCTAAAACTAGCTAAAACTTGCTTGAAGCCTTCAAACGTTGTTACGTAAACTAAATATGAATTCTATTACGCAATTACCAATTAGCGCAACTATTAAAAATAAATAACCAAGATTCAGTAAATAACGTATTCGGTTGAATTTCAGTTGTAAATATGTTTTTATATAAAATTATAATTAAATAAAAAAAATTCTAAGTTTTTTTTAACATTTAATTCATATAATGAAAAAAAAACTCGTCACCCAACCACCGAAACTATTCGGCTTAATAAATAACCAAGATTCAGTAAATAACGTATTCGGTTGAATTTTAATTGTAATTATTATTAATAAATAAAATAAAATAAATTCTGTATTTTTGTTAACATTTAATTAATAAGTCCGCGGTCAGCATTTTACCCACCCCGACGAGTTTCAATACTAACAGATTACGCATTGTATATTCTTCAAAAAAAGGCGATCCAAGCCGATTTTTTCAAAACCATTTCTTAGTGAGCACCTAAAATTCAAGAGAAAGATATGTTCCAAATTTCATTACAATCCGTTCAGTGGTTTTTGCGATTTCGTGAGGAGTCAGTCAGTCAGTGGTATTTGAGTTTTATATATATAGACTAGCTGACCCAGCAAACGTTGTTCTGCCTTATAAATAATTTTGTTTTTTTTTTTTATTAAAAGTTGCTTTCCGCTCACTGTCGTTTTCCCGCTCCCTGTAGCTTTCTCGGTCCCTGTAGCTTTCCCGCTCCCGGTTGCGTTCCCGCTACATACCGGTCGCTTTCGTTTGCTTTTCCGTTCCCGCTTGCTTTTTCGTTCCCGCTCATTCTGCAGCTACCGTTTCCGTTCGCTCTCTCGCGCCGCTCATTTTGTGACGGATTTAAAAATATATATATATGAGTGTTTGTTTGTCTGTCTGTTTGTTTTTTGTTTTTCCAAATATATATGTATATCTATGTATTATATATATATATATATATATATATATATATATATATATATATATATATATATATATATATATATATATATATATAAAAGAACATGTCCTGACTGACTGACTGACTGACTGACTGATGACTGACTGATAATCAACGCCGAGCTCAAACGCCTCATCCTAGGAACGTGAAATTTGGAACTTTTATTACTTTTATAGCGTAAACATCCGCTAAGAAAGGATTTTTGAAAATTTTGCTCCTGAGGGGAAAAAACTGGAAAACAAACTTTTTTCTAACACAATGTATATCTCGAAAACCAAAAATGAGAAGATTTTGAAATTTGGTATATAGATTTTTTTTGAAAAATAAAGAGATACGTGTTTCACCATTTTTTGAAAATTCGGTTTCCCGGACCTCAAATGTGGGTTGGAAAATTGGGTTATTTGGTTTTTAAAGTAGCTTCTACTCAAAAACTGTTAATGCTACAGGAATAAAAATTAGTATTTAGTTTCTACTCCAAAAATAATAAAATACGTGTTTTAGCATTTTTTGAAAATTTGGTTTCCAGGGCTTCAAATGTGGGGTGGAAAATAGGGCTAATTGTCTTTTATAGTAACTGCTACTCAAAAACAGTAAATACCACAGATGTAAAAATTATTATTTAGTTTCTTTTCTAAAAATAAAGATATACGTGTTTCACCATTTTTTACAAATTTGGTTTCCCGGACCTCAAATGTGGGTTGGAAAATTGGGTTATTTGGTTTTTAAAGTAGCTTCTACTCAAAAACTGTTCATGCTACAAAAGTAAAAATTAGTATTTAGTTTCTACTCTAAAAATAATGATTATACGGGTTTCACAATTTTTTGAAAATTTGGTTTCCAGGACTTCAAATGTGGGGTGGAAAATAGGGTTATTTGGTTTTTAAAGTAACTGCTACTCAACAACTGTAATTGCCACAGATGTAAAATTAATACTTAGTATCTACTCAAAAAAAAAAAGATATACGTGTTTCATCATTTTTTGGGTTATTTGGTTTTAAAAATGGCTGCTACTCAAAAACTGTTAATGCTACAGAAGTAAAAATTATTATTTAGTTTCTACTCCAAATATAATGAAATACGTGTTTTAGCATTTTTTGAAAATTTGGTTTCCAGGATTTCAAATGTAGGGTGGAAAATTGGGTTATTTGTTTTTTAAAGTAACTGCTACTCAAAAACTGTAAATACCACAGATGTAAAAATTAGTATTTAGTTTCTATTCTAAAAATAAAGATATACGTGTTTTACCATTTTTTTAAAATTTGGTTTGCAGGACCTCAAATGTGAAATGGAAAAGGGTTATTTGATTTTAAAATAACTGCTACTCAAAAACTGTAAGTGCTACAGATGTGAAAATTAGTATTTTGAGGTTTTGTGCCGGTTAAAAGTAGATGAGTTCAGTTTATCACCAGACGGACGGGCCAAGCCGTTATTTTAGGGTCTTCATTCATACGGCCCTGCCCAAACATTAAATCAAGGTGGGACGGGTCGAGATTTTTAACCAAGTATATAGACATTTTAGTGATTTTAGGGTGTTCAAACGGGCCGGGCTAAACCTGAAATCAAGGTGGGACGGGCCGAAGTTTTTCATCAAGTATATAGAACTTCTAGGCCTGTAAAAACGGGCCGGGCCCATATTAGACGGGCCGTGCCGGGCCAGGAATTTCGGTTTTTGAAACGGGTTGGGCCAAGTTGTCGACGGGCCGAGCCGAGACCTAAAAAATTGATCCGTGCAGTACTCTACTATGTATGCACGGTTCAAATTCTCTAATTTCATGCGAGCGAAGCCGCTACGGGCACTGCTAGTATATATATAAAAGAACATGTCCTGACTGACTGACTGACTGACTGACTGACTGACTGACTGACTGATAATCAACGCCGAGCTCAAACGCCTCATCAGAGGAATGTGAAATTTGGAACTTATATTACTTTTATTGCGTAAGCATCCATTAAGGAAGGATTTTTGAAAATTTTGCTCCTGAGGGGAAGAAAATGGAAAACAAACTTTTTTCTAAAACAATGTATATCTCGAAAACCAAAAATGAGGAGATTTTGAAATTTGGTATATGGATTTTTCTTGAAAAATAAAAAGATACGTGTTTCACCATTTTTTGAAAATTCGGTTTCCCGGACCTCAAATGTGGGTTGGAAAATTGGGTTCTTTGGTTTTTAAAGTAGCTGCTACTCAAAAACTG
Organism: Erpobdella octoculata; assembly: GCA_963978895.1. NCBI lineage: Eukaryota > Metazoa > Annelida > Clitellata > Hirudinida > Erpobdellidae > Erpobdella > Erpobdella octoculata. The sequence goes on from OZ022239.1 coordinate 25,341,270, forward strand.
TGAATGCTACAGGAGTAAAAATTAGTATTTAATTTCTACTCCAAAAGGTAATGAAATACGTGTTTTAGCATTTTTTTAAAATTTGGTTTCCAGGATTTCAAATGTGGGGTAGAAAATAGGGTTATTTGTTTTTTAAAGTAACTGCTACTCAAAAACTGTAAATACCACAGATGTAAAAATTAGCATTTAGTTTCTATTTTAAAAATAAAGATATACGTGTTTCACCAATTTTACAAATTTGGTTTCCAGGACCTTAAATAGGATTACTTGGTTTTTAAAGTGGCTGCTACTCAAAAACTGTGAATGTTACAAAAGTAAAATTAGTATTTAGTTTCTACTCTAAAAATAATGATATACGTGATTCACCATTTTTTGAAAATTTGGTTTCCAGGACTTCAAATGTGGGGTGGAAAATAGGGTTATTTGGTGTTTAAAGTAACTGCTACTCAACAACTGTAAAAGCTAAAAAAGTAAAAATTTGTATTTAGTTTTTACCCTAAAAATAATGATATAAGTGTTTCAACATTTTTTAAAAATTTGGTTTCCAGGACCTCAAATGTGGGGTGGAAATAAGGGTTATTTGATTTCAAAATAACTGCTACTCAAAAGCCGTTATTTTAGAGTCTTCACACGGGCCAGGCTAAACCTTAAAGCAAAGTGGGACGGGCCGAGGTCTTTCCCCAAGTATATAGATATTTTAGTGATTTTAGGGTCTTCAGTTGGGCCGGGCCAAACCTGAAGTCAAGGTGGGACGAGCCGATGTTTTTCATCAAGTATATAGAACTTCTAGGCCTGTAAGAATGGGCCGGGCCTAATTCAGACGGGCTAAAAAATTGATCTCTACTATGGATGATGCACTGTTCAAACTTTCTAATTTCAAGCGAGCGAAGCCGCTACGGGCACTGCTAGTATATATATATATATATATATATATATATATATATATATATATAGAGGTAATATTTATTTGAAAAAAAAGTAAAACATTTTGTGAATATCTCAGACTATACACCTACTCCTGATGAACTCGAAATGTTAGAGATGGGTTATAACTGCCACATTCAGCAAAGATACGACCCTTCTGGTAAAGCAAACTGAATTAGAAGTGTTGTATCGTAATATTATGCAGTTCGTTTCTAATGGTTCTTTAACATGTAATCCGAGGCTCAAGGTGCTCATGGCTCGTGAGGGACATGTCCATTGAAACGACAAAAGAAAGTATCTTCCTCAGAAACTCGTAAAAGCTGCAAAATATTTAAAAGGGAATAAAAACATTATTATCAGAAAGGCTGATAAAACCAACACGTACGTTCTTATGAATCGTTCTGATTACATCAATAAAATCAATGTTATTCTTCAGGATACTAATAAGTTTAAAAAAATCACTTCTAGTTCTTTGGACGATCTCAAGAGAAATGACAATAGATTGATTTCCATTGCTTACTCAAAATTACGTCCAGACACTCGGTTTTGCCAGATCATCGGCGAGTAGGGCCCTGCTTATATTTACGGCAACATAAAAATACATGAAAACGGATTTCCATTAAGACCTATAATATCGCAGTGTCCTACTGCTGTATATTCTCTCTCAAAATCTATTAATAACCTGATCTCTCCATATTGTCCATTAACATACAGTTTAAAATCTACCTCTCAGTTTATCGATTTAATAAGAAGTTCTCAACCATCTAATGGCATTATTGCATCCTTGGACGTGGAAAGTCTCTTCACAAATGTACCGGTATTTGAAACTATCAAGATAATTTTAAATTACGTTTACCATAACAGCAACCTTTTTCCTCCTTCTCTCCAAGAAAGTGTCTTGTCCGATTTATTGCGCTTATGCACCACTGAAGTTCCGTTCACTGGCCCCGACGGTGTTCTCTATGTACAGGCCGACGGTGTGGCTATGGGATCGCCGTTGGGTCCTACATTTGCAGGATTTTATATGGGACATTTGGAGTATAAAGTGTTCAACGGTATTCTTCAACAACCACATCTGTATGGACGATATGTCGATGATATTTTTGTCTGTTGCCGCGACATTTCCGAACTAATGGTTTTGCGTGATACTTTTGAAGAACATTCTGTATTACATTTCATGTTTGAATTGAGTGACATTAACCGGCAGTTACCATTTCTGGATACGCTAGTCTCCCAGTTTGAGTCCGGTCTGAAACTGAGTGTTTATACGAAGCCGTCTTCGACTGGAGAGACTTTAAATGCACTTAGATATTGCCCAGATCGTTATAAAGTTAATGTTATCAATAACTACCTACACAGAGCCTACCGTGTTGGAGAGAGTTCGATTGAGTTTGATCGCGAGACTCAAAAAATTAAAACTTTACTGGTGAACAATAATTTTACAAACACTGAAATAGATAAAACTATACAGGTATTTTAGACAAAAAGCTTGCAAATACTATGGGAGTTGTTGCTGATTGTGGAAAAAACTTCCCATAGCGTTATACTATGGAGACCAAGTGCATGGAGGACTGGAGACTGATGGAAAGGTTTTTAAAGATATTATCTCAAACAATGTCTTTGTTACTTCTCCTGATACCCACCAGTTAAAAATAATAATCTAGTACAAAACTTAAGAAACTCATCAATTAGTTATGAAAAATAATCTGGTTAATTCTAATTTTCTCAAGAGAACCAACGTAGTTTATCAGTTTCAATGCCCTTTCCAACACGATAATAAAACTAGTTACATTGGACATACTTGAACAACTCTGGCTCGAAGATTGACGATGCACGTTCAGGGCGGGGGTATCCGTGCTCATTTCCTGCGTGAACACAAAGCCATTCCTCTTACAAGATCAATATTGAATGAAAATACTACAATACTATCTTCTTCTAATGATATATTGCGGTTAAAAATACAGGAGGCCTCATATATACATAGAGAAGCACCTATCATGAACATTCAGCAAGATGCCTTTAATCTCACATTACAACTATTTGGAAATTATAAAACTCTAACTTGTGAGGTCAAAAATATAAAGCCCAAACTTAACAATTCTTCGGTAAAATTAACTTCTACCTGTACTCAGGGTCCTGAGACTGTCGGTGGAGTTACAGGTGGTGCGACTGATTTTGAATTACACAGTGGCTACAGTGGTGAGCCCGTTTCCAGTCGTCCCGTTCCAAGTCCTGCCACCGATATCTTTTTTGATGCGGACACTTCATTTTCTTCTTTCGAGCCGTGCGAGGAGCGGTGTGGTGATCCTGTGGAAAATAACTTAGATATCGGCCCCTCGTCCATGTCGACATCTGCTATGGATCATGTCGTGGACCCTGAAAGTGGCGGCGGTGAGAGCAGTGACGGCTCTCGACACGAAAGCGTTGGCCAGCCGGTCCGCGACAACTCGTCATCTACGTGCGATCGGGTTTCGGTAGATGCGACATTGTGTGACGACCGTGCTGTTTCAGCTGTGCCTTATGAGATTGTTTCGATAAACGAAGCAGTTAATGATGAAAATGTTCTTTTGGCAAGAATGGCGGCAGTTCTGCATTGTGACAATATAACTATGCGACGTCGACGATAAAGTTTTGTGTAAAATTACGTGGCATTTTAATTAATTAATTTAATTTTGGCAATTCTTCAGAGATGGTTTCCGTTTTAACAATGCCATGGTTGCGCGAGATTTGACGTAGATCTGTCGTTTGACAATTAATAGATTTTGCTTTTCGACCGTATTTTTAAATGTATAACAGTTTTATTATATAATTTATTTTTAATATCTCCCTATAGTAAAATAAATTAACATGCCATTCTCGAAAAATAAATATTATTATTTTGTTTCATTATCGGTTTTAACTAATTTCACTTTTCATTATTATATCCATGTTTTTTTTTCTTTTCGGGCTCTGATGATGACAAACTAACTGTCGAAACGCGTTAGCCCTGTTTATTACTTTAAACTTATAAGTTACACCTTTTAGTTTATTTTATTTATTTTATAACATAATTGTCTTTTTAAATTTTTTACAAATAAACGTAAATACGGCTGCAAACAAGGAATTCGTTAATAGTCTATCTTCTCAACAACGGGCTTCCCTTCGACGTTTTGAGTCTTTGGCGAAAAAATTAACAAATACAAAATGGGCAATTATATTCAATGGAGTTTGCGTACAAGAATATATAAATATGTATATATGTGTATGTATATATATATATATATATATATATATATATATATATATATATATATATATATATATATATATATATATATATATATATATACATATGTCTATCTGTTGCATTTTCCTATAAAAAAGACATAATTGCACCTTATTGTTTTCCAAAATAACTTTTTTAAACAATTTTATAAAAATATTCTAAATAGCCTTGGACCTATCCTCAGACCTACCAAATGTACACAAAAAATTGTATGAAAATCGGTTCAGCCGTTTCGGAGGAGTTCAATTTCAAACACTATGACACGAGATTTTTATATATATAGATAAGTCCGCGGTCTGAATTTTACCCACCCACGACGCGATTTAATATACGTTTCGATACGCATTGTATATTCTTCGAAATAAGGCGATCTATGCCGAATTTTTTAAAACCCTGACTTGAAGTCTTGTCCTAAACTGCACACTGATCGACATCTGTTTGAGCAACAAAGTAACGTCATGAAATCACATTCGAGTAGGAAGTTAGACTTTTATTCCAACGATCTCGACCGAAAAAATGGTCTGGTTGTTGTTGATCAATACGAACGTTATTCTTCAAAAGAACTTAAAACTATTAACGAAGCTGATCAACATCATTATAATTATTGTAATTATGGTGGTCAACATTATTATAATTATTGTAATTATGCTGGTCAACATCATTATAATTATTGTACTTATGCTGGTCAACATAATTGTAATTATGCTGGTCAACATCATTATAATTATGCTGGTCAACATTATTGTAATTATGCTGATCAACGTCATTGTAATTATGCTGGTCAACATCATTGTAATTATTGTAATTATGCTGGTCAACATCATTGTAATTATTGTAATTATGCTGGTCAACATCATTGTAATTATTGTAATTATGCTGGTCAACATCATTGTAACTATGCTGGTAAAAATCATTGTAATTATGCTTATCGACATCATTGTAATTATGCTGGTCAACATCATTGTAATTATGCTGGTCAACATCATTGTAATTATGCTGGTCAACTTTGTCGTAATTATGCTGATCAACATCATTAGAATTATGCTGATCAACATCATTAGAATTATGCTGGTTAGCATCATTGTAATTATGGTGGTAATTATTGTGAAAAATCACTTGCGTATGCAAGAACATTTTAAAAATCACACGAACAGAGAAAAGCTCTCCAATGCTTCGAGGTTCATTTTTGGACAGCACGTTGGCATTTTATATTGATATAAACAAACAATTTTAATTTCAATTTCAATTTCTGTTTTAGTTTTAGATCTTTAAAGGGGAATTGTTTCCACAATTGAAAAGACGCGTGTGATACATTAGACTCAATTTCGTGTCACGAATTACAGTATCCTCCATAAATATTTCACCAACTACTATTTTCACTTGATCAGTTTTTTGTTCTAGGTTTTTTTTTATTTATTTTAACCAGAAAATGTCCCCATCCCACTGCTAGGTTCAGCGGGGGATATCTACGTGGATTGGCGTGGAAGAATCAGTTTCTTGACAGCAGCAGAATTGACAGCATTTTGTTTGGTCTGATTTCAAGGCTGTTCACAAACCTTTTAAATTCAAAGACCCCGACAGAAGTTCTGCAAATAATGACTTTTTTTAAATAAAAATGGTTCGCGTCGTTTTCAAGAAGATTTTCCGGAATAAAACGCAAAACACACAATTTAAGTAAAGATATTTTCAAAAGTTAATTCTCTTCAACAGAATTATCAAAAAATACAAACTAAAAAAAGATTTTTGTTATTTCAAGGAGTTTGACTACAACTACACTTGTCGCCCGCAAACCACAAACCACCCAGTTTATCGAGATTTAGCCAGTTGCTGAAGCATGTTCAGTTTTATTAATGCTGTGTGGATGCGGAAAAACACGTTTCCTAGTCGCAGCATATCCGAAGAGAAGCCAAATCGTTCGCATGGAAAAACGCACTTTTTGGATAAAAAAAATGTCAAGGTCGAAGGTCTCCCTCCCAACGTTGTTCATCATCGTTGATGATCAAGAAGAAACTGAAATTGTTATTTTTATAGGAAAGTTTAAAATAAATTTATTAAAAACAAGATAAATAAAGCCAATTGAAATGAATAATGAATACGTTTGAATTCATCCCACACAAAGCCGAGCTATAATATGGTAGTAATAATATCTACGTACAGCTGGTACGCTGCTAAATATAACCTTTAGCTTTAACACTTTATTTGCGACATTTGCTGTCTAATTAATATCATCATTATTATCATCATAACTATTATCGTCATTATCATTTTATTATCACTGGATCACCATTTATATTATTATCATCATCATCGTCAACTTGTTCATCATCACTATTACCACTATCGTCGTCGTCACCAATTTCCTCCTTATAGCAGCAATCACACTTATCGATGTTATTAGTTTTTGCACTCGTGGGCAATCACAGAAACTTCACACGCACCCACCCACCCACACACACACACGCACAAACACACAGATACTCATTGTTTTTAGCCAAAGGTGAAATTGCCTTCATTAAGAGGACAGAAATAGAATTTTCGGGGGGCACATCAACTAATTTTGTTGTGATCCTAGAATTTAATATTGTTCATTGAGAGGGGGAGAGAGAGATGAGAAACGGAGGAGTAATGCTAAAAAATAGAAGATGGAGAAGAGGATGGAAATGAAAAAGGATGATGATGATGATGATGATGATGATGATGATGGTGATGATGGTGATGATGATGATGATGATGATGATGATGATGATGATGATGATGATGATGATGATGATGATGATGATGATGATGATGATGGTGATGGTGATGGTGATGGTGACGGTGATGGTGATGGTGATGGTGATGGTGATGGTGTTGGTGATGGTGATGGTGATTGTGATGGTGTTGATGATGATGATGATGATGATTTTAGTGGTTGCGACGGCGTTGGTTATAATGATGACGGCAACGATGGAGTGGCACCGGAATTGCAAGATGGAGTCTTAGTGGAAAGACTACATGGGTCCGACAAAGACGTATTGCCGATTAAAACGTCTCATCATCATCATCATCATCATCACGCTGTTTCTGCATTCCCAGCGTTGTTTTTTATGTTATTGTTTTACGAAACTAAAAAAATACGTTATTTGTTTCATCTTCAAGGAAAACAGATAACCCAAGTTAATTGATGAAGAAAACATTAATAAATGCAGCCATAATACAAGCCATACCAAAATGTTCTGATGTCAAGAGGTCACATGACAGACAAAAATTTCGTGCATCTATTTTTATAACTATACCAGCATCATACCACTGTCATTATCACTGTCATCGTCACTAAAGTCACCATTGTCATCATCATCATTATTATCATCATTATTATGACCGTCATCATCTTTTTTATCATTGTCATCATCATCATCATCACCGTCAGAATCATCATCATCATCATCATCACCGTCAGACTCATCATCACCGTCAGAATCATCATCATCATCATCATCATCGTCAGACTCATCATCATCATCATCATCATCATCATCATCATCATCATCATCATCATCATCATCATCATCATCATCATCATCATCATCATCATCATCATCATCATCATCATCATCATCATCATCATCATCATTACTGATTCTACATCATCACATTCCGACTTGCCAAACACCAAGTAGAAATGGGAGCATGTCCACAGAATGCTGCCCACACACGTGACAAAGTTACAAGCGGACAAACAGACATGCACGCCATTAGGGAGGAATTTCTATTTTCGAACCTCCGATCAGGAGTTGTACCGCCATTTTTAATTATTTGACAGTTTTTTAATTGAAATTTTTTGTTTTTTTTAATGTTTTTATGGTTTGTCCATCTTTACTCGTTCGATCAACATTGTCACATATTAGGCAATTATCATCATTTTATCCATCATCATCATCATCATCGTCGTCGTCGTCGTTGTCGTCGTCATCATCATCATCATCATCATCATCATCATCATCATCATCGCCATCATCATCATCATCATCATCATCATCATCATCATCATCATCATCATCATCATCATCATCATCATCATCACCATCACCATCATCTTCATCGCCATCGCCATCGTCGTCGTCGTCATCCACAACTACAACAAGTACTGCAACAAACTGTGTCATCCGGCACACCTGTCCAGTAAATTGACAAAATTAAAAGACTCGAAGAAAATAAAGAAAAAAAACTTCTGAGAAGTTCCGAAGAAATTTTAAATTAATTTTATTGCTCCAAAAAACATCTTTAATTCAATTTCATTTTAAATAGAGGAAAATAAATCGATTCATCTGAGTTGCTTTTAAATCAAAGAAAAACATTACAACTTTTATTTCCTCCTATCTGAACCAAACGATAGAGTTTTGATCGATTAAATCCAAAACCTTTCCGTTGCTACTCGATAGAAACACGCAATTAGGCACGCAAGAAAGTAAGGAAACTCCTAATCAGACTAATGAGTGAGGAAACTCCTGCATACCTGTTGTTGCTGTTGTTGTTGTTGTTGTTGTTGTTGTTGTTGTTGTTGTTGTTGTTGTTGTTGTTGTTGTTGTTGTTGTTGTTGTTGTTGTTGTTGTTGTTGTTGTTGTTGTTGTTGTTGTTGTTGTTGTTGTTGTTGTTGTTGTTGTTGTTGTTGTTGTTGTTGTTGTTGTTGTTGTTGTTGTTGTTGTTGTTGTTGTTGTTGTTTCAACCAAGATCGCCGAGACGTCTGGAAATAAAACGCTCAAATGTTTCAAATATCTGCTTGACATGGCGGTACTACCTGAGTGTTTCACTTTTTGTAATGTTTGGCAGTTTTGTGGATTCAGTCATTTTTCATCCTTCTCGAGAGATTTTCCGAAAACGCATCCAGGAAAGTTATTATTTAAGCTGAAGCCATTTGGCAGTAACTCTTGATGCAAACATTACACCATATTTTGATGGGTTTGTTGCTGAAACTTAAAAGATTTTTTATATAATAGTTCATAGTCCATTACACTCGGTTTTTCAATACCCAAATAGCAGTATGTAAGAAAACCAAAGTACTTCATGTCGCGGATCATAATTTGATCCTTTGAACTGTTCCCTCCTCCTTTATCCAGGCTTGTGACTGGCTCGCAAACGCCAGACGTAGTTAAATTGAAAGATTGAAAGTTTTATCAATACATTAAGAACTTAGAACTTATTCATATATAACGCCTTTGAGGTTTATTCAACTTATTTGTATACCGTATTTTTTGCCTATAACGGGCATCTATGAAGGCCTGGATAGGTGTAAAAAGAGATGTGGCTTTATAAATAAACACACTTTGATTGGTAAAATGTATTATACAGGGTGTGGGCCAAAAAAGTGAGACGGCTTCATACCAGTTATGTTCAAGTTAACTGTAACACTAACTAAAATCGGAAATAAATAGAAAAATAATGGTCAGTTAAGTGTAATAGTAATAGTAACTGAAATACGGCAAATAACTCTAACTGTAATAGTAACTGAATAATAAATTCAGTTAAATAATACAAAAATAATTAATAACTGAAAAATTTTAAAGTAATTTTTTTGTAAATAAATTATCTATTAGATTTATTTTTATCTAAAGATAAAAATAAGTTCTTTGGTGTTACCTAACAAATATAATACATGGCGCTGTTTAGTTAGTCGCGGGTTTTTGTTATTATTGATAGTTTAGTGCTGTTGTATTCGTTCCGTGAAAAATGTTCAAGAACAATAGTGGCAGAAAACAAGAAAGTAGTGTATGGAAATATTTTGATTATGAGCAATCAGTTGACAAGTCAACGTGGAAGATCAAAAACTGCGGTAGCTTTTTAAAAGTTAAAAGGAAAAAATGCAACAAATTTGTTGAATCGCTTAAAAAGCAAACACAATGACATTGCTGATCTCAAAAGAAAAAGACAATGCCCATGTCTTATAGTTTATTCATTTATTTAACAGGTGGAATAACTTAATGCTTATCTTCCTTGGGGCTTCAAAAATATTAGCTGCTAATCAAACTGGATTAAGTTTCTGGACAGCCTCAAAGACAGCGTATCCTCAAATAGCGGCCTTCGCTTAAGACCTTATCCCTGCAGTAGAAAGTGACACGGGGAAAACATTTCTTCCCCATCCCCACCCCGCAAAGAAAACTCTCTTCCTGTCCCCTCACTGTCCCCTCGCCCCATGTCCCCATCCCCTCAATATCTGTCCCCATCCCCTACCCATCTCCGCAGCTATCATTCTCAAACCCTCATTGTCCCCGCATTTTAAATTTTTATGCAAGTTTATTTTGAAGTTAATTATTAAAAAAATTTGCAAAAAGATAGTTATGTTTTAAATGAAATAAGAAAGTAAAAAATATTAGTTCTTCAATCCATGAGTGCCTTGACATTTGTCAAATCGCACGCGTTCACTTTTATTTGAAATTAATTTTTCGATGTCGCATTTTCCCATTTCCATGTTATTTAAAACTACAAGCGAAAATGTACTATTGAAATTAAACCGATTCAAGACCAGGACATTCAACCGAAATGAAATACAAAAAGAAAGATAGTCCGGTAGAATTAGCTAAACAAAGTACAAAGACGATAAAACAAAGTACAAAAAAATTAAAGATTTTTATTGAATTTTTAAAAATTAGTATAAAACTTCATTACCGTCAACATTTTCCCCATTAGCGCAAATTTTTCCCCCATTTTTCCCCGTTACCGCGCGGTAATGGTGAAACTATTGACATTTGTTCCCGTTACCGCGGTATTTACCGCGGTCGGTATTACCGTGTCACTCTCTACCCTGCACCGGCTTGAGAAGCATATGAGGAGCGCGTCTTCTCGGTTTGCAGTGCAGGAAAAAGAAACAGGCTCTCTATGAAGTTCATACAATCAAATATAATTATCTCAAACTTAGACAAAATATTTCCAAATAAACAAAATATTACCTCAATGATCTTACTTACTAACTCTAATTATTATGTCGTTATTTAGTTAATCTCCCATCGCCGTCTTTGACTTTTAGTGTGATCAAAAAATGCAGCAATTAAAAAACATATTATAGGACCGTCTTACTTGTTTTGGCCCACCCTGTATATATTATCAAAAAAACATTTGACTTGACATATTTACATTTTCTGATTAATAAAGCAACATTCTTTTTTATGACATTTCCAGGCACGTCAGAGTGCACGTTATAGAAATAAATATATATTTATTTCTGTTTAAAGTTAAACCAACACCGTTAATGAATAAAAGATTGAGAAATGATGTTAAAAGTTATTTATTTGTTTGACCATACTGTTTAGAGACGTGACCAATTCCAGCAAATTTTTAAAAAATATTGTTTTTCCAAACGGAACAATTTTTTAACCCGGTAAGCACCGGTTCAACAATCCGATTTGTAGATGATCGGAGAATACCTACGAATAGTTATTTATTTATTTTTTCGAATTTGTTTATTGTGCATAACAAAAACATTTTCACAATAAAACAAGTAGAAAGAAAAATTGAAAATAAACCAAAACAACAACATCGAAAAAATAGAAGTACCCAAAGGGAGCATCCGAAGAGATGAATCTCGTTTAAGGATGACTCGTTCACGTGAGACATTCGTAAATAAACTGGATATACATTCTATACAAGAAATCACAAAATGCTAAAATAAAAGACAAAAATATATTTCTTGAAAAAAAAATAATCAAATTTACATTTAGACAATAATAATATACATTTAATCGGCAAAAAGACATAGAATGAAAGAAAAAACATGCTTATCTAAGATTATTGCTTCAATAAATACTATTTGAAACAAGATTTAAATAATTGAAAGGAATCTGAAGCCTTTATAGAGACAAGAATGACTGAATATGTAAGGAGACCTAAACATTTAATCGAGAAAGTTTTTAGTGATGTATGAATTAGGTTGTAAAACTTGCTTCGTGTCAGAAAATCACTGAGACTGAGTCCTTCATTTTTTTCTGGGCAATAAACTGTCACACATTTTAATACAAGCTGGTGTGGTGACAGATGAAACCAAATACAGCGCAATGTTGAATTTTTTATATGCTTTTATTAACTTTCATTTGTCCGGATGTCCGCGGACGTTTTGAAGTTCGGAAGATCATTATAAAATTTACACACTTCAATAAAATTCATAGAATTACTAAACAAAAATAAATTTTAATAAGCAATCATTATTAAAAAATAAATTAAATAAGCATATGATATTGACGACAAAAATTGTCATCGTCATAGTAATTATAAACATCTTTTGTTTACTATTCACCGGGGCAATATTTTTACGATATGTTGTCGATATGAAAATTTTTAGCTATCTTAAAAGCATGTTTTTAATTTTTTAGGTAATTTTTCCCACGAACGGATTAATACATAATTTTCGGCTATAATTAACTATAAACACGATGAAAAGTAAACACTAGTTTAAACATTATGATAATTAGTATAAATAATTTATTTAAAATGGGAAAATGTTATATAAAATTATTTTAATTAATTAAATAATGTAGTTATAATTTAAAAAAAATTTACATAGAAAAAATTTGAGTTTTTAGAAAAAGTGTAAATGAACGAATCGCGTAGCCTGTTATATAACGTTATAACTATATATCTATGGTTATAACTATTACCATGGCGGCAGTGATATTTTTGTTAACGAAAACTGAATAAAAACGAAATTTTTTATTGTATTCGTTAATAAGAACGAAAAAGAAACTATAATTATTTAAAGAACGTAAATAGAATAAAACCTATATTTAAATGGTACAAACTGAATAATAATAATAACGAAAAAAATTTCTGAACGATAATAAAATAAAAATAAAATTTAAATCATGCAAACTGAATAAAAATAAAAATTTAAATTAATTTTCGAACGAAAATTATTGAAAGTTGTGTACATAGATATTCGCCTAGATAACCAATATCTGTGAATATCTATGATATTGATTTCTATGGTTGTCTAATTTTTGAAATTCACACCCATTTCTTTCTTAACTTTCGTGTTATCATAAACGTTGTATTCATTGAAATTAATTATGAGTTCTCTTGCAAAAATGCTTGCTAGGCGAAAAAAAGGATAGTTCCATGCGGGAATTTTTTGTTTACGATTCCAGCACCAACAAATCTAAATGTAAGGCAATGGATTCTCAAAATAAAGAATGTGGAATCCAACTTAGCGGAAAAAATCCCACAAATAAACTCAATAAAAGTATTATTTCTTAATTGCTCTTAAAATAAAAATTGTTGACTCTATATGTATATTTTTTGTTTGAAATTCTGATATACCATCTTCCTGTGTTACAAAATTATTATTTTTCCATATATACACTGCATGAAATTGGCTATAGTAAAAAAAATATTTAGAGCATGAACTAAAATTGAACAAAAATCAAATAAAAACGAAAATTTTTTTATCTGAATAAAATAAAAATAAAAACGAAAATTATTTCAAGAACTGTAATAAAATAAAAACTAAATTTAATTTTGTAGAGCTAAATAATAATAAAAACTAATATTATTTGAAAAACTAAAATAAAATAATAATAATAAATAGAATTTAAGAATAGAATAAAAATAAGAACTAAAATTATTTACTGAACTAAAATAACACTGCATGGCGGTAGGCGCCGGTATGCGATCTTTGATTCACTATATCTTTATTAATTTTATTTTTTTTAACACTTTATGGTATATTCAAACTCAGAATTTGAATATACCATTCAATTTCAGAAAAAAACTTATTTTGAAACTTTATGCGACTAGCTAAGATAGGGGTAGGGATAGGGTAGGGTTAGGGCTAAAGTTAGGGTTAAGGTTTAATTTTAATACGGGATTGCAATCTTACGATTGCAGTCACGGCGAACCGCCGGGGCAATAGCAGCGACCTCATATAAAGGGACTAGCGGTGTTACTCGTTGTTTGAAGAATCTGTCCAACAGTCAGCATGAAATCGCCTGTTGAAGATTCTGGCTCGAGAGAGAAAGAGATCATCATCGGAAGACTCCGACTTGGCAAAACGACTCTCAATTCTGAGTTGCACAAAATGGGCATATTGGAGTCTGGAGTCTGTGAAAGATGTTGCGATGGAGCTCAAGAGACAGTTGAACATTTTCTGATGAATTGTCCAGGAAGACTCACTCTCCAGAGGTCGCTGAAAGAATGCTGTATAAAACAGGGAAAAAAGCAGATATTGGAACAAATTCTTAACGACAGAGCAGCCACAACGTTGATCTTTGCGTGGATCAAAAAAAAAGAGCGAAATCTACAACTTGAAAAAAAGTGATGATGATGATCTCACTTGTAGAATTTGATATAACCACGCCCCAGCTGTCAATCAACACCATCAACCAGGTCGGCCAACAACGATAAAAAGCAAACTGGGAAAAAAAGTGTCAAAACACCACGTGCGACAAAAGAGAATTCTCCTGATTGGCTGCAATTGACACAGCACGATTGTCACTTCTGACCACTTTTTGCGAAGAAATTCCAAATTCGATTATTTCTCTTCACATCGGAGCTATTATCTTGCTGTCTCTTATTTGATGTTTTCAATATTTTGGAGCCACCACCGTCCAAATCGACTTCAAGTCGGAAAAGGACGTTAAATCAAACAACAAACAACAACAAACATTACTCGTTGTTTCTCTCGCCTTTTGTTCTCTATCGTTTTACATATAAAAAGTTTACAATTTTAAATTAATTTTTTTTATAACTGATAGTTTGTTTTTTAAATAAAATTTTATTATAAACTAATTTTATTTCTTTTTTATTCATTTCATTCATACGATCATCGTACCTCCTCACCACTCAAAACTACGATGTAAATAGTTCTTGGGAGGGTACTGCTTACCGTTTTCAAAGTCTCTCAAATTACGATAAATGTTTTTTTAAATTCAATTTGATATTTAATTTGTTTTTTTTATGTTATTGTAACAAAATAATCAAAATACGACTATTTTTTCGGCACGGACAATCCGTAGGAAAGATTACCATTTTTTAAATTAACTTTCACTTGTTTAGACTTTGATTTTTAAGTTGACATGGAATCTTATCACAGTTGAATTTACTAGTTTTCAATTACCCGGTAAAATTTATTCAATTCAAATTCAAATTAATTTGACTCTAGAACTTATAATTTCCCAGCAATATTTTCTTTTTCTATTCTAAAAATCTTTTTGCATTTATTTAATTATTTACAATTTAGATAAACATTTAACTGATAAAAATTTCAAAAGACTAAAAAACAAATTTGAACGACTCTAAATAATTCGCTGGGGACTTGGTGAGTGGTCGAGTCTCGTACAACACAAAACAACACAACACAACACAACACAACACAATACAATATAACACAATACAATAAAACACAACTGTCATCTTGCACGAAGGCACGTAGAAGCTTTTCTTTTATTTTCTTCAGGTATTTAAATCTCAAATTTAAATCTTTTCCAATATATTATTTGTGTTTTTAGTAGAGAAATAAAAACCAGAACTTATTTTAACCATTTTTTGGGTTTAATTTTCACTTGAGGTTTGATCGAGAAGGGGCTTAAACTGCAAGTATTTAATTATTAGAGTATAAAATATATCGCATCTCCACGCCCTCCTACGATGCTCTGATCCCAGCTTGATCCAGCCTCTATGCCGCTATGGTGCCGGGCGTTTTGCCACCCGACGAGCAAGAAAATGTGAGTTTTAAAGTATTAATGGTCTTCTCCAATAAATTTGTATTACCTAACTTAATCGCTGGCTATAATTGTGTGTAAGCAAAAAATAACAAAAACCCTTCTTCGAGTGTCAATAAATTTCTGGAATTCTCATCTTCTCGCCGTTACAGTTCCGCTTAAAAATATTCCCCATGAAAAACAAGTAACAAATTGAAAGGAAAACTTGGAAGCGCGTGTGAATACAGCTGAAGAAATGTTTATAACAGTCACGTGTTCGTCTTACCTGTAACGTTGCCGGGTCTTCGTTCAGTGATAAATCATTCGCACGCAACCAAAAAACCGCCCACACAGGAACTTGCGAACACAAACGCGCGTTCAACCGCGTACACTAACAAACAAACAAACAAGCAGACAGACATACACGGACGGAGCACTTTCAAGGAGAGAGCAAACAGACGAACACACACACACGGGTTCCATCTCTACGAGAGAATTCAAAATCAATATCTCTTCAGCTGGGGCACCTTCGTCGCTCTGCAGCAAGACTTTTAGCATGCCACTTGGCACTATCATCATCATCACCGTCATCATCATCATCACCGTCATCATCATCATCGTCATCATCATCATCATCATCATCGTCGTCGTCATCATCATCCTCGTCGTCATCATCATCATCACCGTCATCATCATCATCGTCGTCATCATCATCATCATCATCATCGTCGTCGTCATCATCATCCTCGTCGTCATCATCATCATCACAATCTGTATCAATTGGAAAAAAATCATCACCACCACCATCATCATTATCGTCATCATTCACAATTCAAAACCATCTGGTGATTCTTTTTATTTTATATCATTTTATTGGAACAAAAATGGAGATAAAATAGAAAAAAACTGAACCAGCGTGCAAAGGTCAAAAATGGATGTTCATCCAGGGAGTTGAAAGTCTGAACAAAATAAATTTTTTATTTTGTTTTTAGATTAAAATTTTTGCAAAACTAAGCTACGTACCGAATGTATAAACCGATCCATCAGGAGAACTATTAACTTTAGAAAATTTATAAACAAACCTACAAAATCCACTGATTAACGTCACGCTAATCTACTGTCAGCTGAAAGTCTGTCATTTAACGTCGAATAACAAAATGTTTTAAAGTGAAATTATTCATAAACAAAAAAGCTCTTAAAATTGTGAACACCTGATAGGAATTACTTATTCCAGAAAGCTCGGAGGTTGCTGCTCAATGCACATCCAAAGGTACGCATTTTTTACACACTTTCACTTAACTTGACTTCTCTGTCTGTCTGTCGTCAAATTTTGCAACGATAGAAGCTGTTGTTTCAGTGTGTTTTTATTTGTAAATTGTTTATAAATATTGAAATTTTTTACTATTTACATAATTTTTTTCAATTAATTTCTTTAATGTAGTTATTAAGATTGTCTGTCGCGTATAGTTCATCTGATGCGAGGTATAAGGTAAGATACGTGCCTTACGTAAACAGAGCCATCTTAAAAGATAGGCTCATCATATATACTATTTTATATAGGTATATGTTGGGGCCCTGTAGATTATAATTTTCGATTGCATTGGGTTTGTAACGTAATATATTAGCTAAACATAAATTTGTTTGCAAGCTAATTGGGGATCCAGCAGCACTGCTAACTTCGGTATCATTGAAACAACAGCTTCTATCGTTATCCGATAATATTTTTTATTTTACAATAATTTGATAAACAATACATTTCTAAATTTCAGCGTAAGAACTGGCAAATTTTTACAACAAGACATTTCAACAATATTAGCGGTTAAGATGAACAAACGCAAGACAAAGCATTGAAAATTGAAAGGCTGGCTCTTTGTGCCCACGTCCCGCCACAGCTGATGTGTAAATGACGCAGTTAGACAATCCATCTATTGTCTGCGTTTTGGATTTTTTGTTAGGAAAAAATGTTCAAAAACAGTTATATATATAAAAGAACATGTCCTAACTGACTGACTGACTGACTGACTGACTGACTGACTGACTGACTGACTGACTGACTGACTGACTGACTGACTGACTGACTGACTGACTGACTGACTGACTGACTGACTGACTGACTGACTGACTGACTGACTGACTGACTGACTGACTGACTGACTGACTGACTGACTGACTGACTGACTGACTGACTGACTGACTGACTGACTGACTGACTGACTGACTGACTGACTGACTGACTGACTGACTGACTGACTGACTGACTGACTGACTGACTGACTGACTGACTGACTGACTGACTGACTGACTGACTGACTGACTGACCGTAACCGTATTTAAATAATTTATTTTCTGGGACCTCAAATATGGAATGGAAAATATCGTTGATTGGTTATTAGAGTAACTGCCACTTAAAAATCAACAATCTATCTATCTATCTATCTATCTATCTATCTATCTATCTATCTATCTATCTATCTATCTATCTATCTATCTATCTATCTATCTATCTATCTATCTATCTATCTATCTATCTATCTATCTATCTATCTATCTATCTATCTATCTATCTATCTATCTATCTATCTATCTATCTATCTATCTATCTATCTATCTATCTATCTATCTATCTATCTATCTATCTATCTATCTATCTATCTATCTATCTATCTATCTATCTATCTATCTATCTATCTATCTATCTATCTATCTATCTATCTATCTATCTATCTATCTATCTATCTATCTATCTATCTATCTATCTATCTATCTATCTATCTATCTATCTATCTATCTATCTATCTATCTATCTATCTATCTATCTATCTATCTATCTATCTATCTATCTATCTATCTATCTATCTATCTATCTATCTATCTATCTATCTATCTATCTATCTATCTATCTATCTATCTATCTATCTATCTATCTATCTATCTATCTATCTATCTATCTATCTATCTATCTATCTATCTATCTATCTATCTATCTATCTATCTATCTATCTATCTATCTATCTATCTATCTATCTATCTATCTATCTATCTATCTATCTATCTATCTATCTATCTATCTATCTATCTATCTATCTATCTATCTATCTATCTATCTATCTATCTATCTATCTATCTATCTATCTATCTATCTATCTATCTATCTATCTATCTATCTATCTATCTATCTATCTATCTATCTATCTATCTATCTATCTATCTATCTATCTATCTATCTATCTATCTATCTATCTATCTATCTATCTATCTATCTATCTATCTATCTATCTATCTATCTATCTATCTATCTATCTATCTATCTATCTATCTATCTATCTATCTATCTATCTATCTATCTATCTATCTATCTATCTATCTATCTATCTATCTATCTATCTATCTATCTATCTATCTATCTATCTATCTATATATCTATCTATCTATCTATCTATCTATCTATCTATATATCTATCTATCTATCTATCTATCTATCTATCTATCTATCTATCTATCTATCTATCTATCTATCTATCTATCTATCTATCTATCTATCTATCTATCTATCTATCTATCTATCTATCTATCTATCTATCTATCTATCTATCTATCTATCTATCTATCTATCTATCTATCTATCTATCTATCTATCTATCTATCTATCTATCTATCTATCTATCTATCTATCTATCTATCTATCTATCTATCTATCTATCTATCTATCTATCTATCTATCTATCTATCTATCTATCTATCTATCTATCTATCTATCTATCTATCTATCTATCTATCTATCTATCTATCTATCTATCTATCTATCTATCTCAATCAACGCCGAGCTCAAACGCCTCATCCTAGGAACGTGAAATTTGGAACTTACATTACTTTTATAGCGTAAAACAACGCATGTTTAAAAAACCAAAATTGAAGAGCTTTTGAAATTTGCTATAGATTCTTTTTAAAAATTGAGAAAATACAAGTTTGGTTGGTTTCCAGGACCTCAAATGTAGGGTGGAAAATAGGGTTATTTGTTTTTTAAAGTAACAGCTACTCAAAAACTGTAAATGGTACAGATGTAAAAATTAATATTTAGTATCTACTTAAAAAATAATGATATACGTTTTTTACCATTTTTTGAATATTTGGTTTCCAATATGTGGGCCTGTGGGGTGGCAAATAGGGTTGTTTGTTATTTAAAATAACTGCTACTCACAAACTGTAAGTGCTACACATGTAAAAATTAGTATTTAGTATCTACTCAAAAAATAAAGATATACGTATTTTATAAATTTTTGATAATTTGGTTTTGAGGATTTCAAATGTGGGGTGGAAATAAGAATTTGATTAAAAACTGAAAATGTTAAAGTTTTGCAATTTAGTACCAAGATTATTTTTACAAAATAACAAATTACATGTTTTGTTTATTTTTGAAAATTTGGTTTCCAGGACTTCAAATGTGGAGGGGAAATAGGGTTTTTTTTTTTTTAATTAACTGCGACTCTGAAACTAAAAATACTAGAGATATACAAATTATTAACTAAATACTACTTAGAAGATAAAATTCCAAATGTTTTACCATTTTTTTTTTGTTCTGGCTTCCAGGACTACAAATGTAAAGCGGAGAAAAAGATTATATTTGCTTGAAAACTCAATAACTGAAAATGTAAAAACATTAAAATTCAGTATTAAGGTGTTTTTTAAATTATAAGACACGTGTTTCATTATTTTTTCAAAAAATTAGTTTCCATGTAACGGTTTTGTGCCTTTTAAAACTGGTTGAGTGCAGGCCTTGACTTTTGTGCTTATGCAACGGGGCAGTTCGGGCTTAAATAACAAGCCAGGCCTGAAGTTTTCTGTCTATGAAATAAGCTGGACCGGGTCTAAAAAAATCCGTGTAGGGCACTGTGGATTAGAGTGCTGCACGGACCGGGCCAGGCCGTAATTTTAGGGTCTTCAGACCGGATGGGACAAACCTGAAGTCAAGGTGGGACGGGCCGAGATTTTTCGCCAAGTATATAGAAATTTTAGGCCTTTAAAAACGGGCCAGGCCCTAATTAGACTGGCCGTGCCGGGTTTGAAATTTTGGCTTATAAAGCGGGCCGGGCCAAGTTGTTGGCGGACCGAACCGAGTCGGGCCGTAAAATATCGCCCGTGCAGTACTCTACTGTGGATGGTGTTTTCTCCTTTTGAAGCGAGCGAAGCCGCGACGGGAATGCTAGTTATTTATATAACAACAATTTATTATTTTAAATTGTTAAAAAATGAGTTTTCATCTATAATGCAACTTTTAATGTTAACGAGTAACAAATTCGGCGCTAGAACATCATGACCAAAATGTCGGACTAAACACCGAACTAATTTGGTGATCGCTTATTAAATATTGTAGGAATATAGCGTTATAAATTTAAAGTCTTGGCTTGTCCAGGTTTTCATACATGATATTTTTGTTTTGTAGTTTGTGTGTAGAAATATTTGTTTTTGTTAGACTGGGCATGGTCTTCTTATTATCGTCGAAACATCCAAAATGTTTTAATAATTATATAAATTAACGGATTTTGTAGTATGTTGCTTTGGTAGTTTATTTGGGGGCTTATTTACTTGGACGTACTGTGGCGAAGTTAATTATTCATCAGTGCATTCATTAATACAATTTAAAATTTGTAAATAGGATGAAAAGTAATGCGTGTGAAGTTAGCCTCGAGGCTGGCAATGCTAATTTTAAAAAAAATTGCTTGCCCTGGGGCTATGCTATACATTGTTGGATGGTGTCTAAAAAATGAAATCGAATGGTATATTTGGATTGTCTTCGGTTCAACAAATAAAAATGTTATAAGCGAAAAACGACGATTTTCCGCCGAAAATTGCATAAAATCAACCTTGGCTCTTCTTTTTAGATAATTCAATATCAAATCTAACAATATAACTTTCGCTTCTCAAAGTTAATAAATAAAAAAGTTATCGAATAAAACGTCGGACCGTATGCCAATTTCTTCGAGCAAACCGAAACATAAACAGACGCTGCGATTGGACAATCGAGTCTAGCTCACTGTGGCTAATTATGCAAAATATTCAAAATATGCAAAGTGGCTACTCGTTAACACCTACTGCGTATTCTAACGAACTTTAGGGAAAATTTTATTTTTAAGAAAATTTATTTAAGTTTACGATTACAAAGTTTTATTAATGAAAAATTTTGTAAAAAATTAACTATTTAATAAAATCTAAGCATAGCATTCAAGTGAAATGTTTCGTTTTAAACTCTTCCTTTGAAAACATTAAAAATGTGCATTTTTGGTGAACCCACCTTCTACACTATTCGCACTCCACCCAGTCCCCACCTGCACCCTCTCCACCGTTCCAGCAATACAAACAATAGTTTGTCATGTTGTCCGATGCCAGCAGGATTTATTTTAACCACTGTTCCCTTTCACTATCTGGATTAAAAGAACCACTCAGATCTTCTCCACGATCCAGTCTTCTAATGAAAACGCCTACAAAAATACCACAATTGTAGGCATCATTCTGATGCTTAGTCACCGGTGGCTTTTTAATGTTTAGACATGATGGATTTATAAAAAAGCATTATTTAAAAAAAACTTCGTTAGAATACGCAGGAGGTGTTGACGAGTAGCCACTTTGCATATTTTGAATATTTTGCATAATTAGCCACAGTGAGCTAGACTCAATTGTCCAATCGCAGCGTCTGTTTATGTTTCGGTTTGCTCGAAGAAATTGGCATACGGTCCGACGTTTTATTCGATAACTTTTTTATTTATTAACTTTGAGAAGCGAAAGTTATATTGTTAGATTTGATATTGAATTATCTAAAAAGAAGAGCCAGGGTTGATTTTATGCAATTTTCGTCGGAAAATCGTCGTTTTTCGCTTATAACTTTTTTATTCGTTGAACCGAAGACAATCCAAATATACCATTCGATTTCATTTTTTAGACATCATCCAACAATGTATAGCATAGCCCCAGGGCAAGCAATTTTTTTTTTAATCAGCATTGTCAGCCTCGAGGCTAACTTCACAAACGTTGAAAAGTAAACATTAACCCGTTTAGGTCCAAAACTTTATTAATTAGATTTCTATTATTTTTTTTTGTTATTTCTAAGTTACTTGCTTATGTTTTAACAGATTTATTTTTAATTATTTTTTATTTGAAAGAAAACTTTGAAAATTCACTATGCTCGTTTTTCGAACGATGGTCGTATAGACTACTGAAAACGACAAAATGTTTAAAAGTCAATTTTTTTGTTCTCAACGCAAACAATTATAATATAAATTTTAGGCTGTAAACAAAAAAGCTAAAAACACATTTCTGACTTTATCAGTAACACAGTTCAATAAAATCCAAAAATTTAACATTCAATAAATCAGTCAAGCAGTTCATGATAGTCGTTTCAGAACCGGATGAGTGTGCGGAAAGCACCAAAACAATTCCGATGAAGTCGTTTGCCGCACTTGGCCCACATGTACAGTGTTTTGCCATAATTTTCCAGCTTGTAGCGACCTACTGTTTTCGCCTTTTCCAGATCATGACCATGGCCATTTGCTGAATCTTCCCTATCGTTTTGTTTCTTCAACCGTGCATGAATTCATTTCATCGGTATAAAACAACCTAAACAGCCTATATGGGGTTTTTCAAGCAAAGCACCATTGTGGTGTTTCAAACTCGTTATATATAGACTGTTTTAAAAGTGGCTATTCAAATGACTCTTTTTGGTCCAAGTGCATTTCAATCGTTTTTGGCGTTTTGGTTGCCGCGGCATTGAACTGACCGTATTTGCGACCTACATTTCTTCACCCAAAGAACAGACACAGTCTAATCCCATCCCATCATTAGTATAATCAACTTCTACCTTCCCGGATATTACAAAGAATAACATTTCTTTCTCATTTGCTTATTCATCAGTCACGTATTATGATGCGCCGGGCGGAAGAATGACAAGTATGTCAACCTCAATGCTATCATCATCATCAAGAATTAGTTACATAGCTTCTTTCAACGTGAAAAAACGTTCTGTTTGACGCCTTTCATTTTTAAACTTTACAAACATTTCATTCGAAGAATGAAATTTGCAAAAAACACTATCACCAATTCAACCACTGCACACCTATAAGCTGAATAAACTAGTTTCGACTCGTTCGCATACAGTACTCTATACGCCCAACGATCGTAGAACGAGCATGACTCATACATGTTCAGATTGTGGGTTAGTGTAAACACAATAAAATTTAATTAACGTTGCTGTTTACTTTTGAGTACATCTTCTTTCGATATTTAAAACTTTTGTTATGATAACTCTCATGAAATTAGCATAATAAATTTTTAAAGTTATATCGGTCGAAAACCTTGAAAATGCTCATATTCTAACCCAGATTAAACTACTTAATATGAATAAAAAAATTATTTAAAAAATTTTATACAGTGTATTGAAGCTTTCTTAACATAAAAAAAAACTTTTAACAGAAAAAAAATTACGACTTAATTTTATGCAACGCCAAAAATAAGTGTGTTCGTAAAACGTACGATGGTCTAAAACGGGTTAACATATTAATTGAAAATTGAACATTAACATATTAATTGAAAATTGAACATTAACATATTAATTGAAAATTGAACATTAACATATTAATTGAAAATTGAACATTAACATATTAATTGAAAATTGAGCATTGACATATTAATTGAAAATTGAACATTAACATATTAATTGAAAATTGAACATTAACATATTAATTGACATAATTATATTTCTTGGGATAGTTAACATAAAAATATATTTGGGTGTAACTAAATACTGCATCGTATGCATCGGACCTATTATGTAATAATTCTAGCCCAAGGGTCGACTTGTGTTACGTAATATCATTAACAAGCAGAAACTTTTACTCAACATTCAACGGGCTCTACTGTGTTGTGTAATAGGCCTTATTAGTTGCATAACAGATCCGATGTGTTCTATGAATGGAGTGGTTATAAGCCTATAGGCCGTTGTCTTACACGCGCTCACCAATAGGTCCGATGCGTCGGGTACAAAGTGTGATGTATTACAAGCTTGAAATATATAGCCCAATGCATTGGTTATTAAGGTCTCAGATGATGCTTACGAGATTCGATGCGTTGATTATTACCTATGGTTTTTTAAATGCCTTGAATTATATCCGATGCTATCACTTTCGTCTGCTCGCGTTATTTGCGCGAAAACGTTAATAGAAAATTAGATGACTTTGTGGGAAAGAACTAAAATAATCGCAAGGTAATTTTTGAAGCCCTATTTGGGGAATTGGGATTAATTTCAATGACCGACATCATTAGTTTTGACTTCAGGTTACAACGGGAGTGGAAATCCCATCGTTTATCTCCCAGTTCTTGGATAAAACTAACACCTAGTCAACAGGAGAAAGCCATTTCAAAATGATTCCGACTACCGGGGATTCCGACTGCGGTTAGTTCCGGTGGGATGCTGACTATTCCGACTACGCCGGGCGCGGGCAAAAAATTGAATCAAAGGACACGTTGCCGCGCAAATAGAACTAAAACAACTTTTAAGTGAAAGAAGCCATGAACGCTTTCACTAGTGCAAATTAAGATTGCTAATTTTTTGTTAACTTTTCTTCTTCAATAAACGTTTTTTCTATATAAAAGCTAAGCTTCTGCATCCCGTTATTTTTTTGGAACGATACGATACGATTTCTGAAATTTGTCTCGAATTAAACGATACGATACGAGACGCCTCGATCAATAAAGAGGCGATTCCGATACGATATCTCGACTGAATTGGAAATTTTGTCTCGAATAAAACGAGATAACATAGAATGATGAACTATACGCGATAGACAATATTAATAACTACATTAAAAGAATTTATTGAAAAAAATTATTTAAATATTAAAAAATTTACCAAATTTAATTTTTTTTTAAACTTGAAATAAGTTTCATTTGTTTAGTTTCGGTACATCTATTTGTCTAAATTTAGAATCTAAATAAAACGCTACCGCCGATTTATTTAGTTCGCATTATGCGGTAGTTTATAAAATTAATTAAATGATTTTACTTGCCGATAGTCAATATTAACTGTCAATATTTTTAATTTGGCTGGGACGTTGATGTTTGCTAGTCGACTGTGATGGTCCTGTCAGACTATCCTGACTCCCGACACTGCTGGGAGTGTCCAAAATAATCACACCTCTACCTTCATCTTCGACCTCGTCATCACCAACACCAATATCTTTGTTGAAAAGGATCCAATTCTTGATGGTGACCCGATCGTGATTCTGCTGAACAAACAACAGCTTGTCAACAATGTTGCTTTTTATCTTGTTGCCGGAACTTGGCCCAGCCAGACATGGGGTTAATGTAGCGGCGACGCTCATGCTCATACTTCTCATCATACAACTCCACGTTGTCAAGCGCGGTACCGGCATCTCTTTTTTGGCACTCTTGTCAGTCTTGTCCTTCTCCAGCGTCGCGAAGGCAAGAGGATGATTGCGTTTGAGATGTCCTCGCATGCCTGTGGTGTTACCATCGTTAAAATGATACTGTTTCCTGCAGTCTTTGCATCTGGCAAGATTTACTTCTACATCCTTGTCATTGACTTTCTGCATGACTGTCTCTTCCTCAAAGTACTCCCAGATTTGACCTCGGTGACGCGGCATGATGACAAACACGAGAAAGTGCCTCTATGCAAGAATTAAGAAAGTGAAAAAAAACCCAGCGGGTTTATTTATAGGCGATGGCGAATCCGGTTAGCAATAGCAAGAAAGAAGCTGAGAAAGTTTCGAATTCCAGCTGCAGACGACGTGCACACTACAGGTGGCACACACATACTCACATACAACCAAGAATATAATCGAGATTATAAAGATATATCTTAGATGAGCTACTATTACGGTCAATTACGGATATCGAAACACTAAAATAATCATTCCAATTCTATGTAACAAATTTGAAAAAATAAGTTTATCAAACAGACTAAACCAAAACATAAACATAGAATGATCATTACTATTACATTACTCATTATTCTCATTAATAATAATAGTCATCGATGTCAGCGAGTACGATTGCTATAGAACTGAGACAAGCTGGTTTCATATATGTATATATATATATATATATATATATATATATATATATATATATATATATTGAAATATGCTGCTGGTTCCCAGACTAAAAATAGTAAATAATGGGGCTACAGGCTGTCAGGAAAACCGAATTTAAAGTGGGGATGATAATAGTTATAAACTTCTGTCAATAGGTAGATTAATTAATCAATGTTGATGAATCAATTGCAAATATTCACAGTTGTGACAATCGTTAATTAAATATGTAAGACTTTCGTTATTTATTGGAAAATATTTTTAAAAAATCTCGGTATTTGTTTCGGGACTTTATACGAGAACCAAATTTAAGTCTCGCTATTTTATTTCGATACGAGACTTCTTTCACAGGCTGTATCGTTTCAATGGCGATACGGGATCTCCGATATCGTTTTGAAATCTCAATTGATTTCGAGATAACGATTACGGGACGCAGATGCTTAATAAACGCATCTGACATATTTTAATGCATCGTACGTTTTTCAAGGCATTAAAAACTTTCTTAGTGTTGCTCAATTTTATTTTACTTTTATTTTTTAATAAATGTGTTTTTTATATAAATGCGACTGACATATTTCAACGCATCAGACATAATTCAAAGTTTTCTAAAAACCCACTGTCGTCTGCTCGCGTCATCTGCGCGAAAACGTTAATAGAAAATTAGACGACTTCAAGGCATCGAATCTCGTAAGCATCATCTGAGCTGAGACTTAAAAACCAATGCATCGG
Organism: Erpobdella octoculata; assembly: GCA_963978895.1. NCBI lineage: Eukaryota > Metazoa > Annelida > Clitellata > Hirudinida > Erpobdellidae > Erpobdella > Erpobdella octoculata. The sequence goes on from OZ022239.1 coordinate 25,368,944, forward strand.
ATTATACATTTAAGCTTGTAAGACATCACTTTATACCAGACACATCGGACCTATTGTTGAGCGCGTGTAATATAACGGATCTCATACATTTAAACACATCGGATATAATTCAAGACATTTAAAAAACAATAGCTAATAATCAACGCATCAAATCTTGTAAGCATCATCTGAGACCTAACAACCAATGCATCGGACTATACATTTCAAGCTTGTAATACATCACACTTTGTACCCGACGCATCAGACCTAACCACTCCATTCATATAAGACATCGGATCTGTTATGCAACGAATAAGGCCTATTACACAACACAGTAGAGCCCGTTGAATGTTGAGTAATAGTTTCTGCTTGTTAATGATATTACATAACATGGGTCGACCCTTGGGCTAGAATTATTACATAATAGATCCGATGCAGTATTTAGTTACACCGAATATATTTATATTATTTTTCTATTTAATGTTAAGAAGTTAAAATGTTAGGAGATTATCTACAAATTTGGGTAAAAAAAAGTTTTGCAATAACGGCCACCCTCTTTTCCTGCTTAGAAAAAGCAAAAAATGTGGCGAAACTTGCTTAAGGAAACATACATTTTATCAAGATTTAGCACATAAAACAACGTTCGGCGTAAATTAAAAAACTTTTAGAAACGATAAATAGTACCCTTCGATGAACTATTTACATTACAGATGTGAGTAACAAGTTACGCTGAGGATACAACTGTATTAAAATAAAGAACTACAAAATAGTTTTTAATGTAAATTAATTTTGAGCTGGTGACTGTAGTGGAAAGTTGATTCCACTGTCTTGGGTCAGCCACAGCAAACATGCAGTCTCCAGCATTTCTGAGTCTTGCTCTTTGAATGATGCCTTCTAGCTGGGACGTCAGACACTTTGCGATGAAAGGAAGAGAAATATACTGGTGCCATGCTGTTGATGGATTTGTATCAGAGAACAGCCAGTTTATATTGAGTTCTTTTTCCACTGCCAACCAGTGCAAACTCAACAGAATTGGAGTAATGTGGTCATTTTTCTCCCTAGCATGACCGAACGTGCTGCTGAGTTCACAACTGATCTGAGGCGATTGAGCTGGTTTTTTGGTGACCCAGCCAGAGTTTTAAGATTATTGATAAATCTGGTTACAGATGTTGAATATAGGAAAATAATAAATTTTAAATAAACAATATAAGCCTTTTAAAGAAAAATTATTAAAACTTGTTTCAAGTGTCTGAAATTATATCTTGAAGGAATATAAAAAATATCTAAAAAATTGAGTTTTGGCACTTGAAAAATTTTAATCTATATATTTAATCTATATACACATATAAAAATGACTGCCTGTAAGTAAGTATGTATGTTCTTTATGCATTGCTACTCCATTCATCCGATCGTAATGAAATTTTTACACAACCTTGAGAGTCAGTGGGAGACAATTATAATGAAAACAAATTGAAATCAGTCACAAAATGAGCGGGGCGGGAGAGAGAGCGGAAACGGGAATTGGAAAATGAGCGGAAACGTAAAAGCAACTGAGAGCGAAAGAGCGACCGGGAAAGGGAAAGCGACGGGAACGAGAAATCAATCGAGAGCGGGAAAGCGGCCGGGAACAGAAGAGCGAGCAGGAGCACGAGAGCAAGCGGGGAAGGAAACAGGAGCGAGAGAGACAAACATTAGAAAAACCTCTAAAAACCCCGGGCAACGCCTGGTACCCCGCTAGTTTGTACTTATATTTCTAACTTGTTGTTTCATGAGAATTGTAGCTCATCAATCAATTTCTTCTCAATAAATATTGGCAGTGATTCAATACAACTCTTTCCTTTCTTCAAACTGCTCAGCACTATTACAGACAATTAAGTTCACGTTTTCTTTGTCATGTCACGTTTACTGTCAAGTTGTGTAATTATCGTCTCAGAGAAACGTGTGACCATTTCTTACAACATCTTGCCAATATGCATTTTTTTATGCCAGTTTCTTTCCAGAGTGGATTATCACAATTCTATACTCTAACAGTGTAACACGATTTTATAACATTTATACATACATACACATACATACATACACACATACATACATACATATATACATATAGACAGAACAACATCAGAAATTATGTATGTTCATGTATTGTTGACATATCATTTTACTTTTACAATGAATACTGTATTTGCCTGTCTCAAATTGTGTATTCGTTATTAAACAGTTGGTTTTCTTTTAATTTATAAAAATGAATGCAGGTTAATGTTATAAACTTACAGACTTATAAATGGAGAAGCCAACTGATAATAAGCCTGGCAATCCACAGCTATCGCCTGTCTCACAATTACTCGGAGTTGGAACTAAACAAGCCAATTTCAATGCTCAGAAACCAGGTAAGATTATTTTTGCTATGCTGCCTTACCAAGTGGTATCATTTTAAAGGGATTGTTGGGTATTGGGTGATTTAATTTCTTATTGTTTTTTAATCAGGAGGAATTTTTTAAAGTTATTATTATTTCTTGTTTCTCTACTCGGAAATAAAAAATTCCAGAAAAGTTTGCGAAAAAAAATCGGGTAATTTCATTTTGCCAATTCGTTACGATACTTGTTTAGCTTCGACCCAGCAGCAACAACAACCACAGCAAGCAGTTTCTTACCGTCTGGCTTCACCGCTCACAATGTCTCAAATTGTCGCAGCAGTAGCCACTGGAACTGTAACCACTTCCTCGACCTCATCTTTTTTGAGGTCTTCCAGCTCGGTTGGGAGATTGGTTTGCGCCCAGCCGGGGACCGTGTTCGGTTCAGTCGGTTCCGGTTTTGCTTTTCTTCCGATTCAAAATTCTTCGTCTGGCATCCAGATCATCTCTGGAGCGACATTTGATGGTCAAAGTGGGTCTTTGGTGCTCGGTGCATGCTGCATGCTTTTTGTTTCGCCTTGATTTTTCATCGTACTTTTTCCTTTCTCTCCCAGTATTTGTTTATTTGGGTGAATCTATCTGCGTTCTTGTTTATTTGGATGAATCTATCTGCGTTCTTGTTTATTTGGGTGAATCTATCTGCGTCCTTGTTTATTTGGGGGGATCCTTTTTATTTGGGTGAATCTGTTTATATCCTTGTTTGTGTCATTTCAAATATGTTTGCTTGTCTTAAAAAGATCACGTGACTAATTTGATTTGATATTTCTACAATCGATTGATTTGCATCAAGCATTTTCGATTTTCAAGTTGAAATTATGGCTTACGGTTCCCTATTTATGATGCATGGATTTTAATTGTTTAATACTTTATACTTAAATACAAAAAATATCAATAGTTCTAAAACTTGCGAAAGAAATTTTTTAGAGTTTTGTGTGAAATTGTATAGAAAACTTTTGTCTTTTCAGGTCTCATGATGATTCAGCAAAGATCCCAAGCAGCAGTTACAACAACTGCAAGCCTCAGCAACCACACCAACACTGTGACTTCTACTACAAACATTTTCAGGTCGTCAGCAGCAACTGCCATGGTTACAGCATCTTCTTTGGCCCATCACCAACTGCCAGCGGTTTCAACTTTTCAGGGTGGAAAAACCGTCCACCATCACTCCCAGGGGATGGTATGTAACTTTCTTATTTTTTATGCTTTGAAAACGGTGCTCTTCTTCTTACGTCCAAGTTTGAAAATGTTTAAATGTATTACATTTTTTATCTTCGTTGAGTTCTGTCTTCTTCTTTTTTACAGCCGAGCAGCTCGTTGAAGCTGAAGTTAAGAGATCCGGCAGCTGTCGTCAAGATAGAAGTTGGTCTCAGTCCCAGTAATCCACGGAAGCACAGAAGACCCAGCAGTAGTGGAGATGCTTCAAACAGGTTTGTATCGATTTTCATGCCCGACCGAACTTGGAAATATTTGGTGGTTTTGTTTCTTCGGAATTTCCAAAGAAGTTTTCGTTTCACTTTTATTCAATTTTTATATGATCTATATTATACTATTTAGAGTTTCAGAATTTGTCAAGTGGAAAAACTTTTTGTATCGTTTCCTCTATTTTCCAATGATTTTCCAGATCCGGAACTGAATCGTCATCGTCCGATGCTTTCCACCCGCTAAAGAAAATCAAACTCGAAGTTGGCGACACCGGAGCGTTCGAAGCAGCCGTGAAGGTAGAAAACGAGGTCTCTAACGTCCCCGTAGACGGTCTTGACGGGGTTAACGAGTACGACGACGATGATGATGATGCCTGCCCTGTCGACTACAAATCAAGGTTTTTCATATTTCAGTTTTATTTGATCTATGTAATATGCTATTTTTCGTCTAGTTTAGAGCTCGTTGATACGTGTTTCGGATCAGGTTAGTCACGACACGTGAAAGAGTATTTTTACGTAAACTCGATACGAAAATACGTTTTGGGTATTTCTTCAATTTTTCTCGTTTTCTTCAGGTGTGTCATCCTGCTCGAAGAAAAGATGCAGTCGGTCGTCAACGAATACAAAGCCGGTGTGGAAGAACTGTTCTTTTTAGAGGGTGGTGGCAATCTGGTTGACTTCATGGATGCTTTGAACAGACCGGATTCCGATCACTACCTGGATTCGATGGCCGCAGAACACGGGATCAACATCAAAACCAATGAAAGCGTAGAAGTAAACAAAACAAAAAATCTAGATTATTTTAAGGAAAAATTCTTTCCTATCATAAGGAGGATTTTTGTAATGTTTAGAAATTTAATTCAAGGCCAAAGTCTTCGTGTCCGGATCTGGAACGCTGCCGACGATGACTCCAGTGGTCAAGTCGAAAAAGCTGCCGGCCGCCATTACGGCTCTGCAGCAGCTACAGAGCCAGCAGATTTCGACCGGTCAGCAAGGAGAATTTCCAGGTGACTTTACGATTCGTTTGTTTTATATCCAGAATATTTTACTTTTGTAAGTTTCTTTATTTTCTTCTCTACGTGGCAGTGATGGTGAACATTTTAAGTATTATTAATTATTTTTGTGGCAAAAAATATTCTAAACGCTAAAACATTTAGACTAGTAATGAGTGACAACGATTTTCGTTTGTTTCTCACTTCAAAATGGAGGTTTAATTATATTCGATTGTTTTTATTTATAACTAATTAAAAAATAAATTCTTGTATGGATAAATGAATTTTACTTTTCTTCGTTTAAGATTGCATTTAATTTTTTAACACAATAATATCAGATTAATAGTATGAACTTACCTGCATGTCATCTCCACGATGATCCATGATATTTGAATTAGAAACATATTTGCATGGAAGAAAGTTACTGGCATGCCAGTTCTCAAAGGAGTGAACCACGCGTGTGTAAACCTTAAATTGCGTGTCAGCATCAACATGAGCTGGCATGCATGAGTTTTTAGTGCTTGTTCCCTTCTAGGTTTTGATGTGCCAGTGAATAAATAATTGAGACAATGTACTCATATACAGCATAGTCTTTAAATAATAAGATATCGTAGGTGTACGTTCGATATTCAGTAAGTTGGCAACATGAAATTTAATATTGATGGTTCATCATATTTTTGTTAAACAGTTTTTTGAAACATTTAAAATATGTTTTTTCTTATAATTTAAGTATTTTTAGACATAACTTTTCAAGTGTTTCTCTGTGATGAAAAGACATGTTGTTATGCTCAGATGATTTTCCAAATTTTTGGAACTATTGAAAATAATATTTAATTTAATTATAATATTTAAATTAATTAAAATATAACATTTGTACAATTTTGAGCATATAAAATTCATTTTCATGGTGAGCTCAAGCGGCTGTATCAAGTTCCATGGCGTGCAAATACGATTGGCATTTCAAGCACAATTATCATGCAAGTACAATTGCCATGCGAGTGCAATTGTAATGCAATTCCAATTGTCATGCAATTAGAATTGTCATGCAAGTACAATTGTCATACAAGTATAATTGCCATGTAAGTATAATTGTTATGCAAATATAATTGTCATGCGAGTACAATTGTCATGCAAGTACAATTGATGCTTGCATTGCCACAAGCTTTGTTTAGCTTGTATAAACTAGATTTAATAATTTTAAAATCAAAAGCTAATATAAAATTGTTTAATTTAAAAGGCACGCAAGTCAAAACTGCATCAAAACAAGCCATCTTATGGCTAGGTGTTTTTGGGTATATAGTCTGGAATAGAAGGTTGTATGTTATTAATACTTTTACATCCCAGTACTGTTATCTGTTCTCCATCACTGTTGCACAGCACTGATTTTTATTTATTTAATATATTACTAATGAGTGCAAGCTCCCCTCTCCCCTCTTTCTCCCCACTGCTGTTAATCCATTCGATTTGTTGATTCAACTTTTTTGTAGTTTTGTATATAAAAATGTGTCGATTTTTGTGAATGAATGAAGTTAAAGTTTTATTCTGCTGTATTTTTAAATATATATGTCAAGTTAGTCTTAGTTGATAAGACTAATATTTTCTATTGTGTAATTTTATGAGAAGGTGAATGAATTTTACATTTACATGAAATATGCATATAGTAAGTAATAAAAAAATTCTTAAAATAGTTCACGTTGTTTGTTTTATGAAATTTGGTATAGTTATTGGTTTTGTGGATTTGATAAGGCTGATGAAATGTTTGTATATATCATATTTTTTTATCGTTGGTTAAATAATTATGCAACAATAATAGCACATTCCAATAAGGTAATTTACATGAAATCATATCACAATAATAGCATATTCCTATAAAGATATTTACATGTAATCATATTACAATCATATTCCTATAAAGTTATTTACATGTAATCAAATGATAGCAATAATAGCACATTCCTATAAAGTTATTTACATGTAATCATATTACAATAATAGTACATTCCAATAAAGTAATTAATCATCACTTTTTTTCACCATCACTTCTATGTGACAGAGAGTCACATAAAGAGATCCGCCGGCGGCTTTCACAGTGTGGTTTACGGCCACGTTCACCCGCTACCTAAAATCACTACCGTTGGACCCCTAGTACCAGGTGATGTTTCACTGCACCCAGATCCTAATCTTAGTGCCTGTGCTGTGATTTCATTATTTATTTATTTTTTTATGATCATCGGTCTCATTATGTTTGCTGTTGTCAGTGTTGCATCTGGATAGTGTTGGTAGCAGTCGTTATAGTGCTGTTGTGTGGTCCTATGTTTAGGAGAGGGATTTATTTATGGTATTCTGTGTTTTCGTTGGTTTGTTATTAATTTTTAATAGAAGAAAATAACTAATAATAATCACTATTTATTGATAACAATTTGGGTTTGATGCTAGAAACTAAATTTTTATTCAGCCAATAGAGTTAACTTTTTACTTCAAAATTAAACATAAACAAAGTTATAGTAATATTTTTTGTTAATTAATTTATTGGTTTCGAGTTTTTCCTATTTTTGTACCGCATTAAATGCAGGCTGATTTAACAGACTAAAATATTTAAATATTATGGGCATATTTTGAGAAAAAAACTTTTTGATGACGTTATTACAGAGAAGCTACCCAGGTGCACTAGTGGCAATAATGGTAGCGGGGGTTCATGTGTATCTTACTGGTCAATGCTTTAAATCTATGCTGTGATCACCAGTGCTGTGCCATGCTATGATTTTTGTGTGTGTGTAATAATAATAATATAATTACAATAGTAATATTACTGATACAAATAATTTCCTAACAATGGCATAACAGCACTAATCAATTATTATTTATTTCTTATTATTATTTCATATTTATTATTATTATTAGTAGTAGTAGTGATTTTTGTGTTTTTCAATTTATTTTTTTTTGTTTTTTCTCTGATGCTTGTGTCTACTACAAGCATTGTGGATTTCAAAATAATTTAAAAAGAAAATAGTTTTGCCTTTTATGTTGTTTCTGTGACTCATTTAAAACCCATTCAAATTGTCATGCTATGGTGTGATTAAAATAAATATAATATGTTATTAAAACAAATATATATATATATATATATTATGTTTTGTTAAAATAGATGTAATAACTATAAATAACCTGTAGCTAAGTTGGAAAGAAAATTGTATAGAAATCAAATAACTGAAACAAATTATGAACAAAGTTAATAATATTATGTACTAACAAATAACAACAACACTGAATTAAGAATTTTTTGATCAGCTGATAACAATTATTATTATTATTGTTGTTATTAAGAAAAGCTGGCTCGCACAGGTTTTTTGCCCGGAAAAGAAACAACAGCGCACAAATATCGCTACGCCTGCCAAAGTAATGTCAGTAGAGATAAACAATGTTATCATAAAATCTGTCCGGGGAAATCCTAAATAAATCCAGACTATTATACTCTACTGCATAACTGCGGTAATTATTCCATGCACCCTGTTTCTAAAGAAAAACTGTTTACAATCTCTTTTAGCAAGCTTTGTCAACAATTCAAACTAACCATCTATTATCCATCATCTGGACTAGAGACCTCAACGACCGAGTCTTCATTTTAGGGTTATCTATATCGGTTAGCCCCCGATAAATTGGATGAATAGACCGTGAACCTTTGGCAGAGAGCTTCTTGCCGCTGACTGAGCACCATTCTATAAAGTAGTAGGAAAGTAGTCTTCGGTATCTCAAAGATGGCAGATCAAGAGTTTCAGTTTTTTCATATGTAAACGTCTGGCATGAATGAACCAGTCTTGTGACCCTTCTCTGGACATTTTCTAACACTGCTATCTATTTCTATCTATAGGAGGGGCTTTACACCTACCTGTACTATGTAACTAATGATTTTTATAAACCAAAAAAAGCTTCAATTATTCTAAAAGAGGACTATAGCTACAATAATAATGAGATCTATTGATAAGTTATATTAATTATTGATATTATTATAATTATTATTTTCACATGTGTGCTCGTTGGAGTTTTTTTATCGTTAATGAATGTGTTGTTGATGTTTAGTGCATGGAGTGTTCTTTGCTTTTCATTTCCATTGATGTTCTTGAACTACCTTATTTTTCTGCATATAATACGCATTTGAACGTGCCTGGATAGGTCATAAAAGGAGACATGGCTCTATAAATCAGGAAATTTAAATATGTAAAATGTATTTTTAATTATACATAAAATACATTTTACCAATCCAATTTTGTTAATTTAAAAAGCTACTTTTTTTAACACCTCTCCAGGCCGTTATATGCAAAAAATACTGTTTATGATCCACTTATATGTATGTTTGCATGCCTTTTTATTTTAAATGGAATAATAATTATAATAAAATGGTTACCAGTTACCATGTGATTATATATATATATATATATATATATATTACTTCTCAATATTTTCTTAAAGGTTATAAACATTTTTTTCCTAAACTCATACGAAAATCTTTTCCCAACAAATTGGCTTTTTTGAAATCAATTTTCTGCAGCTGTGATTGATCATAATGATGAGTTCAATTAAATCTCTCTTGATTTTTATTTTGTCATTTTGTGTTTTATCTTTTCTTTTTTGGAGTCCTGCATGTAAAGGAATAAAAACAAATATGGTGTTTTTTTATATACACACATATGTATATACATGTTTATTTAATATTTATATGTATTATATAATAGTTTTTTTATTAATCTTTATTAGATATTGAACTACTATATGAAGTGGTTGTGTGTGTTTTCTTGGTTAAATATATAGCTATCAATAATGTAATTTATTGTGATTATATGTTTTAAAATATATGATTGGTTGATATGTTTGTTAAATGTTTTTGTACTCATAATTATATTGATCATAATAAATAACTCTTAATCTCAATGTAATAATGCTTGTTACTTTTATTTGGACTGTTAGTTGGTGTAAAGTCTATTATTTTTACCGTGAATACAATATTGACATTTAGTCTTAGTATTAATTTATATTATATATATATTTATATATGTATATTTATTTATATATAAACAATATATGGCTACACCAATTGTTGTAGTTGAAAAAATTACATTTTGAATACTTTCTTGTGTGGTTGTAATTATAATATTATAATTAATTATCAGTTGGCATACCTTGTAATTATAATATTATAATTAATTATCAGGTGGCATACCTTTGAGCACTACAGCTGCTACAACCACTATTGGCTCACCAACTCCCCTCAACACATCCTGCTGCGAAACTTCCTCTAAAGCCATAACGGTGCCGACAGCCTCTACCGGAACCCACCACAGTTCCGTAGTCAGACCGATCCCCGTGGTGGCAGTGCCGTCGTCTGCTGCCGGGTATGTCGTGACGTAAAAATAGAAAGAGTATAGCGGAAAATAATTAAATTAATCAATTTTTAATTTTGATGCACTGAATGTGTTTAATAGTCTCATGAGTGGCCCTCCTACAATTTCTCATTCCTTCAACTCACCTGGCACTTCTTCTCTATCGCTCTCGTCAATCCATCGAGATCCTCTCTCTTTGTCCTCGGCAACGACACCTGTGGTCGTGGCGCCGACCAATCCGACTACACCAATCTCTCAAGAAGCTATTGTGGAAATGGCCAAACAGGTTAGCTATCTATGTAACTCTTGTTTGATGTGTTTCTTTCACTATTTTGTGTCCTTGCATTTCATACAATTCAATTTCTGATAATCTTTCATGTGTGGGGCATGTCTGCTGACTTAGAGACTGCAAACAAGATAGCTATAGTCACAGTTTTAACCTCTGATGTGAGGCAATCCTAGAGAACCTTGGGTCTGCAACCATAAACCTTATGAGATATCGAAACAGAAATATAAGGACCAACTACCCTTTCTGACAGTGAGATCAAGACAACACTTGAGCAAACTAGACTAGTTGAACACTTGTTCATTCAATGAAATGTTGAAAACAGGATAACTTCTGATTCACTGCATCTTGAGTTAAAGACGATGGAAAAGATTAATCGTAGAATAATTTAATTAATCTTAGAATAATTTTCTAATTTTTTTTAACTTGGAAAAAGTTTTTTTTTTCAGTCCCACGAATCAGAGTTTTCAAATATACTTACTCTAATTCTATTCTTCCTTTGTGACTTTTATTTTGTAAAAAAGCGCTATATAAAAAACCTGTATAATAATAATGTATCATTATTAAACCATTTCTGAATATTACTTTCTATTTCCCAGTATTATTTTCTATTTCCGTGTATTATTTTCTATTTCCCAGTATTATTTTCTATTCCCGAGTATTATTATCTATTTCCCAGTATTATTTTCTATTTCCCAGTATTATTTTACAGGAAGCCAAGGTCATGTCACGCATTGCCGAACTTCGCAGGCAAGGTCTGTGGACTCCCAGCAGGCTTCCGAAGGTTCTCGAGCCACAGAGATCTAAAAGCCACTGGGACATGCTTCTTTGTGAGATGCAGTGGATGGCTGTCGACTTTGCTCAGGAGAGACGTTGGAAGATGGCTGCGGCCGCTGTGGTTTGTTTCCTTTTTGTTTCATATTTTAATGGTTTGTTGAAAGTGTTTTCATGTTTTTCCCTTTTATTCGTCTGGTTAGTAAATCATTTCAAATGTGTTTAAGTGAAAAACTCGAGTTAAGTAAAAACATAAGATGATATATATTATGGTTCAAGTCTATAAGTTAAGTTTCATGCTATATATTGTGTTTCATGGTATATATTAGGTTTCACGGTATATATTATGTTGTACTGTGTATATTATAATTCAAATTAATTTTAAAATTTAAATATTATACGGCATATATTATAATTGTGTTTCGTAAATTCTTAACATCGAAATTCTTCCTACAGCTCTCCAAGTCGGTCGTCAAGATGAGCGAAGTGGCAAAGAGGCAAGCGAAGAAGAGAAACGAAGAAACGAAAAGAAGAAACCTGGCACTCCGAGTATCTCAACACATCCAACAGTTCTGGTCCGATGCTAAAAATGTAAGTTTATCTTTCGTTGCATTCATGTTTTAACTTTAAACCAGTAAGGAAATTTTCACACACGTGGAGTCGGAAATCAGAAAACCCAGGCGATTAGCACCGAAAATTATAAGAATTATGTATAAAATATATATTTGATTTTTGATATGCTATGAAAGTTAGAAATCATCGTTTTGCCGTTAGGTGGTGCTGCAATCATCTCTGATTAGTTTCCGTCATTTTTGACGGTTTATTATTAGTGTATATATATATATATATATATATATATATATATATATATATATATATATATATATATATATATATATATATATATATATATATATATATATATATACACTACTGTTTCACCACGCATAAAACAATCTCAAACAACTTGAGCGAGTTGTAACTGAAAATACTAGCTGTAGGTTTCAGTGATGCCTTCTGTGCTACCCTTCTTAACTTCCAAATTTTGTTCTTCCTAATTTTCGTGGCAACATTGTCAGTTGAGAGTGTTATTGAAAAATTGTGTAGGTGGGTTTTTTTCAAATTTTGAGCTTGCGTCATCACACAGTATAAACAAGTTGAAAATAGACTTATCACTGAAGTAGTATTCGGGGGTTTTTTCCCAATTTTGAGTGCACGTCATAACACAATATAAACAAGTTGAAAATAAATAAATCACCGAAGTACGTCGGCAGTTTTTTCCAATATCTCCCAATAAGAGTTGTTTTTTTCGTAGGTGGTTTTTTACCAATAACAGCCATTAAAGGTTGATTTTTTTGTAGGTTATTTTGTCTATTATCAGCCATGAAAGTTTAATTTCCTCTTAAGCGGTTTTTTCCAATATCACCCATTGAAAGTTGTTTTTTCCGATAACAGCCATTAAAAATTGGGTTTTTTCGTAGTCGGTTTTTTCACTATCATCAAATATAGGTGGTTTTTTCTTAGGCGGTTTTTTCCTATTTAGCCCATTAAAGGTTGTTTTTTTCATAGACCGTTTTTTTCTAAATCAGCCATTTAAAGAGAAGACCATTCCAAAACGTGTTCAAGTAAAAAATCATCTGCGAATGGCTGAAAAAACTCACACGCTTCGCATGCAAAGTGTGCATCAAGTACTGGTATTATTATAAATGTCTGTTTTCTAACAGGATTTCTTGTTGAAAAACCACAGTAAATTGCTGGAAGAAGAGAAGGAGGTATTAAATTACATTCTCAATTCAGAATTGGGATTCCATTATATGAAACTGGATAAAAACCTCGTCTCCAATATTGACGTGAGATTATTTTTGTTTTATTTATTTGTTTGTCTTGTAAATAAGTTTTTTAATCACTGAAATTGGAATAGAATATGTTTCCATTATATTAAAACACCTTCTCTTATGTGATGGATCCTGATGATGTTAACCGCCGAGTAATAATTATATACTTACTGCTTCATTTGTTTCAGCCTGATTTCTCGCTTGCTGTATCGGAATCTGGAGATAGTTGTGATGAAAGTCAGGAAGTGAAAGATCTCCTCACTTCAGGTGAGTGCAGCTATTAATAATTATGATGATGATGATGATGATGATGATGATGATGATGATGATGATTATGGTGGTTATATCAGGTGATATATCTTGTTACATCAGGTGAGTGCAGCTATTAATGATAATTATGATGATGATGATGATGATGATATCAGGTGAGATAGAGATAGTTATTAATATGTATGATGTTATTAGGTGAGATATCAGGTGATATAGTTATTAATATATGCTGATGATGATATGAGATGAGATGAGATGAGATATCTCCTCATATCAGATAAGATACATATTAATGAATATGATTATAATAAATGATGATGATATTAGGTGAGATATCTCCTTATATCAGATGAGATAATTATTAATAAATATGATTATAATAAATGATGATGAGATGAGATGAGATATCTTCTCATATCAGATAAGATAATTATTAATGAATATGATTATAATAAATGATGATGATATTAGTTGAGATATCTCCTTATATCAGGTGAGACAAATATTAATAAAGACTACGGTGTTTAACCTGTTGGGTATTGTAAATGAATTGAGTTTGCATTTATTACACTCTACTCTTCTACTTTTGGTCCCAGCCGAATTACCGATAGAAGACGTTCTCAGACAGGATTATCCGAGTTATTTGCAATCGGGAGAAAACGATGGTGTAGAAGATGTTCTATTCAGTGCTGTGATCTCTGTTGAAAATAATAAGAAAACTGAATCAGATGAAGCTGTAGAACAAGATGCTATGGATGTTGTGACCAATAACGAAGGTGGAAAATTCTTGATAATGATTTTGCAATTTTAGTTGCACCGATTCCAGTTATGGTAGCATGCATCGAATCTGCTTGTTTAGTCCATAATTGTATTGTTTCTAATCTTCTAATATTTTTCATGTTCAAGAAAAAGAATTAGAAGAGAAACATGAATGTTATACAAGTCTCGATGAGTTTCTAAGTACCGTTTCGAAGCTGAGGTCGTCCATGCTTTCTGTTAGTCTCAAATTAACGTTCTTATGTAATTTTTTGTTTTAAACATGTTTATTTTGAGAAAGTACTTTATTTTTAACATCTTTATTTTGAGAAAATAGTTTATTTTTAACATGCTTATTTTGAGAAAATAGTTTAGAAATAGTATATGAAAACACTGTTTTAAAACAGCAAATGAAAAATCTTATCAGTGTGAGAATAGGTTACTCATAAAAATCTCTATATAAATTTTCCTTGTTTAAAGTTTTTATTGACTATAGCAATGTGAGGCAGATGTTGTTCTTGTAAGCTCCAAAGATCTCACTTCCCACGTTTTCCAACAAAACACGTTTCAAATTCAGGTTGAACCGGCAACATCGACAAATGCACTGTTTTCATCACACGTGATGTTGAGAAGCTACCAACTCGCATCCACGGACAGGCTGTCTCGCAGCAGGCAACTCGGAATTCCGTACATCGAGGTCAGGGACACGGGCCTGGGTACGAAACTTCAGACGGCCTACCATTTGAGCGACTTGGCGGCCGGTCAGGAAGATTGGGGTTGTCATCTGATTGTAGCAAGGACAAAAGCAGACTTGTACGGATGGAGATCTGCATTCGTCAATTTAACCCCAGCTTTGAGGGTCAAGGTTATCACTGACGGTGATATCGGTTCTGGAGATGATGTTTGTGTTTAAATTTTAGATTCATTATGTGTACAAACATGACAATTATCTGTTTTTTTAATTATTTTAAAATACAGGATTTGTTTGATGGCATAAATGTTTGCATTGCTGATGTAGACCATCTCCATGCAAATGTACAGAAATATTCCATGTATCAGTGGAGGTCACTTGTCCTTGACAAGGTCAGTTGGTAAATTTGAGAGGTCATTTGGTAGATGAGGAGAAGATGGGAAAGAGTGATGTGATGATGATATATGGTATGATATGACACGGTGTGACGATGCGATGGTGATAATGCAACGGTTCCACGACAAAACGTTCACAGACAAAATGTTCAACGACAAAATGTTCCCGACAAAACGTTCACGACACAACGTTCACGACAAAATGTTCACGACAAAATGAACACCGACAAAACGTTCACAGACAAAATGTTCAACGACAAAATGTTCAACGACAAAATGTTCACGACAAAACGTTCACGACAAAACGTTCACAAAAAATGTTCACGCACAAAATGTTCACAGACAAAATGTTCACAGACAAAATGCTCACAGACAAAATGTTCAACGACAAAACGTTCACGACAAAATGTTCACACTGAAAAATAAAAATTTTGTTTTATTATGTCAAGATCGCTTGCAAACTAATTATTAAGTCATTTTTTGTGATGTGTCTATTCACCATTTTATTTACCTAAGTAAAGTATATGTGCATGACAGCATGAAACTAATACGTATTGGCAACATCAAATGATCTTCAATTAATAAATAATTGTATGGAGTTATAGCTATTTGGCTTTTTTCTTTTTCATCCATATTTTGATCCTTTTTATCATCGTTCCATTTATTAACTAGTTAATGCCGATTAATTTGCTTTTGGATAGCCAAACTTTTTAGTTTTTAATTGCTAGAGATGTATTTTCAGTTCTAGTTGAAAAACGCAAGTAGCTGCATGCTGCTTTACCCAAGTCACCGTTACGTTAATTAGCTAATTAAAGGAGGCTATATTGCTCTTGGAAGCCGATAACTTCTTAATCGCTAGGCTACAACGATCAAGGCTTCTTTCTGTCGTTCACTTAATTAAAATTGAAACATCAAATGAATCTCAATTAATAACTAATTGCATTTCTTTTCTTTTTAATCGGAGTTAATAAAGATTTCATATTTTGACCCTTTCAATCATCGTTCTATTTATTAACTAGTTAATGCGGGTTGGTTAATTTTCTCTTGGATACCCTTAACTTTTTAATCTTTAGAATACAGCCATCAAACCTTATTTACGTCGTTTGCTTAATTGAAATTGAAATTGAAAATTCAAACGATCTCAAATTAGTAACCAATTGTATTTTCCTATTATAGCTATCTCATTTCATCTGTTTTTTTCCTTCTTGCTGAAACAGTTTACAGTCCTCCGATCCATACTCATCTGGTTGCCGTTTGAGTTAGGGGTATCAAAGAGGAAATTAACATTGCATTTACTATTGTTAACGTTTTATTTGCACTCATTTTGTGAAACACAAAATATTTTATCATTTAAAACTAAACTAAATTTATAAGTTGCAATCGTGAACGTTGTGTCGTGAACGTTTTGTCGTGAACATTTTGTCGTTGAACATTTTGTCTGTGAACATTTTGTCTGTGAACATTTTGTCGTGAACGTTGTGTCGTGAACGTTGTGTCGTGAACGTTGTGTCGTGAACGTTTTGTCGTTGAACATTTTGTCTGTGAACGTTTTGTCTGTGAACATTTTGTCTGTGAACATTTTGTCGTGAACATTTTGTCGTGAACGTTGTGTCGGGAACATTTTGTCGTTGAACATTTTGTCTGTGAACGTTTTGTCGTGACGCCTAATGCAACACGATGGTGATATGATACGAAGCAATGGTGACAATATAATCCTATAACATAGATATTTTGATGCGATGGTCATATGATGTGATACTATGAAAATGATATGATACAATGCAATGATGATGATATGATGTGATGCTATTAAAATGATACAATGCAATGATGGTGATATGATGCTATTAAAACGATACAATGCAATGATATGATATGATGTGATGCTATTAAAATGATACAATGCAATGATGGTGATATGATGCTATGGAAATGATATGATACAATGCAATGATGATGATATAAGTGATGCTATGGAAATGATACAATGCAATGATGATGATATAATTTTATAACAATGATATTTTGATATGATGGAATGCTATGGAAATGATAGGATACAATGCAATGATATGATATGATGTGATGCTATTAAAATGATACAATGCAATGATGGTGATATGATGCTATGGAAATGATATGATACAATGCAATGATGATGATATAAGTGATGCTATGGAAATGATACAATGCAATGATGATGATATAATTTTATAACAATGATATTTTGATATGATGGAATGCTATGGAAATGATAGGATACAATGCAATAATGATGATATGATGTGATAACGATACAATTCAACACGATGATATTTGGATGTGATGATGTGTTTTTTTAATCGATGTACTAATAAATATGTATTTTGGTTCTTACAGAGTTTGGATTTTGAGCAGAAAATTAATGTTTCATCTTTTCTAAATCTGAAATTCCATCACCTGATCATCTACCTGGAACGACTGACCACTCCGGCTGGCATTTTAAATGTAGCAACAGAAGGTGTAACTGAAGAAAACTGTTTAGTAAGACATTACAAATACTTGGAGGATCTGGTTTCTTTGTGCATGAAAGACCAATTACAGTCAGGCGTGGTCAAGGAAGCTGAGAAGTTTTTAGATGAGAATGTTTTAGAGGTTGAGCTTCATGTAATTTTTGTAATATCTTGTTTTTGTAATTTATTTGATTGTCTTATGTTAATTAAATAATGTGTTCTGTTTTATGTTAATTAGTATATTCTGTTTTATCTAAGCAAATGTTATTTTTATAGGATGATAATAAACAATTTTATGTAAATTTATTTGCTTTTATGTTGACTATTTTATTTTATTTTAGTTTAATTTTCTTTGCTTATTTAAAAACAAATGTTTGCTGGTTTTTCTTTATAGAGAATAACCATGTTTATATACGATTATAACTATAATGTTTTCAGAAATTGCAATTTATATACGATAATAACTATAATGTTTTTAGAAAAATTGCAGATATTAAAATAGATGAATAACTATGATCATACTGCCCTTTTCATGAGTCCATTACTTTAAAAACACTTCAACAGGTATGTTGGTTATAACCTGGTGTTACTAATGTACTCGTTATTCTCAGGTGTTCAAGGCTCTGTCGTGGTGTACTCTGAAGAGCAAGGTCAAACACCAGTTACCTGTCCTCAACGTCCTCACAATCGGTTCAACCATGCCATCGGGTCAAAGGTTGAAGTACGTCGAACAGCTTGCACGTATCATTGAAGAAAGGTAAGTTAGAGTTTAACTTCTTCTTTTTTTTGAGATAAGCAAGTTATATTTATTTTGGTTGTTTAGTTATTTTAGTTTACGAAAAAAGTGCTTTTGGTTTGTAACCTGAATTTGGTGGGTGCCTGAATTTCTAAATTTTAACTGAATTTCAGTAGCCTGGTCATGCTATCATTAATAAAATCCCACACGAGATGATTTTTTGGGGCCTGGTCTATCGGAAACTCCACCCATTTCGTGGGAACGAAATTCCTGGCTCGTTTCTATAGGCCTAAAATTCCAGGCTCATATAGATAACCGAAAATGAAGCCCAGGACCCTGCAGGAAGCTGTTTGAGACATTACTCTACCACCCAAAGTATCTTTTCCTCCTTCAACTATTACAGTAGTTAAGTGAACGAATCAAACCTTATTCTATCGATGAGTAATTGTTCTTACTGGGAGTCTCCATCTGCGACCGCATTCGAAACGAGACGATCCGTGAACGGTGTGATCGACAACCACTGATCGAAGAACACATCCAAAAACGGCGACTACGGTGGTTCGGGCACGTCTGCCGAATGGATGGTAAACGGCTTCCCAATAGTTTACTTTGGCGGGAGCGACCGCCTTGCTGGCGCATCCAACGTTCGGCGCCAAAGAAAACATGGTTGAAAATTAATGATGGGGACCTCAAGAGGAAGCGACTGACCGCCGATGGGGCGAGAAGGGTTGCAGCCGATCGAGGAAAATGGAAGATTGTCGTGGAAGACGTTCGTGGTCCCGTGGCACCGACAGCAGCGTATTGGCTTCGAGGACATCCTCCTCCCCAAGTGCCGGCTACGGACTAAATAATAATAATAATATTTTTTTTTACAAATTTGTAGGAAGAAATTAGTTATGTTAATGAGTTTGTAGTATTATTTAGAGTTTTTTAGTTTCAATGAAAGCTTTTTGAGGCAAAAATATCGATTAATAGGAAACCGCATACTGTAGTGCTGACGAGATGATATTTTATACTTTTGTTTTTTTTTTTACTCGGAAATTATTTCCATTTACAAAGTTTTGAAAATGTTCACTGAATTTGCTGTCTGTTTCATTTGTGGTATCAGTTTTTCTGTTTGTAATGTTACAGTGTGTGCGTGCGCAGGTGTGTGTGTGTGTGCACCAGTGAACTCTATTTATGTCTTCTTACAGTTATTATTATTATTATTATTATTATTATTATTATTATTATTATTATTATTATTCCCTCCATAACAGTCCAGACGTGAAATCATCTGAATTTCTCGATCAAGTGAACAATCTCTACAGCATGTGTGCACATCTCCACGAGTCGGATAGTTATGATCTGTCGATGGAACGTTCGATTCGATTGGACGACAACATGATCGAACTTCCTCCTCCAGTGTTCCACGTCGACATACGAGAGAAATTTGAAAACGTCCAAGTGAGTTTTCCCGGAGTAAAGGTACGCTTTTGCGGCGATTTCGTAGCTTCAAAGAAAGTTTTTTTGATAATTATTTAAATGTTTTTCTTTCTTTCGTTAAGCTTGCAACAAGTTTGTCTCACTTGTTGGCTCACCTGTACGAACTGATCTTCGGGTTGAAACGATCTTCTAACCAGCAACAATTGCTAAACGACATCGGAACTTCGCACGATTCCTCATCCACCAATCGGAACGATGAAGACTCTTCCAATTCATTGGAGTCGAGCTACGATTCAAACCTGTTGAGATTATTGTCCGGCATCGCGAAGGACCGCAACAAAATGACTCTCCAACAGCAGATGCTCGCCATGAAAAACCATTTAAAAGAATCGTACGAACCCGTAAATGCATCCGATCGGGCGAATTTTGCGGAACTTATCGACGGTTTGTTATCTTTGGTGTCGTTAACACCGTCATCATCGTCGTCACAGCATCAGTCGTCATCATCCTTAGCACTTCGGAAAAAGATATCTGAGTTGAATGTCGTTGATGATAGCATGGCATTGGTGAATATCAGGGAAGACAAAATTTTCAATGATGATGATGATGACGTTGATGAAATCGAGGATTCAAGTAATACTTGGGATCGGGAAAATGATGATATCACCGAAAGTGATCATTTGGTGAAGCTCACAGGCATCAGAGAAAAACTATTTGAAGAGGAATTGAACAAGTTAGTAGTCGTTTATGCAATATTTAAAAGTTATTATCTTTACTTAATCACTTAAGATTATTGTGGCAAATAACGATTTTTTTTAAACATCAACTTATGTAATTTTTTTGAGACTTCAGCACCACCTAACAACGTTATACAAAGTTCTAAAAAATACATACATAAATACATACATACAGACATACATACATACATACATACATACACACACATACATACACATACATACATACATACATATATACAGATATAGTAAATTATTTTTCAATTTTTTTTACGCTCACAGATTTAAAATCCAATGCAGACAGTTAATAACACGAAGCACGAATGGAAAACATCCGAAGAAGGTTGATGATAATTTGCGAATGATTGAACAGATTGTAGATTTATTAATGAAAAAAGCTTCGAAATCGTTCGCGAATGAGGAGGAAGGTCGATCGGAATTCATAAGCGGAAACATCGTGGGACTGAACCAAGGTTTGAAATTATTATTTTACCATAATTTATTGTTTTTGTTATTATTATTTAAATGCGATTTAAAGAATTTCTGTATATCTAATATATAAAAATGAATCTATCTATTAACATCAAATTTGAACACATGAACTGATTTTTTTAATTTGGTAAACTTAAATTGGGGTGGTTTTTGTCCACTTTTCCAAAAAAAAACTGCCAACCTCCGTATATACCAACCATTAAAATTAAAACATAAATAAGAGTTATTAAATATATTTATTTTAATTAAATAAAAAAGGCAAGTTATCGAGCCTATCCGCTCTGCTCAGCTCTGAGAAATTCTCGTTGAGAGAGGGAAGATTTGTATGTCTGACCTGCCACGATCAGACCTCAGGTGAGCTCGAGAAGTACTTCAACAAGAAGAAGATCGCTTATATCAGAATCGCACCAACTGCACAGGTATATATACGATCATATGATCACTCTGTCTGTCTGTTTCTTGCCGTTCCTCCTTAAAGATAGAACAATTTTGTTATTTGTTTGGTATTTATTTGATGTGTTTACTTGGTTGGGTTATTAAGTCTACAGTTTGTATTCTGATGATATGTGTGTGTGTGTGTGTGTTAAATAATTTATTTAGAGAATTTAAACAAGTAAAGATAAAAAAAATTTTTTTTAAATGCTTTTATTTTGCCTATTTATCTGAGTCAACAAACTAAAATTTTTAAATCTTAAACAGCCGTTATGCTCAATCTTGTACTTTTTATTTAATTTAATAAAATCGATTTTAATTAATTTTAATTGATTTAAGGTAGGCAGTCGCACAGTTAAAAATCGCATGAAGACGTACGAGTTTTATATCTCGATAATTCAGGCGTCTATATAGTCTTTGGTTACATCAGGAGATTCAGGAGACTCGTAAAAAATACACTTAAATAAAATATATATAAATAAAAAAAATATATATCTACTAACCTAGATTTGATCACCACAGACAAACTAACTAACAAACCAACAGAGACGAGTGAAGTTAAATAAAAGCATTTAAAAAAAATTTTGTTCTGGAGAATTTCTTTGTTTTGATTGAAAACTGAAGTTTAACATTGTTTAGAATTTATTGAATAAGTTCATAAATGTAAAATATAATCTTAATTATTTTCATATACATAAAATAATAACTTTTAATTAAGTTATGATTTTTTTTATTTCAATTAATAATTAATTGACAGATTGATGAAATTAAGAAGTCAATCTCCTTGTTCAATCGCAACACCGTTTACACGTGTCTCCTCGTAACTCAATCGGTTTACTTCACATGGGACGTAATAACCCATCTGCTCGGCTGCGACGTGCTTCCTCTTGCCGACAATCTCGTCATCCTCGATGAAGAAGTCGCTGACCGGAAAATTCCCGTGAAGGTCGGAAGCGATTCTGAGGTCATGAATGGAGAATTTGAATGGCCGTTCATGTGGAAGTCGTTTGCTAAGAAAATGTCGTCTGCTCGGAAGCTCAACTTGTTCAGGTGTTTGATTTTCTTTTTTTTTAACGTTTTATTTGGATTCATCTTCGATAGTAAGATTTTATCATCTATCATTAAAGGTGATGTGTGTATTATTACTGCATAGAATCTATGGTAACTGCATATAAAGAGTTATAGAAAGAAAAATCCCTGCAGGGTCACCACTGATATACATTTAAGTGTGTGTGAAACCTATAAAATAAAAAATTTAAAAAAAAAATGCTTATCTATATATATAAAAATGAATGTTTGTATATATATATATATATATATATATATATATATATATATATATATATATATATATATATATATATATATGTCCTTTATGCATAGCTACACCATTCATCCGATCGTAATGAAATTTTCACAGAACCTTGAGAGTCAAGGGGAATCAAATATAGAGAAAAAAAATTTGAAATCCGTCACAAGATGGGCGGAGCGGAGCGGGTGAGCGAGCGGGAACTATATATATATATGTATGTGCGTATGTGCATGTATGTGTGTCTGTGTGTGTGTTTATGTATGTATGTATGTGTTTTTTTTACATTATTTCGGCACTAAATGCTCATTCAAAGTATGTATGGGTATGTATGTATCTATGTAGGTATGTATGTATGTATGTATGTATGTATATATGTATGTATGTATGTATGTATGTATGTATGTATGTATGTAGAATCGGACCTATGGGGGGGGGCAACTGAGAGCGAAAGAATAGGCAGGAAAGCGACAGGGAACGGATAACGACCGGGAGCGGGAGTGTGTATGTATCTATGTATGTATGTATGTGTGTATGTATGTATGTATGTATGTGTGTATGTATGTATGTATGTATGTATGTATGTATGTATGTATGTATGTATCTATGTGTGTATGTATGTATGTATGTATGTGTGTGTGTAGAATCGGATCTAGGGGGGGAACTGAGAGCGAAAAAATGAGCGGAAAACGACAGGGAACGGATAACGACCGGGAGTAGGAGCGCAAGCCTCACCGGCGTCACCAGCGTAACTCCCTTATATATATTTATATATTATATATATATATATATATATATATATATATATATATATATATATATATATATGTATATATAATAATGTTTGACAATATTTAGAGTGGCGTAAATCCTAAAGGACTTCAAGGCCACTGAAGGGTTCTTTGCAGAGGCAGCCGTTTATAGGCGCCTACCCCTTTAGCAATGCGAGTGAACTCCTTGCTTAAGGGAGTTACGCTGGTGACGCCGGTGAGGCTTGAACTGCCGACCTAATGATCGACAGGCGAACGCTCTACCGCTCTGCCACCAGCGCCTATTATATATATATATATATATAATATATATCGACATTTGCCCTGCGCTTTTATCTTCCGAATGGAAAGTTTGGTTCAAAAAATTTTATTATGTACACTTAATTATTATTTTTAAGTTTTCACGTTCAATCAATCACTGGATTGATCCGTCACATCTGATCAATGAATTGAGTTGTCACTTTCAATCACTGGAAAAATATTCATCAAAATCTTTGATGAGATGGCCAACACGAACATTTTTTAATGGATTACGGAAAATATCACCATGTAATCTCAATTTCAATAGACTACAAATCATGCCTTATATTCATCACAGATAACAGATTTTTTACCAATCTGCTTGTTCTTTTAATCTAGTTCAAGGTTGTTTTCAATCTTGCATCATCATCATGCCCAGCCATTTGCAATGCCACTCTCCAGACAAAAGGATATTTAAAAACTTTAAATGATATTTTGAATATTTTAAAAGCATTTAAATGATATTTTACAGATTTTTTATTATATTAACTAGTGGTTTTGCCCGTCCCAAGGATACTTTGGATACATTGTATAAAAAATAGTCAACAAAAACAAAATTACATTTGATAACCATAAAAAAATTTTTGTATATATATATATAAGCAAATTTAATAAAAAATTTTATTGTCTTTTAATTTTCAATTTAATAAAATATTTCATATAAATTCAAAGGATGTGAAAATTAAAGAGCACAATAATTAGAATTTCAGTATAAACGACATTTCTTGTGAATTGACGGCCATCGTTGAGAAGTGGTCCTTGCTTCTGAGATTTTTTTAAATCTCATTATATAATATTTTTCGATTGCAGCGCCACTTCTTTTGATCTCAAGGACTGAGAGTGTATATAGGTACAATTGCATAATAACTTTTATTACACGCCTGCGCGCAATAAAATCTTACCATGGAATTCTAGAAATCCATGATTCTTACGTGCACATCGATATCGTCTATACGACTAATTACGTAAGCGTGACAGAATCAGTGAGTGAGTGAGTAATGTGGGCTACTATAATATAGATATCCTTTGATGTGTGAAACATTTGGTACGAAAACTGTTATATTTTTATTCAGATTGTATTATAGAAATACAATAGAAGCCTACCAGGTAAAGAAAAGATGGAAAGCCAATCAAGTGGAAGTTTACGTGAACGAAACGTTTCCATGCCAACTAGAAAGAATCCAGCACTGCCAGAATTATGCTGACAGTGAAGAAGTTAGTAGATTAATGTTTTTATAGATTATTAAGTAGTATCCAGGCTTCATTTATTTATGTTCTGTGGTCAAGATTTATGTTAATTTCACCCGGTACAAATCGGTGTTTAGAAACCATTAGTCAGCTTGGTTGTAGTAAACCTCATACCGTTTCACTTTTTTGCTCCAATCTGAATGCTAGAATAATAAACAAATCTTTTCTTAATAATCTCTTTACATTGGTATTTATTAATGTAATTTATTAAAGATTCTTTGTATTACAATAAACAGCTCTATCCATTGCACTTGGAGATCGGTAAGGATATTTCTGACGATGAAGAAGACGATTATGATTTGAAGTTCATCTATCCAAGTCATCAAGTGCGCTCTTATTATTACCCGCTGTTAATAATCTCTCTAAATGTTTTTGTTAGCTTTTCATAACCTGATGATGATGATGATTATTATTATATTTTAATAATAACTCAGGAATCACTTAAACTATCTCTGCATTCAACGAACTCTACAGCTGTACATGGCAGCTGTTTGTGTTTGAGAGTAGATTCTGATGAAATGGCATCAGCATCATCATTGTTGGAAGGAAATACCAAGTGCAGCATGGTTGATGAGAATCTATCGGAGGTTTTTTTCTTTTTTATTTCTTTCTTTCTTTTTTGAGACATTCGGTATTATTATGTTATTCTTTTATGCTTATAATTAAAACCCTGTTTTAGTTTAACTTGTAGTTAAAATCGTGTTTTAACCTAATTTATTTTTTTGCTTATAAGTAAAATTCTGTTTCAACTTAGTTTATTATTCTTCTTTATAATTAAAATCCTGTTTAAACTTAACTTATTCTTCTTCCTCTTAATTAAAATCGTCTTTTGACTTGATGTTGTTGTGTTAACAGATTTATTTCTACGCGGTTTCTGTTGCGGGTAGGCAGCTGAAGTCATCATCTGTTGAAGTCCTGGTCAGTGTTTTTTTGTTTAAATACATTAGACTATTATTCATAGACCATCTCACAATCGACGGCGAAGAAATAGAAGTGGTCCAGGACTTCAAATATCTTGGTTCTCACATGAACTCAGATGTTAAAGATATTGAGGCTAGAATCGCACTTGCATGGGGGGCCTTCCACAAACTGGAGAAGATTCTCACCTCCAGACACGTTGGTGTGATGCTGAAAGTGCGCTTCTTCAACGCTGCATGTGTATCGATTTTGTTGTATGGATGTGAATCCTGGCTTGTAACAAAAAGTTTGTCGATTAAATTGGACGTGTTTGCCAGAAAGTGTTATCGCAGGATGCTCGGTGTGGTTCAGTCAGAGGATCGTATGACAAATGAGGACCTGTACGACAGGGTACAGTCAGCTCCTATCAGCACATTGATCCGTCATCGTCAGATGTCTTTCACTGGTCACTGCCTATGTATGAACCAAGATGAACCGGCAAATATATACATGCTGTATACATCGAACGTAAGAGCTAGCAACAGACGCGGCCGTCCTAGAATGTCATACCTCGACCAGATGTCAACATACATGGGTTATGACAGAAAGAGTATCACCGCTGAGGATGTTAGAAGGGAAGCCACGGAGGCCAAGGGAGAGAAATGGAAGCTCAGATATTGTCGTCTGCGGAGTGGAGGGACTAACAAGTCCTGACGAAACGTAGTCGGTCGATGATGATGATGATGATTTCTATTAAATTAGACAATTATTCATAGACCATCTCTATTAAATTAGACAATTATTCGTAGACCATCTCTATTAAATTAGACAATTATTCATAGACCATTTCTATTAAATTAGACAATTATTCATAGACCATCTCTATTAAATTAGACAATTATTCATAGACCATTTCTATTAAATTAGACAATTATTCATAGACCATTTCTATTAAATTAGACAATTATTCATAGACCATTTCTATTAAATTAGACAATTATTCATAGACCATTTCTATTAAATTAGTAAGCTTCTGCGTCCCGTTATATTTTTGGAACGATACGATACGATTTCTGAAATTTGCCTCGAATTAAACGATACGAGACGCCTCGAACAATAACGATACGATACGAAATCGGGATCTCGACTGATAAATATATAAATATTAAAAAAATTCAAAATTTATAAAAATTTACCAAATTTAATTTTTTTTTACAACTTGAAATAAGTTTCATTTGTTTAGTTTCGGTACATCTATTTTTCTAAATTTAGATTTTAAATAAAACGCTACCGCCGATAGTAAGTATTTATTTACTTTATTGAGTACGCATTATGCGGTAGTTTATCAATTTAATTAAATGATTTTACTTGCCGATGAAAAAAAAATTAAAATTATTTTTTCAAGTAATTGAAAAGTAGAAAACCTTCTAGCACACCAAAAGAACGACATTTTTAGGCAATTCAATAGTGAAAGTGGAAAAACCAATGGAGATAGAAATAGATTGCAGATTACTGAGAATGAGATTACTAGATTACTAAGATTAAATTAAAATGATACTGTTTCCCGCAGTCTTTGCATCTGGCAAGATTTACTTCTACATCCTTGTCATTGACTTTCTGCGTGACCGTCTCTTCCTCAAAGTACTCCCAGATTTTACCCCGGTGATGCGGCATGATAATGATGACAAACACGAGAAAGTGCCTCTATGCAAGAATTAAGAAAGTGAAAAAAAACCCAGCGTGTTTATTTATAGGCGATGGCGAATGCGGTTAGCAGCAATAGCAAGAAAGAAGCTGAGAAAGTTTCGAATTCCAGCTGCAGACGATACGGGCTACGGCACTGTCGTGCACACTACAGGTGGCACATTACTCATTATTCTCATTAATAATAATAGTCATCGATGTCAGCGAGTACGATTGCCTTGTAGGGCTTGTAGTATCAGTAGTATGCAGAGCTCGACTAGCAGCCTAAGAGGAGCGTGGCTTTTTTGCTGCCGGTTCCCAGACTAAAAATAGTAAATAATGGGGCTACAGGCTGTCTGGAAAACCGAATTTAAAGTGGGGATGATAATAGTTATAAACTTCTGTCAATAGGTAGATTAATTAATCAATGTTGATGAATCAATTGCAAATATTCACAGTTGTGACAATCGTTAATTAAATATGTATGACTTTCGTTATTTATTGGAAAATATTTTTAAAAAATCTCGATATTTTTTCGGGATTTTTATCGGGAATGAAATTTTAAGTATCGCTAATTATATCCATACGAGATTTCTTCCGCAGGCTGTATCGTTTCAATGGCGATACGGGATCTCCCGTATCGTTTTGAAATCTCGATTGAATTCGAGATAACGATATCGAGGCAGATGCTTATGAATTAGACAATTATTCATAGACCATCTCTTTTAAATTAGACAATTTGTCATAGACCATTTCTATTAAATTAGACAATTATTCATAGACCATCTCTTTTAAATTAGACAATTTGTCATAGACCATTTCTATTAAAGTTTCATATTAAAGTTCCTAAAGTTTAGTCATTTTTCAATAGATTTGATTGATATACTTTAAACTCCTGTCATACAGGGCAGCAGCAGGAAAACAGAACCGTTGAAAAGACGAGCATTGTGTTTGTATGAGAACAAGGAAGAGATGGAAGTGTCTGGAGATCGGGTTGAAGCGGATGGAGAGGATTCGAAAGAAGTTGCTCTCACGTATAAAGTCGATTATGCAAATCCGGAGGTTTTTCTTTTCGGCTTTCTTCTTTTCGAACAACAGATGAATGTTTTTATTTATTTATTTATTAATTTATTTATTTATTTTTCCTCGAAAAAGTTTTAATAAACTTTAATAATCTTGTTTACAGAGTTTCATATCGGATTTGACCGGGGAGAAGATGCCCGTGAGTGCATTAAGTTGTTAAATTAGTTTTTTTTTCTTCCAAAAATATCACAAGTGTCTGTTTATTAACTTGCTTAATAAGGCTTGATAATAATCATTTTCATTTTTATTGATTAATTTTATGTTTATTCATTATTATCATCTTTATTCATTATTATCATGTTTATTTAT
Organism: Erpobdella octoculata; assembly: GCA_963978895.1. NCBI lineage: Eukaryota > Metazoa > Annelida > Clitellata > Hirudinida > Erpobdellidae > Erpobdella > Erpobdella octoculata. Next base: position 25,398,045 of record OZ022239.1, read on the forward strand.
TATTATTATTATTATTATTATCTGTCCATCAGATCTGGACTCCTCCCACACCTCCCCAGGAAGAAGACATATTCGTAGACAACTCCCTCTTGCTGCTATACGAATCAACACCCATGTCTGAGACGCAACTACCGAGCATCTACACTCACCACAAAAGCCACAAGCGGATGAAAATTGACACCTCGGGTTATTTTGACGTCTTATACAAGCATACATTTATAGATGTCTTTTCTAACATTTATTTTATCATAGAATATTTTTGGGGAGTTATTAAGCATAGATATATTTTAACTTATTTTAGTCATTTGAATTATGAGACAAATAAAATTGTCTCTATCAATATTGTAGTTATGTTTGACTGTTAACTTCTCTAAAATTATTGTATAATAGCTAATATTATATTGCATATTATTAGCAGTGAAACCGATCAAGTCAAGCAGCAGCAGTAGTAGGGACATCAAACCAGAAGTATCGTTGACTCAGAGGCCAAAATCGCTATTCGAGCGACCTGTCAACTCTCAGATGAACTACGCCATGCTCTCCTCTGCCACTTCTTTTGCATCCGGTTTCCATATCGACAGGGACGGTCGTCTCATCAACAAGTCGGGCATACCCGTCGGCCATCCTTACATGAGGACGCCCCCCGTGCAAGCCCCCGGACCGAGGCCCCCGACGGAGACGCAAGGAGATCATGACGACTGGTTGATACACGAAGACTGGGCACTTCTTCAAGTAAATGTTAAACTATTGTGCAGTAAATTTGTGTCTCTGTGGTTGTTACAGTGATATTTTGTAATTTGTTTTTTGAATGAAGATTTTCAATGGTTCAATTATTATATAACTATTTTTATGTATATACTTAAATGAATTTATTTAAATGGAGTTAAGTGTAAATATATTAATTATAAACTTTTATTCATCATTCTAATTGAATGTCTATATTATAATACATTATAATAAAATATTTTAATACATTTCATGAATAAAACTCATTAATTATTTATTAATTAAAAACTCTTATAATATTAGTTTTAAAAGTTTTATTGGTTATAATATTAGTTTTAATTGATAATATTATTCTCAGGCCTACCAAATGGTGACTCAAAATGCTAGCAACCAAGGTGATTCACTCTCAACAATTCAATCACCACTGCAGTCAAGACTACCTAACTGGGAGTTGATCTCATGTATTGTAAATGGCTACAGTAGAGTTTACAGGTCTGTTGTAAATCAACGTTACTTTTGTTTTGTTGGCAATTCAACGTAAGCTTTCTAGGGATGTGCCAGAGTGTGGTTTCATAATTTTTAATAAACAGGGATCCAGGACACCTGCAATGATTTTTGATTGAATATGTTTTTCTTATCGTGCAGTTGTGCTTTATCATATTAGTGCTTTATCAGATCACCGAGACAATGCCGGATGAGAAATGAAAACTTGATAATGCCAAGGGAAGAAGGGAAATCTCATTTCGATAGCAATCAAAGAAAACTCAAAAAAACTTCCAAAGGGCTTTACAAGGTTGTCGATATCTTATACATAAAAATGAATGTATGTATGTATGTGTGTATGTATCAGCATAAAATTAGTACACCTGAACTGATTTTGTTGAAATTCGGTACATATGAGGAGCATGATTAGGAGGTACTTTGCTAAAAAATCTGCCAAAAAACTCAAGCAACAGCGGTGTCTAGCTAGTTATTGTTTATTATGTGAAAAATTCCCAGTTAAAATTTAATTTATGGTTTCCAGACGAAAACGGGTCGCCTGATGAAAACCATCCAGATGTTCAGTCAAGACAACAACCGATCCGTGACGACTCACTTCTCGCGACAGATCGATCTCTATAAGAACTTCTTCACCAAAAAGCCTGCTGTGAAGTCTCAGTCTGGGCAGCCAGTCAAGAATATATCATCTGTGAGTTGAATGTTAATCAATATCTATAAATGACTGTCAATTGGTTGGTTTGTTTGTTTCTCTTTAATACAAATTCAAACCACTGGACCAACAAAATTTGGTGTATATGTAGGTCTCAAAGAGGAGAACAAGATAGGGGAGGTTTTCAATAAAATTTGCTCTTTTTTGTTTTACGGTCAAAGAACCTCTTATGGTCTCTATGCATATAACTTCTTGGACCAACCCGGCTAGTTATTTAATGAATAAATATAATAGTCATAGTTAATTAAATTATCATTGTTTTAAATTAATTAATATAAATTAAAAGTGTTGGTTAATTAATAGAAATAAATGTTTTACAGAGCATCATTTTATCATACTCTGAATTATTTCTAAAGATGATCTTATAGAACTAGTTTATGTGATTGATATGAATCACCATGTATCCTTAGGCTGTAAAACTCACTCCAAGAAGTGCGGGAGATGCAGCACTGGCAACAATGGATATCTGCTGCTGTGCCATAGCAGCTTGTAAAATTACTTGCTGTTGCTGCTGACAGCCTACCACACTAGGCTATAATAATTATAATTCAAATTCAAATAATATAATTATTTATTAAGCATGGGATCCAATTTCTATTTAACAGCAGATAGCAAGTTTGATGGGAGAGCACAACATCAACTACACACAACCAGTCACACCCATGGAAATCTTCGGCCTGAGAACAGACAGACTGGCCAAGGAACAAAGAGAGAAGAAAGCAGAAAAAGTTCAAACTCCATCCGGCGCCATCTCTTCCACACCTGTTCCGGGAATTCCAGCTCAACAGGTGTTTTTTTGTGGATGTGTATATATATATATATATATATATATATATATATATATATATATATATATATATATATATATATATATATATATATATACTAATAGTGTTTTTACTTTCTATATTTTAGTTGTATACATTTATTTTTTTAATCTTTATATTGGTTTTATTTAAATTAATTATAATTTTTATTAGAGCTTTTCTTGTTATAATTTTTAAAAAAAGTTCATGTCAAAACAGCAGCAAGGAGCAGACGCGACAACTACAGCGACGTCCGTCACGGCTTCTACGACACTCCCCGTCAACCTCGGTCTTTCCGTGGTTCTTCCAAACTCTCAACTACGCATGGCAGTAGTAAGCCATTACCTGTTCTTTTCAATTGTAACTTAGCTTAGGAGAAATTAATTTATATGCTATAATTTTTAAGTAATCTCAATTTATTTGTTTTTTTATGTAAAATTTTAAGAGAACATGCAATTGCATGTTTTGACATCATAATTGTGTGGATTAGGACCCTGCATGGGCCGGCATATATATTAGCTTGGTCTGAAGTCAACGTAAACAGCATGGGTTGAGTCTGGGTTTTTGTGCCTGTAAAATGAGCCCAGGCTCTGATTTTGTGCCTGTAAAATTAGCTGGGTCGTAATTAAAAAAACATTCGATGTGAGGCTCTAGTGTAGATACAAAGGTGCCTTTCTAGATATTTGTACTATATAACGTTCCATTTGTTTCATTATTTTTTTATACATTATTTTAATTTGAATTATAATTATTATAGCCCAGTGTGGTCGGCAGTCAGCAGCAACAGCAAGTAATTTTACAAGCTGCTATGGCACAGCAGCAGATATCTATTGTTGCCAGTGCTGCATCTCCAGCACTTCTTGGAGTGAGTTTACTGTTTTTAATAACTAATATATGAATGTGAATTGAATCAGAATGCATTTTTCTGCTTAATGGAGTACTAATAATTAATCAAAGAATAATTTATTTGTAAATCTTAATTATTTAAAGTTATAATCATAACAACAGTTTCAAATATTGATTTCTGTGTGATTTTGTTCACTTAATAATGTCTGATATTTTCAAAAAATTTCATTTTATGCTTCTAACAAATTCTACTATCGTTATCAGCAAAGTTGTTATAAAATTATTATCATCTGCTAGTTGTTATAAAATTATTGTTATCAGCTAGTTGGTAATAAAATTGTATATTGTTTCAATATTAATAAAGACCGTGATAACATTAATTTAATTGATTTCACCAGAAAGTTCCTCTTGCCAGTGGAGTAGGAGGAGGCATAAGCAGTTCCACAGCAAGGAATCTGGCCAATCTGAGTTTCGTTGTCAACCAGTCGGCGGCCAATCAGCAGGGAGCAACGATTGTAGCTGTCACGAAGAACCAATCAGCTGCTAGCTCAGTTGGAATAGTTAGCGAATTTAATGTCTATAAAAAAAGTTTCCATTTAATTCTAGTTAGTTAATAGAGTCTGGTTCTCTAGGTTTTATAGTTGAATGTTTTTCTTTCTTTTTTTTAAATTTCAATTTAATTCTAGTTAGTTAATAGAGTCTGGTTCTCTAGGTTTTATAGTTGGAAGTTTTTCTTTTTGTTTTTAATATTTTCGGCAATACTCACTTGTTGATCCCACCCACGCCTGTGGAATGCAACCTTGCGTAGCATTAAAGATCAGCAAATTAAAGTTTTATTTAAATTTAATTTCATGGCTACTTCAATGCTTATAATTTCTTTGTTTTCGACCAACAGACAAGTCTCAATCCAGCTGCTCTCCGAGCAATCAAGAACCTCAACCCGGCTGCCAGCCAACTGGTCGGAAACATAAACCTTAACCAGAACAAAACGGGTGTTTCACCAGCTACTGTGACTTTCCAATCCAGTTAGATTTTTCTTTATGTTTTCTTTCCAAATTGCCTGTTTGAATTTAGGAAGTGCAAAAAAGTCCTCAAGAGAGGCTGCTAAGAGCAGCGGACGATCTTGCTCGGAGTGGAATTTCTTAAATCTGTATCTGGCGGATAGTAGCTTTTCCAAAAAGAACGGACAGACACGAGAAGCGGACACTTTTGCTCTTCCCAGAGGGTGTCAGCTCTTCAGGACTTTTACTGTACATACTTTTGATGCAAATCGGCTGTGTGCAATTAATTCTCTGACGTGTTGCATTTTACAGGTATAATTCCACAGAACAGGTTACCAGTTAGGAGTACTGGTGCCATACAGCTGAATCAAAGACTGAAGTCAGGTGCCATACCCCAGCAACAGGTAATTACGTTATTTAATACATCATTTGTAACGATACAGCTCTTGATGATTGAATTCGTTCTAAAAATAACAGTGATGTTGCTGCGTTGTGTGATTGCATTTTGATGGTGCTAATGTGATTTTAATGATGATGATGTGGTGATGATGATGATGTTTAGGTTACGTTGACTACCAGCTTGGCTGGCCTCCAAAAGCTCAATCCCGTCGGGGTCGTCTCCATTTCGACGACCCAGATGGGTCAAACATTTCATGTCAAGGTCGTTTGAATTTCAAAGTCTTTTGTGCAATAACCATAACAACATTATTATTATATTTGTTGTTTTATAATGCTAGCAATATTTAAATGCTTGAAGTTTTGGTTTTTTTATGGAATTCAAAGTCTTTTCTCTTTTTAATACAGAACACCCAGGTTGTACTGAAACACAGACAGCAGGCACCAACCAGCGAACAGCAGCTGGCCGGAGCCACCGTAGTCAGCCGATTTTCTGCCGGGCAAGCCAATCCGGGTGCATCGCTTCAGCTTCAGCTGAATCCTAAGCCAGTTAGATTTTATTGATGAATTTTGATGTTTTGTTCATTTTATTAGAGTCGTATTAAATTGTTTATGTAGACTTTCATGCGGTTTTGTAGTGTAATAAATTCTGTTGGAATTACATTTATTTTAATTTTTCTGAATTATTCTTATAACTTTTAATTTCTAGTTCCTAGAAGCTATTCAGCAACAACAACAATCTTCATCAACCCAGCAACAGATTTTAGCAACAAATTTCACTCTGGGACAACCGCAAAGCATCAACATGTCGCCTCTCATTAAGACCGCCTCAGCAAATCCGTCACTCGGCAACGTTGTCTCCATCGGTAACTCTGTCACGTTTTCTTCCAAGAATTTATTAGCAGGTTATTTATTACACTCTTCTGAGTTCTTTTAGACCTAGCTTTTTCTTCCAAGAATTTATTAGCAGGTTATTTATTACACTCTTCTGAGTTCTTTTAGACATAGCTTTTTTGTTTAGATGTAACTTCTTTTTCAAATATTTAGTCTAAAAAAGATAATTTATTCTTTGGTAATCGGTTGTTTTTTTCGCAGGTAAAGTCGTAACGCAATCTGGAACTATCAGACATTCTCAGGTGGCTAAACGACCCACAATTACTGCCATTAATCTTCCGGGCCAAGGAAACAGGACTGCTGTAGTCGGTAAGCTAGTAGGGATGATGATGATGATGATGATGAAGATAATGATAATTAAAATAACAAGAGTTCTATAACTCCACTTTACTGTGCTCAGGAATCCAGCAAGTTGGCAAAGCGACAGGACTGCCCCCGGTTGTTTATCAGCCCCAGAAATTAGTAATTCAGCCTCAAGGAACAGTCAAACAACCTTCCTCAGTTCAACAACTCCCCCAGGGAGCTGCCATATTGGCAATGACCTCCCGGGGTCCTGCAGTCAACATCGGGGCAGTCGGACTGTCACCGAACATCGCTACAGGCATGAATCTTACATTTTTCTCCTTCCTTAATTTTGTTTATGTTTTTTAATTACTTATTTAAACGGCTTCTGCTGCACACAGCGCTATATAAATTATCGTCTTTATTATAATTATTTTTATATGCGGTGTTGGTTAAGTAGCTGGCTCTGGTCAAGTACGTCTGGCCAAGCAGATGGTGAACGCCTCGAGGATGTCGTTAACAGCTCAGCCCATCTCCGTCAGAACACAAGTCAGCCAGCAGTCCACTACGAGTTCAACAGCGTCCTCTAATAATACTGGACAGCCTATCAGACTACAGCAGCAGCAGAATCCAAGTACTTCTGGGTGAATCTTCGAGTGTTTCTACCTCCAGTGAATCTGTTGTGGGATTTTGTATTGAAAATTTATTTTTAACTTTTTGCAAACTCTCAGTTTAGCTATGTGAATTTTTTTCCTAATCCGAATATGAATTGAGAAATTTTTTTACGATTCAAAGCTTTTTAGTTGTTAATCGTTTTTAACCGATTTTTCTAGTTTTCTTTGTTTTTCTGTTAGATGCAGAAAGCTTCTGTGAAATATGTTACTTAAAATGGAACAATGAGGTTTATGCTGTTGTTTCAACACAATTTGTCATTATTAAAACAAATGGTAATAATTCTGGAAAGATTTGCAGTACAAGTTATTATTTATTATTATGTGTTTGGATAAAACCATATATATAGAATAGATATATCGGCCCGCCTGTTGTTTAGGAAGGCTTTTAGCGAGGCAGCCTAGTAGACCGGAGATCCGAAACCGTATAGTAACTTAATCAAGTATTTTTTTAATAAAAAAAAAAATTTTTTTATGTACAAAATAAATTTTTAACTTTATAAAAATTAACAATTTTTTTTTTATAAAAATTTCAGTTGACATTGAATTTTATTTGCGTAGTCTCTAGTTCGATGGTCTATTTATGTCGCCTGTGTTATCGGTAAATTAGAATTGTATATTTTTTATGTCGGATATCGCGTTAAATTAAAATAAAGCTCATATCAACTACTTTTAGCTATAAGAAATCGACGTTTCTGTTTCTTACAAACCGGAGTTTAGTCTCCGCTGTCGTACCAAAAATAGATTAATACAAATAATGAATATTCATGGATCCAAAAGACTCTAAATCGTTTTTTCAGAGGCCATCTTGGCATCTCACTCAAAACCTGCTCATCTCCGATATATCTATTCTATATATATGGATAAAACCCGGCTAGTATATCTGATGTTGGATGTGTTCAGTGGCGGATCTAGGAATTTCGTAAGGGGGGCCCGAAATTTTTTTTCAGTTTTTTTTTAATTTTGATTGCTGTCGTTATAAAGTCCGTTGTAAGATATCTTGAATTTTTTATTTAGTAAAACCAAGCAAAAGGAATCGAAATTAAACTTTTAATCTATTCTCATTTTCCCCTCCTTTTTTCTTTTTTTCTCTTTCACTTTCCTTCTGTATTTTTTCTCTCTGGAGCAATATCAACACAAAACACCTCTTTTATCGGTCATTAGACACTTAAAAGCTAAAATTAAGTGAACCATGAAAAACTTTTGCAATTAGGCGGCTACTAATTGTTTGCATTTCTTGATGTTGTCTTATAAGTCTATAAAATAGAAAAACCTTGACCACATTCTTCTAAATACTTGATATGTGAAATATGTGTAAATTGAAAATATAAGAAACTTTTGAATCATTATAGAAAAAAGTTTTTGTTATAACTTTTTACTTTAAAAAATCAAATATTGCTTTCATTAAATAAACTAAAAACTGTCTGTTCATTTCTTTACAGAAAAGTTCAAACCTCTGAATCTTCAATTTTACACTTCTTAGGCCATTTTTGGGACCTCATTTCTATTTCTTGGGGGCCCAAAACCACGTCAGGGGGTCCACTGAAAAGTCAGAAGGAGAATATCCTCTCTGCTCCCTCCAAATTGACGTCCCTGAACTTACAGCTTTTATTCATATTACAGATGATTACTGTTTTAAGACCTTGTTGTTGAGCCATCTAAACTTATTTACAAAAAGGAAGGTTTCACTTTCAACTTTTTTGCTGGACCTGCCCGTGAAAGTCTAAATGTTTTTTTGAAAATTTGAATTATATTTTGTATTGAATTGGTTTGAAAAAGGCCCGAAATTCTTAAATATCTGCCAATTATCAGAACTATTGATGGTCGAGAGGTGAATTTAGTAAAGATAAAGCCTCAGGATACAGAGACAAAAACTTTAAGCTAAAAATTACAATTTTTTGAAAACTCAGGGGGGCTCGGGCTCCCCCTAGATCCGCCACGGGATGTGTTTTACGTCAAATGAGTGGAACAAAAAAAAATTTTTTTTAATAAACCTAAATGCAGTTAGACCTTTTTAAATCTCGCTTTTACTTCAGCAGCAAAGCCTCGGCTCGATTGAATTACCGGAAGCTGGTTAATGAGAAGTAAGTAAGTAAATCTTTATTAACCAGCCTGACAATGACGCACAGGAGCGTCATTTCAGCTAACGCACGGGTAGGGGGGCTAAAGTGTTTAAAAACACATTCCAAATTGTTCCTAAAACCTTATATACTTTTTCCTTCCAAAACAGCAGATGACCTGTACCTTTTTGTACTTTGTTTTATCGTCTTTGTACTTTGTTTAGCTAATTCTACCGGACTATCTTTCTTTTTTTATTTCATTTCGGTTGAATGTCTTGGTCTTGAATCGGTTTAATTTCAATAGTACATTTTTGCTTGTAGTTTTAAATAGCATGGAAATGGGAAAATGCGACATAGAAAAATTAATTTCAATTAAAAGTGAACGCTTGCGATTTGACAAATGTCAAGGCACTCATGGATTGAAGAACTAATATTTTTTACTTTCTTATTTCATTTAAAACATAACTATCTTTTTGCAAATATTTTTAATAATTAACTTCAAAATAAACGTGCATAAAAATTTAAAATGCGGGGACAATGAGGGTTTGAGAATGATAGTTGCGGGGATGGGGCGAGGGGACGGAAAGAGAGTTTTCTTTGCGGGGTGGGGATGGGGAAGAAATGTCCCCGGGTCACTCTCTAATGTATATATATATATATATATATACATTATATATATATATATATATATATATATATATATATATATATATATATATATATATATATATATATATATATATATATATATATATATATATATATATATATATATATATATATATATATATTAGGGATGTCACGGGTAGTACTTTTTGGAGTTTTCGGGTTCGGGTTCGGGTTTGTAAAACTCGAGTTTTCGGGTTCGAGTTCGGGCTTGTGAAACTCAGGTTTTCGGGTTCGGGTTTGTGAAACTCAGGTTTTCGGGTTCGGGTTTGTAGTTTTCCAAAAACCGGGTTCGGGTTCGGGTACTAGCTTATGATTTCAAATTCCTGGATTAATTTTAAATTTACCTAGTGTATATACCTATACAAAGGAGAGCGATCAATTCATCCATTGGACATTACACGTATTGAATAAACTCTAACAAGTTATTTTTTTAGCTTTCCAAATAATGTGATTTTTTTGGCCGAAGGAGGCTTTATTATTTTAGTCGTTCGCGGCTCGGTCCGGCCAGATAATCAGGCGGATTAGTGGTCTAGCTTACACACTCACCAATAAAATGACCTATTTCAGTTCGTTCGTTTTTGAATATTCGCATTATTTTCTATTCAAGGGCTCTGATGATGGCTTTCGAGCCGAAACTGTGCAGTAAGCCCATTATGAAAATCAATAAAGAATTTTATTCAAAAAACAAAATCGTTGTTCGCAGATTGGAGTCTTACGTTAAGAAAATAATAAACAAAAAATGGGCAGTTATTTTCAATAGAGCATGTATGAAAGAATATTTGTGTAATAACTTTTATTACACGCATGCGTGCACTAATTTTAGCAACTACTGAATGCTGACCACTGCTGCCGCCGTGTTATGCGAAATTGCTAACATACATACATACATGCAAACAAACAAACAAACATACATACATACATACATACATACATACATACACACATACATACATACATACATACATACATACATACATACATACATACATACATACATACATACATCAGTGATGGGTAGTTACTAACTATAAATAGTTAACTACTAGTTATTAACTACTCAAAAGTAGTTAAGGAATAGTTAATAACTACTTTTCGTGAGACTAGTTATCAACTAGTAGTTAACTATTTTTGAGATAGTTATTAACTACAGTAGTTAACTATTTTTTTAACTACTTTAATTTTTTTATTAATTTTTTTAAAACAATAACGATATCTGTGTTTTTTAATTTATGTACTTGTACATCACTATCTTATTGGCTTTGTTTTTTCCTTTTCATTTTCCGATTCGTTGTTTGTTTAAGTTTGTTATTATTTTCGGTTAGGTTCGATTTTCGATTAGGTGACGAGTTTGTTGCGATCTATTACAATGAATAGCAAAATAATTAAAGAATGTTTTACTGAAGTAGTTGTTAAGGACGATGAAAAAAATTTTACGGCATTATGCGATACATGTCATAAAAGAATTTCTGGAAATGTTACCAATTCATTCAACTTTCTTAAACATGTAAAAGTGAGTTTATATTAGTTATCGTTTTATTATGAAAGTTTGATGCATTTAAGTATTTTTAGATAATTTTATTGTGTATCATTTAAACTTTTATTTTTATGCTACACATGTTTAATTTACTTCGTGTTTTACTTTTGGTAAGGTTTGTTAGCTTATTTTTGCCAACTGTGTGCGCCCACCATCATATTTTAATTTTAGCATTTGTTAAACCTAACTATACTAAGCTTAGAATAAGACTTATGGTTAATTTTTGCTATTTATATTTAAATTTTCAAGTATGAGGTATAACGAACGTATCACAATGCATAGAATTAAATATAATATTCAATAAAATGCGCTTAATTACGAATTGTTTAAATTTTCTAGGAACAACATCCTCCAGTCTACAAAAATTACATGGTTAGAAGTACTGAATGCAGTAGAAAGAGAGCAGCAGTTGTGGAGAATGTTCCTGCGAAAAGGTTTAAACAAATGGAACTAGATGAGAGTTTTTCCGCTTCCAAAGCAATATCACAGGAAAAGTTTACTAGAGCAGTTGCAGAAATGGTAGTTGAGGACATGCAGCCAGTAGCTACGGTAGAACGTAAGGGCTTTAAAAAATTTTGCGCATTAGTTGCACCATCATGCAAAATTCCGACTCGCAGCTGTTTAATTCAGAACATTCATGAAATGTATGAATCCCATAAAAAACAATTGATAGAGTCCTTTAAGGATGTTCTATGGATGTCTGCGACAGCTGATATTTGGTCAGCCCACAAGAGAGCATTTATGGGTATCACGTTGCACTATGTGTGCTCACGAACATTGCAGATGAAGTCTTTAGTTTTGATTTGTCGTCGATTAAAAGGGTCTCACACAGCTGAATCTATTGCAAAGATGTTAAATGACACTTTTGATGAATTTAAAATCACCAAAAAAATTCTAAACATTGTCACAGACAATGCAGCTAATTTTGTTAAGGCATTTTCATTGGTGGCTGAAAAAAACTCTATAGATGATGAAACTGAAGCGGACGAGCCAGTAAATGATATTTATGAAAAAGATGAAGAAATAAAAGGTGAAAGTATAGCAGATTTTATAGAAAGTGAGCATGATAATGATAATTCTGATGATGTGCTTCTTTTACCTCCTCATAAGCGCTGTGGTAATCATACATTAAATCTCGTGGCGAGTGTTGATGCATTGAGAGCTAGAGATAACTTGGAGTACAAACGACTTTATGATAGATCAATGTCAAAAGTTGTATCTTTATCAAACTCCATTCATCGCAGTGTAAAAAATGCTGAGGTTGTGAAAGACATTACAGGTTCAACATTTATAAAGCCAAATGTTACAAGATGGTGCTCAGAATTTTATTCCGTTGAAAGGGTTGTTAATATAGGTTTTGAGAAGGTTTGTGATTGTCAGAAGAAATTAGGGCAAGCTACATTTAAAGAGATTGAGTTTGAATTTTTGAAATCATTTCTTCAGATTATGAAACCAATAGTCACTGCAATGGATATCTTCCAAAGCGAGAAGTCATATATTGGCCACATAATTCCGACCATCATTGGATTACAAAAAAAATTACATTCCTGTTCAGAAAAAACCATCAAACCTCTTATACAAGCACTATCTCGGGGTATAGAGAAACGATTTGGTCCTGTTTTAGAAAATGAAGAGTATCTGCTAGCAACAGCGATAATTCCCCAATTCAAATTGAATTTTTTGTCCGATGAGCAAAAAAAATATTTGATTAAAGAAAAATTATTGGCTTACATAAAAGAGATGAATCAAGAGCTTGAAAAATCAGGTTTATTTAACTTGTATTTAATTGCAAATGTTAAAAGGTTTTTTTTTGGTTAACAATTAACAATACACAGCATTATTGTTTAATTATTGTTTATTAATTATTGTTTTTATAAATATCTTTGCAGGTTGTAAATCTAGAAGCCCTACCTCAAAAACAATCACCCCTGTTGACAATGATCAGTGCAGTGAAAATGACGATTTGTACGACTATATGGATACCATACCAAACTCCTTTGACAATGTATTGGCTGAACAGCTTAATGATTATTTATCAAACCCGTCCAAGAACATCCAAAGTCTCTTCCATTATCCAGATGTTTGTGCAGCATTTATAAAGCTCAATTCAACATTGCCAAGTTCAGCAGCAGTTGAAAGACTTTTTAGTGTAGCAGGACAAATTTTATCTGACAGACGAAGTAAATTGTCTGATAACCAGTGATGGGTAGTTACTAACTATAAATAGTTAACTACTAGTTATTAACTACTCAAAAGTAGTTAAGGAATAGTTAATAACTACTTTTCGTGAGACTAGTTATCAACTAGTAGTTAACTATTTTTGAGATAGTTATTAACTACAGTAGTTAACTATTTTTTTAACTACTTTAATTTTTTTATTAATTTTTTTAAAACAATAACGATATCTGTGTTTTTTAATTTATGTACTTGTACATCACTATCTTATTGGCTTTGTTTTTTCCTTTTCATTTTCCGATTCGTTGTTTGTTTAAGTTTGTTATTATTTTCGGTTAGGTTCGATTTTCGATTAGGTGACGAGTTTGTTGCGAACTATTACAATGAAAAAAATTTTACGGCATTATGCGATACATGTCATAAAAGAATTTCTGGAAATGTTACCAATTCATTCAACTTTCTTAAACATGTAAAAGTGAGTTTATATTAGTTATCGTTTTATTATGAAAGTTTGATGCATTTAAGTATTTTTAGATAATTTTATTGTGTATCATTTAAACTTTTATTTTTATGCTACACATGTTTAATTTACTTCGTGTTTTACTTTTGGTAAGGTTTGTTAGCTTATTTTTGCCAACTGTGTGCGCCCACCATCATATTTTAATTTTAGCATTTGTTAAACCTAACTATACTAAGCTTAGAATAAGACTTATGGTTAATTTTTGCTATTTATATTTAAATTTTCAAGTATGAGGTATAACGAACGTATCACAATGCATAGAATTAAATATAATATTCAATAAAATGCGCTTAATTACGAATTGTTTAAATTTTCTAGGAACAACATCCTCCAGTCTACAAAAATTACATGGTTAGAAGTACTGAATGCAGTAGAAAGAGAGCAGCAGTTGTGGAGAATGTTCCTGCGAAAAGGTTTAAACAAATGGAACTAGATGAGAGTTTTTCCGCTTCCAAAGCAATATCACAGGAAAAGTTTACTAGAGCAGTTGCAGAAATGGTAGTTGAGGACATGCAGCCAGTAGCTACGGTAGAACGTAAGGGCTTTAAAAAATTTTGCGCATTAGTTGCACCATCATGCAAAATTCCGACTCGCAGCTGTTTAATTCAGAACATTCATGAAATGTATGAATCCCATAAAAAACAATTGATAGAGTCCTTTAAGGATGTTCTATGGATGTCTGCGACAGCTGATATTTGGTCAGCCCACAAGAGAGCATTTATGGGTATCACGTTGCACTATGTGTGCTCACGAACATTGCAGATGAAGTCTTTAGTTTTGATTTGTCGTCGATTAAAAGGGTCTCACACAGCTGAATCTATTGCAAAGATGTTAAATGACACTTTTGATGAATTTAAAATCACCAAAAAAATTCTAAACATTGTCACAGACAATGCAGCTAATTTTGTTAAGGCATTTTCATTGGTGGCTGAAAAAAACTCTATAGATGATGAAACTGAAGCGGACGAGCCAGTAAATGATATTTATGAAAAAGATGAAGAAATAAAAGGTGAAAGTATAGCAGATTTTATAGAAAGTGAGCATGATAATGATAATTCTGATGATGTGCTTCTTTTACCTCCTCATAAGCGCTGTGGTAATCATACATTAAATCTCGTGGCGAGTGTTGATGCATTGAGAGCTAGAGATAACTTGGAGTACAAACGACTTTATGATAGATCAATGTCAAAAGTTGTATCTTTATCAAACTCCATTCATCGCAGTGTAAAAAATGCTGAGGTTGTGAAAGACATTACAGGTTCAACATTTATAAAGCCAAATGTTACAAGATGGTGCTCAGAATTTTATTCCGTTGAAAGGGTTGTTAATATAGGTTTTGAGAAGGTTTGTGATTGTCAGAAGAAATTAGGGCAAGCTACATTTAAAGAGATTGAGTTTGAATTTTTGAAATCATTTCTTCAGATTATGAAACCAATAGTCACTGCAATGGATATCTTCCAAAGCGAGAAGTCATATATTGGCCACATAATTCCGACCATCATTGGATTACAAAAAAAATTACATTCCTGTTCAGAAAAAACCATCAAACCTCTTATACAAGCACTATCTCGGGGTATAGAGAAACGATTTGGTCCTGTTTTAGAAAATGAAGAGTATCTGCTAGCAACAGCGATAATTCCCCAATTCAAATTGAATTTTTTGTCCGATGAGCAAAAAAAATATTTGATTAAAGAAAAATTATTGGCTTACATAAAAGAGATGAATCAAGAGCTTGAAAAATCAGGTTTATTTAACTTGTATTTAATTGCAAATGTTAAAAGGTTTTTTTTTGGTTAACAATTAACAATACACAGCATTATTGTTTAATTATTGTTTATTAATTATTGTTTTTATAAATATCTTTGCAGGTTGTAAATCTAGAAGCCCTACCTCAAAAACAATCACCCCTGTTGACAATGATCAGTGCAGTGAAAATGACGATTTGTACGACTATATGGATACCATACCAAACTCCTTTGACAATGTATTGGCTGAACAGCTTAATGATTATTTATCAAACCCGTCCAAGAACATCCAAAGTCTCTTCCATTATCCAGATGTTTGTGCAGCATTTATAAAGCTCAATTCAACATTGCCAAGTTCAGCAGCAGTTGAAAGACTTTTTAGTGTAGCAGGACAAATTTTATCTGACAGACGAAGTAAATTGTCTGATAACCATATTGATATGATGATTTTTTTAAGAGATCATCTTAGATATTCTGTAAATGCTTTTGATAGTATCATTTTGTAAATAATTGTGTAAATAAAAATGTAAATAATTATATTCTGTTCTTGGAAATTACGTTTGTTTAAAATTTTAATGGTAAAAAGTAGTTAACTACTAGTTAACTACTAGGCAGTAGTTAAGTAGGTAGTTAATAACTACTGCTTTTAAAAGTAGTTAGGAAATAGTTACTAACTACTTTTTTTGTGAGTAGTTAAATAAAGTAGTTAACTACTTTTAAAGTAGTTAAAAACCATCACTGCTGATAACCATATTGATATGATGATTTTTTTAAGAGATCATCTTAGATATTCTGTAAATGCTTTTGATAGTATCATTTTGTAAATAATTGTGTAAATAAAAATGTAAATAATTATATTCTGTTCTTGGAAATTACGTTTGTTTAAAATTTTAATGGTAAAAAGTAGTTAACTACTAGTTAACTACTAGGCAGTAGTTAAGTAGGTAGTTAATAACTACTGCTTTTAAAAGTAGTTAGGAAATAGTTACTAACTACTTTTTTTGTGAGTAGTTAAATAAAGTAGTTAACTACTTTTAAAGTAGTTAAAAACCATCACTGACATACATACATACATACATACATGCATACATACATACATACATACATACATACATACATACATACATACATACATACATACATACTATATATATATATATATATATATATATATATATATATATATATATATATATATATATATATATATATATATACATAAATAAAAAATGAATAAAAAATTGAAAATAAACATAATTCTAATAATACATACAATTTCAAAAAAGTAAGAAGAGGAGGAGAAGAAAAGGGAGGAGAAGGAAAAATAGGGGGGGAAAGAATAATAGAAAAATTAAGATTGTGGATAACAACAAGCATACTGTTATTTAACAAAATTGTCTGAAAATTGTTAATTTTTGTTATTACGAGCAACAATATTGCAACTCTTAGAAAACCTAAAATCCCATAATAGGATATCCAAAATTGGATGCCATTTTGTGCCAAATGCTACAAAATGCTTTGGCGAATCTCCTTATCGTGAGGGGCTTCGCACCTTCGGCGCTCGCGCTCAGGTTTCTTCGGTGCCCTCGTTCGTCAGTAGCGCCCCTACTACTTTTCATAGCCCCCCACTCACTAAATCCTGCCTACGGGTCTGGTGGAGTATAAAAAGTGTGATGTCCAAATTTTAAAAAGTCATGAAACACGATAATAAAGAACACCTACATGTTCTTTTTGTCTATTAAATTAAAATTTTAAATTCACATGATTTAGAGTGGTTCAGAAGACTGAAAAGCATGTATGAGAACCGTTACACATTCGTGTTAGAGGCAGTTGTGTTATGGTGCGTGCCTCTGCACACACCCTACAGACGCTGGTGACGCAGATTCGAACCGCCGTCCTTTAGGCCAACAGGCGAACGCTTTACCCATAGACATATAGCTTTACCACAATGCCACCCGTTATTTTGAATGAAAAAACTATGAATAAATAAAAATTTATTTTTATTAAAATCATTTTAATTCCAATATTTAAAATTTAAAATTCATTATAAAAATTCATTTTTTGCGCATTATCTCCTACGCTAAGAAACTCGTTCAGGTAAAATTCAAGCTTTCTTATCCAGACTGTTCATCGCATTTTCATAATCTTCAAACGATAGACGTTTACCCAATCGAAATTTCGGAGCTCTTTTTTCAAATTTGTTTTCACCGTCTGTGTAGCCGCTGTCCAAATTGAAGTACGGAACTTCTCTTGCAAAACTGCGTGCTGCATTTTCGTAGTCGTCTGCAGAGAAGAAACGTTTGCCGAGTCTGAATGTCGGTGCTCTTTTATCGAACCCTTGAACTTCAGAGTACTGTCTGGATGGAAGGAAGCTAGCAATTCGTCTTTCGAGATCATTGGCGTTCTCCGTTAGCTTTGAGACAGCCTGAGATACTGCCGAAGGTGAGAGTTAAAAAGTTCAAAGAAGAAACAATGCAGTCAAATTGATCAGTGAAAAAATAATGCAAAAATAACATTTAATAAGCCAATTGCCGTTAAGTTTTAGAATATAGTTCTGTGTTACTTTAATTCACTAGTGTAACGCTTGAAAGAAAAATTAGCAGAACTAATAATTAAATTCTACAAACACTGACAAACAGAACTAATAAATAACATTAATACCGCAATAGGCCATGATCAGTCCAATGAAAACGTGGAACGATTTGGTTGCCATGGAGACCTGAAACAAACAAGTAAAGGAAAAACGAGTTTTTCAACACAAACTTTTATTTCAAATACACTCGATTGGGAAATACGAAAGATGTTCAAATTGTGTGTTTTTTTAAATTGAATCATGTATTGTCTTGCTTGTTAAGTAGCTGCTTGCATGTATGTTGTTTGTATGCTTATACTAGTTCAGAAAACTGAATTGAAAACGAACCATTCGAAAATAATGTTACATAATGAAATGTTACACTATAATATTAAAAAATTAAAATTGCATAACGACTTAAAAGTTGCATTATAATTTAATTAAAAAATTGTCATTTTGTCAAGCTTGTTATTCGGATTTTGAAATAAATACATCAAAGAACGCAATTGAACTGAGGATTAAAAGAAAACGACTTCGAATTAGCTCGCTAGTAATTCGTATTGTTAAAATTTGAAGTTATTTATAGGACAATAATTCTTGAATTATAATTCCAATTTATTACTTTTTTTCGATTATTATCAATTTACTCAATCTAATTATCGCTCGGTGTAAATAAAACAAGTAAAGGAAAAACGAGTTTTTCAACACAAACTTTTATTTCAAATACACTCGATTTAGAAATACAAAAGATGTTCAAATTAGGTTTTTTTAATCATGTATTGTCGTCCAATATAAAGCTATGCTGAAGGTTTCAGCTTCCTAGCTAGTCAAAAAGCTGGTTAAATTTTACTTGCAAGATTTGTGTACAGAGAAAGCCACACACACACACAAACAGAGATTGCAATCTAGATAAAAGTTTGTAATAATACAATTTAAATAAATCATGTAATTTTTGCAATAAAATATTTTATAAAACACTAGCAGGGTTACCCAGCGTTGCCTGGAGTTCTTAGAGGTTTTTCTATCGTTTCTTTCTCTCTCGCTCCCGTCTCCTTCCCCGCTTGCTCTCCCGCTCCCGCTCGCTCTCTTGCTCTTTCTTTCTCTCCGTTTCTCGTTCGCTCAAAGCTGTCAG
Source organism: Erpobdella octoculata (assembly GCA_963978895.1). NCBI lineage: Eukaryota > Metazoa > Annelida > Clitellata > Hirudinida > Erpobdellidae > Erpobdella > Erpobdella octoculata. The sequence goes on from OZ022239.1 coordinate 25,417,284, forward strand.
CCGTAGTTTTTAAATGCTTTTATTTAACTTCACTCGTTTCTCTGTTTGTGTTGGGAGTATGGATTTATAGCCATATTTATTGTATGGCTATAAATATTGTTACGATATCACCAAATCGTATACCGGGCTCAATAGAATGGTTTTGCAGTTTTATTGGAAAATAATTAATGAAACTTAATAAATCCTATTAATCTCTATCAATGGGAAACTGATCGTAAAATCATCGATTTTACATGATTACCCCCTTCTTAATTCTGTTCGTCCCGAACAACATAGTCGCTTTTGAGAAATGCGACTCGGCCACAAACATAAAATAACTTGATCTTTACTCGTAGCTTTGACCGCAATTCGCAAACAACGTGGTCAAGTCTCTTGACCGTTTCATGCAGTTTCTTCCAGTCCTTCTTTGGCTCATCAACAGAGTTTTTCTTTGGCTCATCGTCGCCATTTCTGCACGGTTCATCGCAGCCTTTTTTGCATGCCTCGTCCTGAACATCTTTGCACGGTTTATCGGAATTGTCTGCTTTTTCTTCTTCCTTCACATCTTTTAGATCTTTCTCAAGAAACTCTTCAAAAGGTTTTTCGAAAACACGTTCCATAAATCCAATAAATCCCTTCATCAAACTGTTATTTGATTTTACAATGACTCTTAGTCTATCTGATCTAGAATCCTCTGTGGATTCATCTGATTTAGAACCCTCGGTACCGTTCTCTGTTCTTGGCTCATCTTTTTCAGAGTTTTTGCTTGCTGCATTGATATTGTTGTTTTGGAGAAGTTCATCGTCGTCATGTTTGTTTTCTTCCAAGCTACAATCAAACGTTTTCCTTTCACATTCCAACTCGGCTCTTTCGTCGGTGTCAACTTTCGTATCGTCCAGCGGATCTTTCTTTAAATTATCGCCATCGTCTCTCAAATCAGTGTCTTCTTTTTTTGTTAAGTTAACTTTGACGTATTTTTCCATTGGAGTTTCGTCCGTTTCTAAATCCTCGGTTGCTTCATCCGAGTCAGATTCGTTACTAAAATCTGACCCTGAATATTCGGTGCCGTCGTCTGTTATGGAGGCTTCCGTTTCAGAACCGTCGCTGTATGGGTAAAAGCCATAGTTGTTATTGCCATTATTATAATCATCATCGTCACTTTCATCCTCATCGTTTTGCATTTCGTTTTCAACATTCTTCTCATCTTCTTTAGTTTTGTTTTCGACGTCCAAACCGACTGTATCACTGTCACCATCTTTGCATGGTTCATCTTGAACATCTTTGCAAGGTTCATTATCATGACCGCCTTTGACAGGCACATCATCATGACCGTCTTTGACAGGCTCATCATCATGACCATCTTTGCATGGTTCATCTTGAACATCTTTGCATGGTTCATCTTGCACATCTTTGCAAGGCTCATCATCATGACCATCCTTGCATGGTTCATCTTGTACATTTTTGCATGGTTCATCTTGACCGTTGTTTTTTGTTTCCGCAATTGTTTGTCACCATTGAGGAGTTCAAGAAATGTCTTCATTTCCTGCAGTGCTGCTGTTTTTCTCTTGTGCTGCTCTGTTTTGCTGCTGTGCTGCTCTGTTTTGCTCCTGTGCTGCTCTGTTTTGCTCCTGGGCTGCTCTGTGTGCTGCTCTGATTTCTTCCGCCGTCTTGTTCAGAGCATTCATCAATTCATTTTCTGTTTCAAATTCGTACTTTTCTGGGTCAAACCCATTGTCTTCCAATGACGTCCGGAGGCGGTCCACGAGCTCAGACTTTCTTCCTTTATCACTGAGCTCTCGTTTTCTAAGTTCCCGCCTCAACTCGAGTATCAAGAGTTCATCCAATGTTTTCAAAACCATTCTTGTATCCCACTTCTGATCACCAATGTTACGATATCACCAAATCGTATACCGGGCTCAATAAAATGGTTTTGCAGTTTTATTGGAAAATAATTAATGAAGCTTAATAAATCCTATTAATCTCTATCAATGGGAAACTGATCGTAAAATCATCGATTTTACATGAATATATATATATGGCTATATGTATGTATGTGTATATTTATGTGTATATATATATTAATGTAAAATCGCTGATTTTACGATAGGTTTTCCTATTGATAGACGTTAAAGGACTTGGAATAACTATTATGGACATTATTAATAGACCAGAAGGTATAACTAGCCCTAACAAAGCTTCATTTATTATTTTCCAATAAAACTGCAAAACCATTCTATTGAGCCCGGTATACGATTTGGTGATATCGTAACATTGGTGATCAGAAGTGGGATACAAGAATGGTTTTGAAATCATTGGATGAGCTTTGGGCGAGTGAAATGAAAGACGAGCTGGAGAAACGTGGCCTGAGCGATACAGGTAAAAAGGACGAACTTATGGAACGCCTCTTAGCCGCGTTAGTGAATGAGGGCTATGGGCCTGACGACGACGAATATCTATTCGATATTGACGAGGAAGCTGTGGTCAAGCGAAGGAAATTAAAAAACAAATTGCTGGAGGAAGAAAGACAAAGAGCGAGAGAAAACATGGCAGCACAGGGGAAGACAGGAGAAGGAATGATTCTTGGCCACGAAAACAAAGTAGCAGCAGCCGGTACAACTGTTAAGAGTTTGGTCGCAGGGTTGGCTGAGGCAGTGGTGGACACGGTTCTGGACCAGCGGGCTGCTGGTGATGTGGGTTGCTGCGGCGAAACCCAATTTGAACTGGAGTCCACCAGCTGTGTCTCAGAGCATGTGACGGATGACGGCCGTACAGATTGCACAAGTCAGGTGGGTCATGATGATGAGCCTGTCAAAGACGATCATGATAAGGAACCTTGCAAAGATGCTCAAGATGAACCTTGCAAAGATGCTCAAGATGAACCATGCAAAGATGGTGACAGTGATACAGTCGGTTTGGACGTCAAAAACCAAACTAAAGAAGATGAGAAAAATGTTGAAAACGAAATGCAAAACGATGAGGATGAAAGTGACGATGATTATTATAATAATGGTAATAACAACTATGGCTTTCACCCATACAGCGACGGTTCTGAAACGGAAGCCTCCATAACAGACGACGGCACCGAATATTCAGGGTCAGATTTTAGTGAAGAATCTGACTCTGATGAAGCAACCGAGGATTTAGAAACGGACGAAACTCCAATGGAAAAATACGTCAAAGTTAACTTGACAAAAAAAGAAGACACTGATTTGAGAGACGATGGCGATAATTTGAAGAAAGATCCGCTGGACGATACGAAAGTTGACACCGACGAAAGAGCCGAGTTGGAATGTGAAAAGAAAACGTTTGATTGTAGCTTGGAAGAAAACAAACATGACGACGATGAACTTCTCCAAGACAACAATAGCAATGCAGCAAGCAAAAACTCTGGAAAAGATGAGACAAGAACAGAGAACGGTACCAAGGGTTTTAAATCAGATGAATCTACACGGGATTCTAGATCAGATAGACTAAGAGTCATTGTAAAATCAAATAACAGTTTGATGAAGGGATCTATTGGATTTATGGAACGACGTGTTTTCGAAAAACCTTTTGAAGAGTTTCTTGAGAAAGATCTAAAAGATGTGAAGGAAAAAGAAAAAGCAGACAATTCCGATAAACCGTGCAAAGATGTTCAGGACGAGGCATGCAAAAAAGGCTGTGATGAACCGTGCAGAAATGGCGACGATGAGCCAAAAAAAGACTCTGTTGATGAGCCAAAGAAGGACTGGAAGAAACTGTGTCAAACGGTCAAGAGACTTGACCATGTTGTTTGCGAATTGCGGTCAAAGCCACGAGTAAAGATCAAGGTATTTTGATGTTTGTGGCCGAGTCGCATTTCTCAAAAGCGACTATGCTGTTCGGGACGAACAGAATTAAGACGGGGGTAATAATGTAAAATCGCTGATTTTACGATAGGTTTTCCTATTGATAGACGTTAAAGGACTTGGAATAACTATTATGGACATTATTACTAGACCAAAAGGTATAACTAGCCCTAACAAAGCTTCATTTATTATTTTCCAATAAAACTGCAAAACCATTCTATTGAGCCCGGTATACGATTTGGTGATATCGTAACAATATATATATATATATATATATATATATATATATATATCTTTAAGTTTTGTCTTATTTTCATTGCTTCGTGAGACAAGCAGATGAATTTTATTAACTCCGCCTCGCTAATTGCGAGCCAGTCCCAAGCCTGGAGAAAGGAGGAGGGAAAAGTAAGAAGGATCAAATTTAGATCCATGACAGGAAGTACTTAAGTGCTTCCTACATACAGCCATTAGAGTCTTAAAACACCTGGTGTAAAGGACTATAAACAAAAAAAAGAATTTTATTACAACTCCGCCTTGCTTTTGCAAGCCAATCCCAAGCCCGGAGAAAGGAGGAGGGAAAAATTAAAAGGATCAAATTATGATCCACGACAGGAAGTACTTAGGTGCTTCCAACATACAACCATTGCAGTCTTAAAACACCTGGTGTAAAGGACTATAAACTATTTTTTAAAAAAGAATTTTATAATTAACTAGCTGGGTTACCCGGCGTTGCCCGGGGAATTTAAAGGTTTTTTTATCGTTTTTCTCTCTGGCTCCCGTTTCCTTAACCGCTCGTTTGCCCGGGCATCTTTGCATCTATTGAAACATTTATGCAGATACTTTTGATTTTTAATTAAAAGAAATACAACAAACACATACAGTCATTTTATTGCAAAGCTTTCTGATACACAATGTTTTTTGTTTTTCCATAAGGTGCATTAATAGTTATACTATTATACTTAAAATACATTAATAGTTATATTGATATACTCACTCACAATAAATTTTTCAATTTTCTTGTCTGTAAGCACAAAATAATATCTGTTAGACTAAAATTAGCACAAAATAATATCTGTTAGAGGTTAGAGTGGTTAGATTGGTTAGAGTGGTTAGACTGGTAGAGCGATAATGATAGCCTGACACACAACGACCGAAACAATTTACAATTTAATATATACACAACAATAATTAACAATTAAATAATATAAAAATAGTAGCCTAAGTAAATAATATAAGAATAGTAGCCTAAGTTTTTAAATTACTTTGATTTCGAGAAACCGAGACGATAAACAGCGAATGTAAACAAAACATAGCTCTGATACAATAGCGAAAATATTTAAAAAAATTAATTTTCTAAAACATTCAAAAACATTTGAACGATATACAGTAATTAAAAAAATAATAGTATAGTATATAGTATATTATATATTACTTTTGATATATTGATATAATTGATATAAGTAAAATAATACTCACTTTTGATTTTGAGAAATCGCGACAACCAACAACGACGGAACAGAAGTCGAAAGCAACCCTAAGCTCGTTAAGCCGCGATATAATTGCATAGATAAAATATTTCTAAAAATTAATTTTCTAAAATTGCATAGATAAAATATTTCTAAAAATTAATTTTCTAAAAACATTCAAAACAATTTTTTTAAATAAATGAGATTATTTGTTAGGTGGTAAATGTTTATTATGTAAAATTTCGTGCAAATCCCTTCATTGGTTTTGGCGTTATTAATGAACATACGTTGCCTTTTATATATATAGACTAGTGGGGGGCCCGGCGTTGCCCGGGGTTTTTAGAGGTTTATCTAATGTTTGTCTCTCTCGCTGCCGTTTCTTTCCCCGCTTGCTCTCCCGTTCCCGGTCGCTTTCTCGCTCCCGGTCAGTTTCTTGCTCCCGGTAGCTTTCCCGCTCCCGGTCACTTTCTCTTTCCCGCTTGCACTTTTGATCTTGGTCGCTTTCCCGCTTTAGCTTGCTTTCCCTTTCCCGCTCGCTCTTTCGCTCTCAGTTGCTTTCCGTTCCCGTTTCCGCTCATTTATGTATATGTATGTGTATATGTATATATATAGTTCCCGCTCATTTTCCCGCTCCGCTCCGCTCATTTTGTAACCGATTTTAATTTTTTTTCACTAAAACCTTCCTCCATTGACTCTCAAGCTTGTGTAAAAATTTCATTGCGATCGGATGAATGGTGTAGCAACGCATAAGTTATTTACACACACACACACACACCCACATAATCTTATTTTTATATATATAGATTTTGGACTGGGGAGCTACAATAAAAGAATAGTGTATAGCAACCACTATAGTTTTAGATTATAATTATTATCATTAAATTAGAATAATAAAAATATAACAATTGGCGACCAGGATGTCAAAGGACCAAGATTCAAACATAACACAATTGCTCAAGTTCCTAATTGATAAAGAAGCTCAATAAAAACAAGAAACCCTTGAAAAAGAAGCTCGAGAAAAAGAAAAAAAAAGAATTGAAAAAGAAGAAACTGAGAAAAAATTTCTTCAGTTAATTTCAATGATGCAGGGCAATAGATCCGTCGAAGTAAGACCAGACCTCTACAAACGAATTGAGCAATTTGTTTACGATCCAGATCAAGGACTTACATTCACTGATTGGATTGGGTGATTTGAAGAAGCTGTTCAGTCAGTCGGAGGCGCATCAATGAACAATTTAGAAAAAAAGAGCCACTCTGACCGGAAGCTTCAACAAAACGAATACACGCTACTTAAGGGTAGTATAAAACCGAGAACATTTGACAGTCTCAGCTATGAGGAGACAAAAGTTTGGCTAGAAAAACTGTTTGGTAATAAAAAAAATTCATCAAAGACGGTTTGATTTTGAAAACGTCCAAATAAGGAATACAGAGACTTTTAGGGCATTCGGCACAAGAGTGAACAGGCTGTGCAACGAAGCACACTGGGAAAATTTTACAAAAGAAGCCAGTATGTGCTTACATTTTATATGGGGATTGAAGGATCCAAAATATTTAAACATTAAGCACAAATTACTGCTCAGAGTAGAACAAGAGTGCTTATTGAAGAATGTGAAACAATATAACTGTTGCATACAGAAAAAATGATGATTTCATAAACCTTAGTAAGTAAGGTTAATCACTATTCAGAAAAATCACCTTAAAAATCTTCCAGCCAAGAAATCCGGGGTTCACCCGTAAACAAAAATGTTTGTTTTCGCTGTGGAAAACCGGGACATTTTGCTGCCAACTGCAGAACGGATGATAAAAGTCCAAACAGACATTTCAGTAGAAAGAGAAGCCCAAATTTAAGAAGGAGCCCAAGTCTGTCGTATAGACGACACGAAATACGGCAAGTCAAGACATTTCCCAGCAAGCGAACAGTTATAGCAGCCAATAGAAGATACACCACGGTGAAATTTGGTGATGTCAAAATTAGGATGCAACTGGACTCCGGAGCCGATGTCACAATCATCAGTACAAAAACTTGGGTGAAGATTGGTTCACCAAGGATAGATAAGGCAACAACAAAAATTGGTGCTGCAAACGGTACTGAAATTCAAGTACTAGGTGAATTTCAAACCAAGTTTTCACAGGCAATGGACGCTGTTTTGTGGCCAAAAATACAACACAACTTCTAGGAATTGAATGGATGGATCAACTTCCACCAATGATAAACGCGTTTGATGCAATCTGTTGTTCTGTTGCAGAAAAGCCTTCGCAGGAAGAAAACAGTTTAGATGGTCGGTTACAAACAGAGTTTCCAAATGTTTTCAAAGAAGAATTGGGCCATTGCAGTAAAAAAAAAGCAAGATTGCTCCTTAAATCAGAGTCTCAGCCAAAGTTTTGCAGACCACAAAAAATGCCTTTTGCTTACGAAAAAATAACCATTAGGGAATTTGAAAGACTAGTCAATGAAGGAATTCTTAAAAAAGTTTAATACAGTAACTTGGCGGCACCGATTGTGGTTGTTCCAAAGAAAAGCGGAACGGTGCGCATCTGTGCTGATTTTGAAACAGACCTTAACAAGGTGCTTGAGATGCACCAACATCCACTTCCAACAACGAATAAAAAAATTTCAAAGTTAAACCAAGGAGCTTGGTTTACTCAAGTAGATTTTGCTGATGCATATCTACAGTTGGAAATGGACGAATCGTCAAAAGAGCTCGTTACGATCAACACTTCTAAAGGTCTATATCAGTACCAGAGACTTCCCTTTGGAGTAAAAAGTGCACCAGGTATTTTCCAGGAAACAATGGATAATTGAACTTCAGGGTTAAAAGGTTATGCGGCTTACCTGGACGATGTAATTGTGACCGGCACAACATTGGAAGAACACAATATGAATGTTTTTGAACTATTCAAACGGATTTCAGATTTTGGATTTAGAGTCAATATGGACAAGTGCTTTTTTGCCAAGAAAGAGATTAAATTTCTAGGTCATATTATCAGCAAAGAAGGCCGACAACCAGACCCAGGAAAATAACAGCAATTGTAGAAATGCCCCCACTAAAAGACAGAAAATAGTTAAAATCGTTTTTGGGTATGGTTACTTACTATTCTGCTTTTGTACTAAAGATGAAACAAATGAGAGGCCCACTATATGACTTGGAAAAATTTAGAAGTTTGAATGGTTAAGAGTACACCAGGAATCTTTCACAAGTCTTAAGAAGGTGTTACAATCAAATTTATTGCTGACACATTATGATCCCAAAAGAGACATCGTAATAGCTGCTGATGCATGTGAATACGGAATTGAAGCAGTGATTTCACACCGATTTCTTAATGGAACAGAAAAAGCAGTCGCTCATGCAGGCCGTGCGCTGACCCAAGCAGAAAAGAATTACGGCCAAATAGAAAAAGAAGCTTTAGCCTTAGTTTTTGCGGTAAGAAAATTCCATAGATTTGTTTATGGAAGGCGGTTTACGCTATTGACCGACCACAAGCCTCTCTTGTCAGTATTTGGTTCAAAGAAAGGAATATCTGCACACGCTGCAAACAGACTGCAGAGATGGAAGTAATATTTTTAGCTTATGATTTTAAGATCGAATAGCGACGAACAGCAAATTTTGGTCAAGCTGATGCTTTATCAAGACTCATTGATTCCAAAAAAACAACAGGAAATGAGGATTTGATAATAGCAGGTGTAAACGATAACATCACAATGATACAAGAGGATACAATGAGACAATTACCTGTTAGTAAGAAAGATATTCAAATCATGACAGAAGAAGACTCTGAACTCAGAGAGTTAAGTGAGATCATTAAAAAGGGATTTGAGGTAAAAGTTAAACCTGGATCAAACTGGAAGAATTCCAAAGTAAAACAACTGATTTGACTTTACATGATGGCATTCTATTTATGGGTGCAAGAGCAGTAATTCCAAAAACCTGCAACAGCGTATATTGAGGATGCTACATCAGGGTCATCCAGGAATTACGAGAATGAAAATGCTGGTGTATTAGCATGGAATCGATAGAGATATTGAAAGTATGGTGAAAACCTGTGATGCATGTCAAAAAGCAGCTAGAACGCCTATAATAAACACGTTGTCACCATGGCCTGAACCATCACAGGCCTGGGAGAGAATTCACATATATTTTGCGTAACCAATGGAGAATTCTATGTTTTTTGGTTGTTGTGGACGCATATTCAAAATGGCCAGAAATAATACAAATGAGTGCGACTACTTCAACAACGACAATTCGCGAGCTGAACAGAATGTTTGCTCGGTATGGATTTCCCAAGACATTGGTATCAGATAACGGAACACAATTTACTTCTATGGAATTTGAAAGATTTTGTCAATCAAAATTTATCAGTCATATCCGAATACCTCCCTTTCATCCACAAAGTAAAGGTCAAGCAGAAAGATTTGTTGATACTTTCAAAAAAACCAAATCTAAAAGGTGTCAACTTGGGCAAACCGCTCAACAACAAAACTCCAACTTCAGCTTAAGAGGTCTTTATTATTAAATAAAAAATTAACAAAACGAAAAATGTAACTTCAATACGAAAATTCGCCAATTCAACAATTCACCACAATTCGCTCCTAACTACGTGACAACCACTCTCGAGCTCGACTCTCACTACACTAAAAACTCCGCGCATACTTTTCTCGCCTAAACAGCACGCTAGCCACTAATATACAACAACTCCTACAACTACAGGTGAACATTCATACAACAACAAATAGTGAGCGTACACACAACACATCCCATCCACCAATAATCACATACACAACATGTCTATCTTGACAAAAGGTGAAGGAATTACCGAGGAATTGGTGAAAAAGTTTTTATTGTGTTATAGATCTACACCATGCCCATCTAGTCCACATCAAAAATCTCCCGCAGAAAATTATTTGGGGAGACAAATTAGAACACCACTATCAGACTTACAACTAAGTACTAAAAAAGAAAAACAAAAAGTATTTAGAAAAAAAATCTTGCATGAAGAGACAGTTTGACAAAAGGAATGGGGCAAGACCGAGAGTCTTTAAAGAACAAGATGCGGTGTACGCTAGAGATTATAAAAATCCAAACCATCCCAGATGGATACCAGGGAAGATTGTAAAAAGAATTGGAAAAACGGTTTACGAAGTTGAGATTGACAGAAGAATTACAAAAAAGCATACAAATCAATTATACAGAGGTCCAAAATAATTAACAAGATTGAGCGTAACGGTTGTTTCAGATTTAAAAATTTAGTTCGTTGACTCATATAAAGAGGCAAATAAAAACTTTTTTAAAATTTATTTTATATCTTTACTTGTTTTGTGTTAAGTATAAACCTTAAGGCATAAAGAGAATAATATTATAAGCAAAGAATTGGCTGATTGTCGAATTCTTATCGTTGTTTTCTTCTTGCTACGAATAACTTTATAGAATATGACACGAATCATATCCAAACGAGTCTATTAAAAAAAGTGGCCATCTCGTTGACTCTTTTAATAGATTTCCGTTCACCTCCTACGTACCCACTTATCCCCCCCATACAACACGACCTCAACATTCAACTGAAGTTGTCGTTTTATCGCCCACTTAAGGAACTCGTTTATTCAAGCATTTTTCTTCTCAGTCATTCTTTTTCCGCATAAAAACATCTATTTTCTTCTTACATTACTTCTTTTCAAGTACCCTTTTTGGTATTTGTTGAAGCTTTTGGCCATCTTTTAAATATATTGCTTCATGTTAAAGACCACCACAACGCTGAAAATTCTTGTATATCAAAAGGATTTATTATTTTTACAAATGGTCATTATCGTTGTTTTTTAACATTATTTTCACATAAAAGAAAAGCACGATTTTGAAAGCGCATCAAAATAAATTATTTAGAGATTTATTTAGCTTTTTAAAAAGTAAAAACAATTTTTTACTTTTAAAAAGCTAAATAAATCTCTAAATAATTTATTTTGATGCGCTTTCAAAATCGTGCTTTTCATTTTATGTCAACTCTTTTAGTTTGTTTTTAATTAAAATTTGTTTACAATTTTTTTGTTTTGTTTTAACTCATTCTAATGTAGAGTAAGATACCGTAACTAAGCGATGTGTAACATTTGGTGCGTAGATGTAGATTTGTATATATTCTATTAAAAAACAGAATAAATTGGATTAAATGGTTCAACTCTTTTTGTTTGTGCATAGCAATTTCACACACTAACACTAACAGCAGACTCTATTTTTGATGACATAGCTGAAAAACCAAGAATACTGACATTTTTATCTGCAAGTTAGATTTATTATATAATTAGTATAACATTTTTTTAAATGTATAAAAATTAAAGCAATTTTGAATTTTAAATAAAACTATTCTGCATTTTAAAATAAAGAATAATTTACTTCTATTAAACACCTCTGCTGTTAAAATCGGTTTGAAAAATTTAAAATTATTGAAGCTTAAAAAATCTCACAGCACCCCTCCCCCATGAAAAAACTGGGTGCGCCTCTGTATCATAGTGACTATAATCATGACTGCATGCAAATCAGAATTAGTGGACTAAAAATCTTCAGTTTTTTATCCATATTAACAAATTTATTTAAATCAATAGAGCCTGTAAGAATTTTAATCATAATTTCTACATCATAACTCCCCAAAATCAATGCAAATCAGAACGATAAACAGCAAATAGATAATTATAATTAATGTACAATTTTAACACGTAATGACTGGGAATTATGAGAGCTCGGAAATCCAATCATTGAATTAATGCCCAATATTTTTAACGGGTATTTTTCAAATGAAAAAAAAAAAACAGAAGAGTGAATATTTGCAAATTTTACTGGTCTGCAGTGCATCACAAGAGTTGGCGGTTGCCGTTACCCATCCAGTGCGGTAACTCATGACGTTTACACTCCCCAAAAAACTCGATGACCGGAGAGAGGTGTAAACTCTAGTCTTCCTCAGTGGCGTAGTGAAGGTATCTGGCGCCCTGGGGCAAGGTATACAAAATTCGCCCCCATCTTCCACTGTCCTCCCAATTGGATGACCAAAACCGAGGGAACCGAAGGCGCCCGAGCCATATCCGGGGCTCGGTAAGCTCCGGATATGGCTACCCCTCAAGAAAATTTTTGAAATCACTTGTGTGAAATAGTGCAAAAATACAATTTGTTCATTTAACATGTTTCACATGTTCAAAAATGGCTAAAATTTGGTGAAATTGTTGTCCCTCCTTTTGCTTTTTGGCGCCCCAAAACCTGGCGCCCGGGGGCAAATGCCTTCTATGTCTCCCCCCCCCCCGTCGCTACGCCGCTGATCTTTCTTTAAAAAATTCGATAACCCGGGGAATTAAAATCTAGTCAAATTTTGCCAACGTCTACGTTGTTCTTTTTTAAGTCGATGACTGGGCATGGAGAAAATGAACTTTTTCTCATAAAAGTCCATAACCGGGGGAGTGAGAATGAATTTTTCGGGCTAGATAAAATTTTAGGCAGTAACTCTTCACTTTTTCAGTGTCCCTTCTTGTGGTGGTGTAACCCTTATATATATATATATTTTTTTTATAATAGTTTATAGTCCTTTACAGCAGGTGTTTTAAAAATGTAATGGCTGTATGTAGGAAGCACTTAAGTACTTCCTGTCGTGGATCATAATTTGATCCTTTTTACTTTTCCTTCTTCCTTTCTCCAGGCTTGGGACTAGCCCGCAATTATATATATATATATATATATATATATATATATATATATATATATATATATATATATATATATATATATATATATATAATAAGTATATATAGGATAAACCTCACACTTTACATGGTTTACAATCCGGAAAGCACGGAGGTCTGGATCCTAAAAACTATATAAGCGACAGACAATCATAATAACTAGATTAAAACAATTGATTGAAGAAACAATTATTTATTTATTAAAAAATATTCAACTTTATAAAAATTTAAAAGATTATTTTTTTCAGAAAACCTTGAAATGAGTTTTATTCGTTTGGTTTCAGTACATCTACTTGTCTAAATATGGCGCTACCGAAAAAAATATTTTGTTCGCATTATGCGGTAGTTTATAGAATTAGTTAGATGAATTTACTTACCGATGAAAAGAACAATTAATTTTCTTTTCCAAGTATTTGAAAAACTTCTAGCGCATCAATAGAACGGCATTTTTTTTAGCAAATCAATAGTGAAAATGGAAAAAACAATGGAGATAAAAAAAATAAATTTGGGATAACGTGAGTCTTCTGAATCTTCTGACCCTTCAATCCGTCAGAAAATTCAGAAGACTCTAAATCGTTTTGGGGGCCATCTTTGCATCTGGAGCGATAATTCGTTCATCTCCTACATATATTTTCTATATGTGTATAGTATAACCCAGGGCGATCCACTCCCCTCCCCCGCATCCCCTTAGTGACGCCACTGTACGCCCCATCCAGATATCTGTAAGAAGATCAAATTGTCATCAAGACGCATCTGTTATTGGTATCAAAGAAATTAGCAAAACATCTGTCTCTCTGGAAGTAAAGGCTTAGCTTAAGCTACTCTGAGTTTTGCGTCCATTTGTTCAGCTCCGCCCGGCTCATTAAAGCAATTTTTCTTGCGACGATGCGAGGCGAGGCGACATAAGCTGGAACTCACTCTTATCAAATAAATAATGGTTTTAATGTTATTTAAATTTTAATTTACTTCCTGAAATCGCATCGATATTTAAAATTTTTTATTGCTGCTTGAAAACTTATTTTCTAGTAGAGAGATAGCCAGGGTTATAAACTCATATAGTAGTGTGGTTGTTTCCATGACAAAAATCAACGAAAATAAAGAAAAAATTGTAACGATGCTTAAAATTGTCACTAGTGTAAGGTGGCTGACATCGACTATTGTTATGCAAAGAAAACATACTTGTGGGATGACCGGGGGAAGAAAGAAGGGGGGCACCACTTAGGTACGATGGTTTCCTTTTGGTTTCGAAATCCGCATTTTTATAATTTTGAACGGAGTTCTATTTTTTATTTCAATGAAAAAGTTAGGCGTTTGAGATTTAAATTTTCTGAAAATAATTTTCAAGAATATAAAAATAGCAATTAAATAAGTTTACTGGAAAGTTGACTCACCATTTTGAAGCTGTTAAGAGTCGCTTGAATTCTTTGCACAAAAAAAGATCCTCTACCTGTGAAAAACGTGAAAAAATTACTGGAAACAAGTAACAATGATAATAGTAATACTATTATTATTATTATTATTATTATTATTATTATTATTATTATTATTATTATTATTATTATTATTATTATTATTATTATTATTATTATTATTATTATTATTATTATTATTATTATTATTATTATTATTATTATTATTATTATTATTATTATTATTATTATTATTATTATTATTATTATTATTATTATTATTATTATTATTATTATTATTACTATTATTATTATTATTATTATTATTATTATTATTATTATTATTATTATTATTATTATTATTATTATTATTATTATTATTATTATTATTATTATTATTATTATTATTATTATTATTAAATCAAAACTAAAATGAGCCATTCCACAAGCTTTCAGACCTCTGTTCCGAAGTTGCCGTATCGTGCCGTGGTTATCGGAGCTCAACTGCTTTTATATTGTTCCTTCCCGTTCCAAGCATCATCGGGTAGGGAGGTGGGTGTAGGAGGTAGTATGGGGGGCAGGGAGATCTAACGATGCTTTATTGAGTGCGACGTTACATGATTTATGGACCATAAACTAATAACGTGTTTTGTGCTGGAAAAAATGTTTTTATTTTTCGAATTGATTGTATTATTTTTTAGGTATTTAAAAAATGGTTTTTTTATCGGAGTTTAAATAAATAGCCCATTGCTGTCGTTCGAGTGATTCATTGAAGTATTTAAGCTATGCGCAATTAACCAAACATTGCTGATTCATTCAATTAAACACATTTTTAAATCCCTTATATTAACTTGCTTGCTTGATTGCTTGCTTGAATGTTTGCAAGCCTTGAAAGTGAAATTTAACAAACTTCCCGTCTTCCGAGCTAAAATTTGAAATATATGCTTCCTCTTTATGACAATGCATTCTATTAAAGTTGTAATTGAAAAATTGTATTATCTATGTTTAAAAACAAAAACAAATTAAATACCATTATATAGATGTTTACATATATAAATTCTAAAAAATAAAGTTAAAAAAATTTGCAAAAGATGAAAAACCGGCCAATCCTGAAATATGAGGGATTTGTGAAAGAAACCTCGTTTTGTACGGCTTATTAATTTTTTTAAAAAAATTAATAAAAAATATCGCATTTAATAAGTTTTCTTGACTCTGGTTCGAAAAGTTCGTTTTGCGTCGAAACTTCTGCGTCCGAGCGCTGTTATTGGTTGGACATGAAATCGGGATTTTTTCTCTCTCTCGGGATGAGCAATAATAAGGTGATGAGCGTTTTGATGAGTTAATAACTTTATATCGAAGAGATGATACGACATGAACCTGGTGTGATGCTTAAGTAATTGGAACTGGTTTTTCACCTGAGTTAATTGAATATTAGGCACTTTCAAACAGCAGGTAAATAACTAAAATATAACCCACGTCTTATGTTCTAACCTCCTCGCCTTGGATGATTACTACAATGGGGCAAACGAAATAGATTTTTGCAGTTTTTTAAGGCAAATTTATAAATAGGAATAGGAACATTCAACACCATCGGTCGGTGCTAAATTAAAGAGTTACGTGGAAAATCATTTCTTGTCGCAAAATGAAATGACCTTATGCAAGGTCACAACCTTTGACCTATATTCTTGAGATTACATCACATAATTGTCATTCACCTATTGACCGCGGAAATCATAATCTCTAAAATTATTTTTTTTAATTTTATTACATTTTTGTCACCTTTTCATGTGATTGAAAAGTTTTTTTATTAATAAAAAGTTTAAAATAAAATAAAATCTTTCTAGAAAAAAGAAAGAAAAGAATTTAATTTGGTCTCAAACGTCACTGAAGTGCGAACACAGCAATTTCTGTCTCTCTCTCAGATCAAAATGAAACATGGTTTCCACCATGGACTCCTAGATAGAAGTTGTATCCTTATGAATACATGGTTTCCACAAATAGATATTGGTATGTGTCTTCTTCACTTTCACTTTTGCTTACTACTCGCTTACAAAGTAACAAGGCCAGGGGTCACAGTTTGACCCTGGCTTCACTTTTCACAAATGTTTCAATGATGCGAAAAATAATTTATTTTCTAATTTATGTTTTCTAACTTTTTAGATAAATCAGTTATATGCATAGAAATGATTGTTCTGGTTTTTTAAATTTCGAAACAGAAAATAAGTCACAAATTAGAAAGAGTGAAAGAGAGAGAGAGAGAGAGAGAGAGAGAGAGAGAGAGAGAGAGAGAGAGAAAGAAAGAGAGAGAGAGATAGGAACAGACAGAGAGAGAAGGAAAAAAAGAAAGAGGAAACGGTTTTGCAATTTTTAATATTATTTTCCATCATCCACGTAAAGGAGTGCACCTTAAGGTGCTCATGTTACTATGAATTCCGTTCCAATGCCGTCATGGTGCGGTTTCTGTTTGCAGTTCTGAGTTTAACGACAAATGTGACATTGAAGGATCATGGGAAACACAATCATCCAGCCATCTGCTTGTCTCCGATTATTTCTGTTCGCCCCTTCTCCTCTCTCCTTTCCTCCTTCTCTCCCCTCCCTCCCTCTCTTTTCTGCTTCTCTTTTCTCTCTTTCTTTCTCTCGCATTTTTTATTTATTTGTTCAATTTCTAAGAGCGTAATAGTTAAACCTTCATAAGGCTAATAACTATTTGCAATCAATAATCATCAAAACACGCTTTTTTTAAATTTTAAAAAGTTTTATTTAGGTTACAATCTCTGTTTGCTTGTGTGTGTTTGTAAATGTGTGTGTGTGTCTTTCTCTGTACGCAAATCTTGCAAGTAAAATTTAACCAGTTTTTTGACTAGCTAAGAAGCTGAAACTTTCAGCATAGCTGTATATTGGATGACAATACATGATTTAATTAAAAAAAATTAATTTGAACATCTTTCGTATTTCTAAATCGAATGTATTTGAATCAAAGTTTGTGTTGAAAAACTTTTTTTTCCTTTACTTGTTTCTATTTGTCTCTTTTCACCGACCATTTAAGAAAATTTCATACAAGAAAAAGAGCAAATGTTTTAACTTTCTTTTTTTTGCAAATTGAAAATAGTATGATTTTAGGCAGTTATTAAAAGATTTAAATTCAAATGCAAAACAAGTAGGTATCTCAGTGTCACTCGAATTTCAAAAAAACAAGCTAACAAATACATTTGTAGATGCCAAAAATTTAATAAATATTAAAACAATTCAATAATTTTTTGCTTTTATTTAATTATTTCTATTCTTTTTTTTGTGACGAGAACGTCCTAATTCCTAATACCCTCCCCCACGACCACCATTACCGTCGTTAACCCCCTTTCTTCCATCTCTCTCTTTCAGGTTTTCCACTCCAATGGCCCTTCCTCTGATTTTTCCCACGACCTTTCCCACTGTTTCTTCTTCCCTGGTTCTCCTCCATCTCCATGGTTATCAATTCCCTGATTCTTCTTATCCAGGCATCGTTTTTCTCTTATAATTAATTAATTAATTGATACGATGGTCACGTCAAGATGGTCGGTATAACTTAATAATAATCATCCCCTGATGCCGCTTAGGAACAGATTTGTGCTTTTTTTCGATCGCATCATTTTCGATAAACGTTTACAATTTATTTAACCCTCCAAGTATTTGTCGATTTGAATCAAATAAAAAGAAACATAAAAAATTGTTTATTTTTATAATAATTTTTTTTAAATAAAGATTTTGGTTTATTGGTCTTTCGAAATGCAGAACCAACCTCCGAGCAGGTATCGGGTTTTAATTTCACTTTATAACTTGTTCTGTGTCTTCGTTTTAAGTTTTAACTTTTAAAAAGATCAAAAGACCAGAAGCTTTTAAGTTTAGAAAATCACAAGTTGATATCTCCATGGAAGATATTTGATAGAAATAAGATAGTTGATATCTCTATGGAAGATATTTAATAGAAATAAGATAGTTGATATCTCTATGGAAGATATTTGATAGAAATAAGATTGTTGATATCTTTATGGAATCTATTTAATAGAAATAAGATAGTTGATATCTCTATGGAAGATATTTGATAGAAATAAGATAGTTGATATCTCTATGGAAGATATTTGATAGAAATAAGATAGTTGATATTTCTATCGAAGACATAGAAGTTACTGCAAAAGAAGTACAAACGAGAGTTTGAAAATAAAAAGATACTAAAAGAAGACTGTGAATCAATTTCAATTTTTAGAAAGTTTCAGCAAAACAAACTCAAAACTACAAAATCTTACATTTATTTATTTATTTATTTATTTATATTATACTTAAAAATTTAACGATTTGCTTTTAGGAATTTTTAAGGAAATTTGAAAAATTGCACCTCTAAAAAACGTGACCGCTCTCACAGATGGTGAATATGAATGTTTTTTTATGTATTTCTTGTATTTAACAACCTTTTCACTATTTTTCCACGGTTATTCTCTGTTTCTCATAATATAATTTTATTCTTCATCATCATCATCATCATCGTCGTCGTCGTCGTTGTCATCGTCATCTTTAGCATCTTCTTCTTTCCCTCCCTTGCCTTTTATGAACTCAACGCAATCACCAAATCATGTTGAGTAAATTTCACGCTGAAGTTAATTCCGACGTCACTCCATGCATGCACGCATAAAATCTTGCAACAACATTTATCAGCAGTAAAATAAAAGACCAAGATGGCATCTTAATAATAGGTCTATGTCTATTTCACTACCATTACGGAAGTACGGAAGTAATGTATTGAGAGCCAAAGCGAGGCCCTTTTAGTCCAAAGATTATGAAAATTATTTAAATAGTATATTTGTTGTTGTTAATATTGTAACGTGACAAAAATCAAATATGTTTTTGAGAATCAAATTTTTTAGATATTTAAGACTTCTTTAAAAAAAGCCTAATAAGAGAATTATTCCTCTGAACGCTGACCGAAGAATATCGAAGAAAATCAGCACAGCCATTCTTAACCTGTTCGTTTGAATTTAAAAAAAAAAAATTTTTATTTTGAAGCCTTAAAACAGAATGAAAATAAATTTGTTGCTCATATGTAGCTACTCTGCCATTTCCTGATTTCTTACCTCGTTTACATGAACCACCAGCTGGTGAACATGAACCATCCTTGATGTACACCTGTACACAAACCACCACCTGGTATTGGACATGAGCTACCACTTGATGTAGATGAACCACCTTTTTTGGTGTTTATGAACCACCACTTGTGTACCTACCTGGTGTAGTATATAAGAACCGCCACTTAATGTACACGAACAAGAGGGAGGGAGGAGGCGGCGAAGCGATACCATAGCCCATGAGGATCATCCGAGGCTGGTTAAATTGCTAGCTGCCTGGGGAGGTCTATTTGCCGGTCCTTGTCCATCTTATTGCACTTCATTAGTTGGCGGGCTGGAGTGAATCGAGCCATGTGCCCACGAAAGCCTTGTGCTCTCGGTGGCCTCTCTGCCTCAAAGCCAACATAAACACGTCCCCAAACACTCAAACATATATACCGTCTAAATTGTCTAATTGACAGATACAGACGTTAAACCAACCACACACTGTACACGAACAACCCACCTGGTGTACATGAACCACCACCTGGTGTATATAAACTACCACCTGGTGTATATAAACTACCACCTGGTGTATGTGAACCACCACCCAATATAATATTTTTAAAACTCACAAAGAGCAATCTTAATGCATTTTTGGTAATAAAACAAGTAAAGATAAAAAATAAATTGAAAAAAATGCTTTTATTTGCCTCTTTATCTTTTTGAATTTAAAACAACCGTTACGCTCAATCTTGTAGGGGAGACCGAGGGGAGTTGAAACAATTTTGACATTTTCTTTCATACACCAAATACTATAGACAGAAATCGTATGATATTAATACCAATCGATAGGTCATTCTTTACACTTGCAAATGGCTAACATAAAAAAAGTGTAAGCGTTAAATATTGTGGTGAAAAATCGACTTAACCGTAACAAGTCAACTTGTTTCAACTCCCCTCATACCAAGGTAAGATGAAACATGGGCCGAGGAGAGTTGAAACATATGATTTTTTAGAAGTATTGAGTGCTGTAAAATAAAATTGATGATATAAATTAAAGGTATTTATTAAAATAAAACTTTTCAAGTACGAAACAACTTTTTTTATTAATATTTTGTAATGATATATTAGTTAAGTAGGTAACTACAGGTCTAATACTTCTGAAGTAGTTAAAATAACCATAACGACCTATTCGTAACATTAATTAAAAAATCAGATAAACAAAAGGTGTTACATTCTTATATATATATACAGTAGCCAGTAGCGGATCAGGGGGCCGGAGGGGCCATGGCCCCCCGTAGGTTTCAAAATTAACTTTTTTGAAGCACTAAAAAAATTTATAGCAATATTAATACAAGAAATGATGTTTAAAACTAAAAATAAATGAAAAAAAGTTCAAATTGACTAAATTTAGAAGAAAAATTGACTACTTTTTAAGTAAATTACAAAATTTCTAGCATCCGGTATTTGTTTTTCAGTGGGGTTTGTGGATCTAAGATCAAATGTTTGCTTTTTCCGCTGTTTTTGGCACCACCCCTGTTGTTTTTGGCACCCCCCCCCCCCCCCGTTTTAGGCCCCTCCCGCCATTTGTTTGGACCCCACGGGGTTCATGGGCTAATTTATATCTGGGCTATAAGTGGGCTGAGCCAAATTGTTTCAATTTGTTTGTTTTATTAATTGTATCAAAAAAAGTTACTTATTCTTTTATTTATTTTTTAAATAAACATAATTTTCAAAGAAAAATTTATTATTCACTTTTGTGAAGATTTACATCATTTGATGATATTTGACTGACAAATTTCCTTTTTCTGATACTTTGGTTGGTGTAGTGATATAGTCACCGGCTTTGAGAGTCGTAGGACCCTGGTTCGATTCCCCGTGCAGGGACATAACGCCCATTTTAAATCTTTATTTTTAGCCCATATTGCACATAAACAAATTAAATCAACAATAAAAACCATTTTTTTAGTTCCCGTTATTTAGTGACTGCTTTTTGATATAAAACTGAAAACGAGGAGAGTTGAAACAGTCTGTTTCAACTCTTCTCAGTAACAAACAAGTGAAGCAAAGACAAAGTTTTTTAAAAACACACTTTTATATTTTTGCGTGCGTGTGTGCGTGCGTGCGTACGTGCGTGCGTGCGTGCGTGTGTGTGTGTGTGTTAGCATATTAGCATAGACAATAAATAGTTCGACGAAAATATCACAAATAATTATTTATTTAAATTTTGTCCAATCGATCCCAAAATTTGATAGAATGCATTAATAATTAGTTAGGAGGCATGTTCAAACTCTTGTAGATCTGAACCAGTGGAACTTCAGATTGCCTTCTCTCAAAAAGTAGATTTTCCTTTTCTGCTGTATTCCCCTTGTTTTTGCTTTCTTACACGCTTCTTTGACGAAGTCAAACAATTTTCGGAGTGCTTGGTTATGACGCCAAGTGTACCTCCCGTGTGAAAGTGAAAACGAACAACAGGAAAGAACGTGAATGAGAGTCTCCGACTGCCCACATAACATGCACGAATCATCGTCTTTCAACTTCCATCTTCGAAGATTGCTGGATGACGGCAGTTGATCATAAACCGATCTAATCCAAAAAGACAAACGTAGTGGTGTGTATTGCCAAATGTCTTTTCAAGAAAGCGAACGCTGAACAGCATTTTCCCCCAATCTCCTTGTTGAGATAACTGAACAAACTTAATCATTCTCTGGGACTCAATAGCTTTCTTTCTTTCCTGAATGACCAGACTTGTTCGTTCACTGGTGCTGGCTTTTGACCACCAAATTCGATGGGTTGACCCGAGACCCCGTTTGTCCTGTTGAACTGCCCCAACTCTTTCTGTCCAACGTAAAGAGGCTTCAGCTTCTGTGATCTCCTTTCTGGCTACCCATTTTTTTCCGGACTTTACAAGAGGTCCCATCTCCACAATTTTTTGATCCGAAGAGTTATCCAGCATTAGTTGCGTACGGATCTTGTTTATCTTAAACTCCTCGACCAAAAACTTCAGAGGCAACCTCAGTTTGGCAGTCTTGCTGTACAAAGCTACCGAAGTAAATTCCGGAGGCAGACCCAACCATTTCCTTGTAAATTTATTCATCCACTTTTCTAGCTTTTCTACTAATGGTAAGCTCATCTCATACATTGATAGAGGCCACAGCAATCTCGGTAATAGAACAAACTGAAGCAACCACAATTTGAACCTGCTCTGGAGTGGGGCCGCATCAATTTTCTTCATATCTTCAACTTCAGAACACCGTCCAGTGTCGTTAAGCGAATCGTCATACCACCTTCCCAGGCTCTTAACCGGTTCTTCTCTCAATGTTGGGATCCTGTTGCCAGCAACTGAAAACGTCACGTTGTCGTCGATCTTGCCTCGTCGCAGAGATAAGCTTCTTGATGTATGTATGTATGTATGTATGTATGTATGTATGTATGTATGTATGTATGTATGTATGTATGTATGTATGTATGTATGTATGTATGTATGTATGTATGTATGTATGTATGTATGTATGTATGTATGTATGTATGTATGTATGTATGTATGTATGTATGTATGTATGTATGTATGTATGTATGTATGTATGTATGTATGTATGTATGTATGTATGTATGTATGGATGGATGTATATATGTCATTTTTGACGGGCTATCTCTAGTATAAAATAAATCTGTAGTTAATGAACATTCGAAACATATATAAATTAAAATAAAATACAAAACCTATATCAAAGTAGAGGCATTGTAAAAAACCGTTAAAAATTTACTTTTCACGATTTTTGTCACATGACACGCAGAACTCTGCAACCGCGTGACTTACGCCACCGACGCTAACTAACACGTCAGCAAGTGGAGGAAAGTGGTTGAAAAGCGATGTTGCCAGATCGTTAACGGTTTTAAGTTCCGAGAAATCGGTACTGTTTCAACTCATCTTTGTTCCAAATCCCCTCGGTCTCCCCTACATTGTTTATTTCTTTCATATGAAATCAAAATTCATAAATTTAACTCGATGTATGGATTAGTTGTTATCTGACCCTAACCCTAACTTTAACCTTAATGGACAACTTTGATTTTTTATGATAGTTTATAGTTCTTTACACCAAGTGATTTAAGACTGAATTGGCTGTATGTAGGAAGCACATAAGTACTTCCTGTCGTGGATCAAAGTTTGATCCTTTTAACTGTCCTTCCTCCTTTATCCAGGCTTGGGACTGGCTCGCAATTAGCGAGGCTGTGTTGACCATTTTGATTAATTTTAATTGATTTAAGGCTTAATGCATGTCGGAAACATTCAATTCATGTATTGTCATTCAGAATAAAGCTTTCCTGAAAGTTTTAGAGCTCTAGGTGGTTGAAAAATGGGTGAATTTTTGTTTCTAAGATTTGATCATCACATACAAACAAACAAACAGAGAGACGAGTGAAGTTAAATAAAAACATTTAAAAAACGCGCAAAGTTAAAGAGGTCATTTGAATACGAGTTCCATAGCCACATCTCTTTGACCAATTTTTTTTCTTGCACGCCTATAATACATTTTGTAACACGCGTGATGAAATTTACTGAATGAAAGCCCGTTTGAATGAAGAAATTTTTTGTTAATAACGAAATATAACAAGTAACCCGTAAAACCAGGTTTTTGAACAAATCCCTTATTTTCTGAATTTGCCGGCTTTCCATTTATTGCAAAAACTTTTCTTTTAAAGTGACATTTTTTTGAAATTTATTCATGTAAACATTTATTTATTTTATTTTATTTGTTTTTGTTTTAAAAGACAGAAAATAATTATTTTTAATAAAAAAGAAAATTTTCAAAATTTTTTAAACTTTTACAGAATGCATTATCATGAGCAGTGAGCCTATAATTCAAATTTCAGCTGCTCAATTGGATGACGGAAAGTTAGTTAATTTTCATTTTGAAGGTTTGCAAACATTCAAACAAGCAATCAAGCAAGCAAGCAATTAAGACCGGCGGTGAAGTTAATATAAGGGATTTAAAAAGAAACTTTAACAGTTTTAGCTTTCAAAATAAAACTAATAAACCTCAGTTTTAAGCCCATAAAAATTGCGTCCTGTTCATAGAGTGAAGCCTATGGGGTACCATGGGGCAGGCACCGGGGCACACAAAAAACACTTCAGGGCAGCTGAATAATTCTGTCTATAACGTTTCAAGACGTTTCTGAGTGTGTTGAGGTGTGAAGAATATAATATTAATTTTATATTAATGGGAAAAAAACTATTTCTATTTTTCTCCATTTCTCCCCCTCCCCCATGCAGTTTTTATGCTTGTCAATTAAAAAACTTAAGGATTTGATGAGTATAAAAAAATCTGCCGACGTAGCAAACAGAAACGAGACTGACTAACTTATTCGTTCCCGGAGCATGTTCCGAATGAGATGAGGAAGACAATTTGAAATTGTAAACAAAGCAAGATGCAGCTGCTCGTCTCAAATCATTCTCAGTTACCTTCCTGTTTGCATTTCGCTTCAGAATAGCCTGTTGTTTCATTTCTTATTCTTCTTTTGTTTTGTTTTATCATCCGCCATTTAAAATTTCATCATTGTATGTCCAGATGCAGGTGCAGAAGATGAGATAGAAATAGCATATATGCAAATGTAAAAGGAATAGAAATAACATTACATAAACACGCAGAAAAAACTAGAGAAAAAATGTTTTTAGAAAACTACCTACGACTACTCCCTCACCCCCCTCCCCCGGTCATCAGGTTTTTGAGAGATTTGAAGAGAAAGAAAGCGATGAAGTCTTCTGAAAAATTGCATTCTCAACTATCATTAGCTGACACCATTTTTAAAAAAAAAAGGTTGTTGACCCGGAAGGAGTGCTTGCCGTACCCATATATTTTTAAACCTTTTATAGAGGGTTCTAAACTTGTTTTTGGTCGATGACGGGGTTTGTGTGCTTCTTTTATTTATGGAGTTAGAATAGCAATGAATAATATCAATTCTCATTAAGAAATAAATGACTCTAATATGGGGACTGTGACGATTCCGCCTTTGCGAAGTCGTCGATATTGCTGGAGAAAATTTGAGTCTAAATAAAGTTTAAGACACTCTTTAACAGTATTAGATGTTTTATTAACGAGTACAGTTCGAAAACTTTATCAAACGACGCGACAGATACAAAAAACAGTTTCAACTTCGATCAAACAATGGCGAACAATGGCGAACAAGAAGCAGAAACAAGAAGAAGGGACGAAGTAGTTCGCGATAGCCTTATAAATACAAGCCCTCCAGGCTACAGGCTACAGGCTAAAACGTTCAAATATTCGCGCAACCATCCAAACACGCAACGTTGTGCAATACCCGATGCACCGCCTGCGCCGGAAATCCCAAAGTTTAGATCCAGGCACGCACACGCGTAAACGCGGGCGTGACATACCTCCCCCCCTAAAGTCGATAACGATCCTTCTCGTTATCGGCCATATCTTCATTCTTTGATCTGGGTCGATCCGGTTGGCTGAGTGTGGATCCGGTTGACTGAATGGTTTCCTTCGTCGTCGGGTTTCCTGGTGCTCGTCTGGGAACCTGCAAATCCAGAACAGTCGTGACGATGAGCCACACGCGAAAGAAAGACGTGGTCGAAGAACCTTCCGAGCAAGGACAAAGGAGACGTCCTGCAGCTCTTTGTTCAGTGACGCGCTCTTCTTCCTGGAGACCTGCAAATAAAAACTTGCGACCGATCCACTTTATCGTTAACCAAGATCGCCCAGAGAAAGAAATTAACCAAAGAACATTACAAAGCTACCCATATAACTAACACTAATTTCCAATAACCAAAGAAATACTTAACCAAGGATTAAACACCCTAGGATAAATAAACCTAATTGTAGCCACAGCTACTCCAAACCTAATTTAATCGAGACAGGAAATCAGTTACTAAATATAATAATGATAATACAACACAAAACACCAAATGGTTCTGAGAAGGAAGTCGCGCTCAGCAAAGCATTGCTGACCGACTCCAAACCATAGTCAACAATTCTGCCTAACTCGAGTAAATCTTACTCGTAAGAAAGTACAGTAACTTCATAGAAATTTGCCAACAGCTTAGGAATTGTGCTCTGCCGACCTTCTGAAGTACGTTGGGGATATCGGGAATGGGAAAGCAGTCTCCCTTCGTATAACGATTAACATGACGATAGTCGATGGCTATACGGACTCCCTTTTCTCCCTTAGGTCCCTTCAAAACACAAACCATCGGGCTTACCATGGGACTCTGCGATGGTACAATGACACCCTGGCGAAGCATATCTTGTATCTGATTAGCCACTTCTACCTTCAACAATTCAGGGGTTCTATAGGCTCTCAGGTGTTTGGGGGTAAAGTCAGGAGAAATCGCGATTTTGTGAGATACTACAGAACAAACTCCTAATGATTCTGAGAATATCTCGGGAAAATCATCAATTATGTCACATAATTGTGTGCGATAATCCTGCGAAAGATGGTCCAAACAGCCCTTTGCTACCCTACAACTCGGAGGTTTATCCTGACAAGGATCAAACTTACTTGGAAAATCAATCAAACCAAATTCGTGGTCCTTCTCGTATATTACAGAACAATTATTATTAATGGCGGTTTCTATTCGGTCATGGTATTTCCGAATTTTATTTGCATGTAGATGGTGTTTACAGCCCTCAATTTCCACTAAATAAGAGTATGGTGCTTTCACCTTCACTATTACCCCGGGACCCTGCCATCTCTTCATAACTTTAGACCCCCCTTTTACAGGTGCTAAAATTATTACTCTGTCACCTACACAAAAAGACCTATCACTGCTCCTAACGTTATATTTTCGTGCGTAATTGCTCTGCTCTTGGTCTCCTGCAATTTCAGCAAATTCCTTAGCTAACTGTAGGTTTTGTCTGAGATCGGCTAAGTATTTGTACGGATTCTTACCTAAATGAAAAGGTAACTCCTTTTCGTTATTCCAAGAGTCTCTGAGGATAGCAAGTGGTCCTCGTGGCAAAGTACCATACACTAATGTATAAGGAGCAATATGAGTTGTCGATGACGGTTTCTCACGTAAACTCCATAATACAAAAGGAAGAACCTTAAACCACTCCTTAGGATGTGCCTCAACCAATTTAAAAATCATGTTCTTAAGACTCTGGTTACACCTCTCCACTAACCCGGATGCTTCAGGATGCCCTGGGGTGTTAAACCTAGGACTGCACCCCAAACATTTAAGAAAAGTCGTCGTTAACTGATTTTTGAAATTCGTACCACAATCGGAACTAATTATTCGTGGTATGGAAAACGTCATAAAGATCTGAATAAGGATCTCACATACAGATTTAGCATCTAATGACCTTAATGGATAAGCCATCGGCCATCTGGAGAACAAATCGACAACAACCAGGGCATAATTGTACTTGGGTCGGACAGTCACACTATCACCCGCTGGAATTATGGGCCCTATGCAATCCATAACTAAATGATTAAATGGTAGTTCATCTCCCCTTGGAATGGGAGTTATGGGGACTCGGTCTCTTTTTCTAACAGGTGCCCTTAACTGGCACACGGGGCACGACTCACAATAGGTTTGGACTTGTTTCTCCATATCGGGAAACCAAAAGCTGAGTCGAATACGCTGCCGTGTACTCTTGGCAGCCATGTGCCCCGAATAGGGAGCATCATGCCCCATCTGTAACACTGCAAGTATACGACTCCTGGGCAAACACAACTGTTTTATGGAATGACCCCACTGATTCTCCTTGTGAAACAAAAGTCCCCGGTCGATATAAAAGTTTTTACGCTTATCTATACCTAGCAACCAGAAGGACTTCAGTGAAGGACAATCATGTTGCTCTTTAGCAAACGCATCGGGATCATTACTATCGTCTACCCCCTGACAATCATCGTTAATGGTTGTAAATCGAGCGTCGGTTCGTGAATCACTTCCGCCTGCATCAGCACCTGGACAAATATCATCACCCGCAACTACAGAAACACCTATGTCCTGACAAGTATCGGTCTGTGAATCAACTTTCCTAGCATCAGCACCTGGACAAATATCATCACCCGAAACTACAGAAGCACCTATGCCCTGACAAGTATCGGCCTGAGAATCAACTTTCCTAGCATCAGCACCTGGACAAATATCATCACCCGAACTTACAGAAACACCTATGTTCTGACCAGCATCGGTCTGTGAATCAACTTTCCTAGCGTCAGCAGCGCGAGAAACACCTTCACCTAGAATTAATGCAACATCTGGACTATGCTCATCATTACGAGGTTCATCTACAACAAAATATTGTGAATTAGTTATTTCAAGACTGGGAACATTCACATCAGAGTCATGTGCATTTTGTTTGTTCTTAATAGGGTATGCAACGGTATCATACAATGATATCGTTTTTAATAAATTACTTACGGAGGGAGTGATAATAATTTGCTCATTAAGATTTGGGACGACAGCAAACCATGCACGAACCTTGGGTGCTAGGTTCACAATGTCATCACCCACAAGATCTGGTCGAACAACTAATCTAACACAACCTACAATTTCTGGTTGACCTTTAAGGCCGGATAATTTTATAAATTTATGTGGTACCCTATGAAGAGATTTAATTAAATCTTCTCTAATGCAACACACTTCTGCACCACCATCAATCAAAGCTGGAATAGATGGTAACTGATCGATAAATACATTCTCATAAGACCTAATGTGATAATCATCAACATCTATAATGGGACATGCTTCGGGACAGGGAAAAGATTTTTGACCATCAAACATTATTTTCCTATCAACGAGACCTCTAAAGGAATTTTCTGAATGAGAAGACAAATTTTTACCATCAACCAATGTTTTCCTATCATCGAGACAATTAAAGGAATTTTTTGACTGAGAGGACAAATTTTTATCATCAACAAATGTTTTCCTATCACCGAGACAATTAAAGGAATTTTCTGTTTGACAACAATTAATTCTGGGATTAGGTAAGTTTGAGGAAGGGAATTTATGTAGAGGACATTCCTTGAACGAATGACCCTTCTTATGGCATTTGAAGCATAAACCATACTTTTTATCCTTATCCATATTAGGATCAATGGATATTTTAGTCATTCTATTAGGAATGGGAGACCCTGACCCTTTATCTGTTGGTTTTGGGTTGTTGAATCGGGGCGGTCTAGTCTCATGCTCGTGTGTGGCCATGTAGCTATCCGCAACGCGTGAAAGCTCTAGATGATTTAACCAATCATCCTTTTCCTGAGTTAAAATAAAATCTGCACAATTGGGAGACATTAGTTGTTTCAACCTATCGGCACACATCAAACTAACTAATTGATGGAAATTCTCATCAATATTCCTACTTTTAATATAATACGATAACGCTGTGTGTAATTCAGAAGCTACCTGTGAATAAGTCTCACCAGGTCTCCTTTTTACAGCATAAAACCTCTCCCTCAAAAGACTGGGAGTGACCCGAAATTCCTGCAATAGAATTTGCTTTAATTCCTCATAGTCACCTAACTGAGCAATGGTCAATCGACTCAAGACTGAGCGAGCTCTATTATTCAAATGGGCCTGCAATATTTTGGGTTTTACATCATCATCAACTTGGTATGATGCAAACTGATTCTCTAGATACTGAAAATACCCCGGTATTGCAGCAGGATCTGAGGGAAACTCTGCTATTATACCCTTCATGGCATTCTGAAAGCGACTCGAGCGAACGGCTAAGGAAACCTCAAGACTATTGTGGTCCTGAATCCTTTCACGTTCCAGCTCTAATTTAGCTTCAGCAAGTCTGCGGGTTGCCCTATCCTCATCTAACCTAGCGTCAGCGAGTCTACGCTCCTGTTCTAATTTAGCTTCAGCTAGTCTGCGATTCGCCCTATCTTCATCTAACTTAGCCTCAGCAAGTCTACGGTTCGCCCTATCCTCTTCTAACTTGGCTTCTTTAGCCGCCAATTCTGCTTCGCGCAATGCTAACTTACGCTCAGCTAATTCTGCTTTGAAATTTTTGCTAACGTTAGTGTCTTCACTAACTCTACGTGGACGCCGACTATCATCAACAAATTGATAGTGCTCCTCGCTAAGGATCCCTGTAGGACTATCCAGCGCAACTGACTCTTCAACCGTAGGGGTTCTAATCATATTTATGAAACCTTACTACACAGAAGAAAAGCAAGAAAAACCTAACTGGGCAATCCGGCAACGATAAAATCTCTAACCTGAGATGTGGATCGGCCCTCCTTGCGAAATGGATGTCGCCACGTGGTCGAACTGAACGGTCTGAACTCCGCCTGGACTCTTTCTCCAACCTGAATCGTCAATCGTCGATCTTCAAACTCGGTAGAACTTCGTCAACTGGATGAACTCCACCACCCCAGGACGACTCTGATCGATGTATCGACTGACTGTCCCACGCTGCCACCAAAAATGCAATGTGACGATTCCGCCTTTGCGAAGTCGTCGATATTGCTGGAGAAAATTTGAGTCTAAATAAAGTTTAAGACACTCTTTAACAGTATTAGATGTTTTATTAACGAGTACAGTTCGAAAACTTTATCAAACGACGCGACAGATACAAAAAACAGTTTCAACTTCGATCAAACAATGGCGAACAATGGCGAACAAGAAGCAGAAACAAGAAGAAGGGACGAAGTAGTTCGCGATAGCCTTATAAATACAAGCCCTCCAGGCTACAGGCTACAGGCTAAAACGTTCAAATATTCGCGCAACCATCCAAACACGCAACGTTGTGCAATACCCGATGCACCGCCTGCGCCGGAAATCCCAAAGTTTAGATCCAGGCACGCACACGCGTAAACGCGGGCGTGACAGGGACCCTCAAAAGCCTGGGTTCCCCTCCCCAGACCGAGAGATTCGGAGTGTGCTAACCACGACACTGCCCCAAATGAACTCAGTTAGAAGGTTTAAAACCGTTCTCAATTTGTCAACCTCGAAACATGTTGATTTAAAAAAAAATAAACCATCAAATTCAGTCACGTTCTTGTCATTTTGAGGTCAACCTGAATACAAACAACAAGCTGTGGTAGCTATACAGAAAATTGGGAACTTTTAGTATAGAGACCGATCATTTCTTTTTATTGTGCTTCGTGAATTTCTCTTCACTGATGTGTGAATACGTGCAATCATTTGCACTTAAAAATGCTTATTCATTCAATATGCCTTCAATAACGCGGACCGACGCAAGCATTATTAAGATAGATTCACTGTTTCTTTAGGCGAACCGGAACCGTTTAACAGGATCATATATCAGTCGTTGAATCTCTTTCAATGAAGACGTCAACAGATTTCAAGGCGTTCAGCCACTCATAGTTCTTTTTTCTTCTTCAAATTATAATCCACGTGCCTCTATTTGGAAATGTTTCTTTAAATACTTTAAATGGTTTAAGACCAGCCTGGATGGACCATGATGATACTGTTGCATAAAAAAGTACACTTCTAATTTATGCTTCACTCATCAGTATAACTATTTATTATTATTAAAAATTTGTGGCACATATAATTTCGGATTAAAACAATTATTACTTTAAAACGAAATTAAAAAACAACACAAGCCATTTAAAGATTCATTTTTCCCGTCAAAATTCCCAATTAAATGGCCCCCTATATCAAATACGTGACACAACCAGCACTCGTAGCGACATCTACATTGTACGTCAAAAAACCCACAAAAACAAGAAAATAAACGAAATAAGTGTAAGAAAGAATGAATACTTTCCTATTCAAAACAAGACTCTTTAAAAAAATGAATAATGGCATCCATAAACATTGACAGTCTACAATGAAAGCCTACTTTAACTAAAATGTATACAAAAAATAGCTTTTGTGAAAATTTAAAAAGATCAAAACGCAAGTTGAAGATCAATAACAGGCAAGTCATACAACGATTTCATCGGAAACCATTTCCGGACTCGAAACTTTAGAAATTTAAGAAGTTGGAGAAATCATGTTATGTTTTACTAAAAGATAAAATTTGAATAACCTTTAAAGAAAAATTTGTAACTATGGTGAACCATATAGTATATGTGTATATCATTATTTCAATATTGTATGTGTGTATACATCATCATTTCCACATGTGTTTATGTGTGTATCATCATTTCCATATTGTATGTATATATCATTAGTTTCATATTGTATGTGTATATCATCTTCAAATTCTACATTTCTTACGTGATAAGAAATGCCTGACAATTGTAAATTAATAATTTCTATTAAAAGAAGAATTTGTTGCTAACCATACATTTTTAATCAGATGTAAACAGAAGACCTACAATCGTGAATTAAATAAAAAAAAAGGATAATATGGTTAAAACTATCCGAGAAGGAAAAACTAAAAGCAGAGAAAGAGAGATAGATAACCAGAGAGAAAGAGAGAAAGAAAGAGAGAGAGCACGTCATGCACTAACACAAATTTTGAAACAACATGTACTTGAAACACGCACTTTGAATATTTCTTTTTTAAAAGTGCAAATGATAATTTAAAATAAATAAAATAAATAGTAGAATTTTTTTTATTTTGTAGACAAAGTTACGACAGAAGAAGACAACAATATTATTTGTGTACATCTTAGCATGAATACAGATATCAATATTATTTTTGTACATCTTATGTAATAACTACCTTTATATAATTACATATATCAATATTATTTTTACACATCTTATGCAATAACTATTAATTATGACATAATTATAGATATCAATAATATTTTTATACATCTTACATTATAATTATTTTATGCTTCCAATGTTACAGATATTCTAATTCTAATACAATTGCAGATAGTAGAATTTTAATTATGATTATTATTATTATAAATATGAGTTTAATTATTAATATTATTATGTATTTAATGATGATATAAACAATATATATACAAGATGGAAATAATGATGTACACATACAATAATGAAATAGCAATTAATCATAATTGCACTTTATTTATTTAAAGGAGCATTAATGCATTTTATAAGCAGTCACCTTTTCGTGCTGCAAAAAAAATTGCCAATGAAAAATTTGAAAATCTTTAGAGAGCAACACTCACACGGGAACTAAATATAAGCTTATTTATAATTCACTAGAAAACCAGAAAGGAATTTATAATTCACACAGAAACCTCATGTGAACTTATAATTCACAAGAAAACCCCTTACGAACTTATAATTCACATGAGAACCCCTTATGTACATATAATTTGCATGAAAACCCCAAACAAACATATAATTCACGTGAACTTATAAGTCACACAAAAATTCCATAAAAAAACCTATAATCTGAATTAAAAATCTACAAAAAATTTCAAGTAAACATCCACCCATCCATCCATCCACCATGTCATGAAGACTGCAAAACAAAATTACCAGCCACACTAATCGTAGCAGTTAGCAGAGAAACTAGAATATGGATTTTCGATAGTTCTCCATCAATAAAAACAAAAATATAAAACATATATATGACATGGCATTTCAACAACCTGCATAAATACAAATGTATAACAACAAAACCTGGATTACTACCAAATTGATACGACTAAATAAAAAAACATTACTTTAAACTGAAAATAAAGTCCAAAATAGGAAAAAAAGAAACATATCAGAAATATTTGAAACAGAAAAGCAATTATTTTGGCACAAAATTTTTGTTTGAAATCAAGCAGATAAGTCGATTCACCATATTTACTTCAATACTTCGGCGTCGTAATACTCGAGATTATCATCATCATCATCATCATCGTGTAGATTGAAATAAAAATGGGGAAAAAAGAATAAAGAGAATACATATATGAACACAACAAATCATCCGATTTGATTTATCATGTCTGCACAAGAGATGAAACCAGTGGAACATAAAACACCACAGATCACCGTGGCGACAGGCAGATAAATCCAACAAGTGTTGTTGTTAACCAATCCACGGTGGGTATAAATTTAAACCCTAGATGACCACAGTGAATATAAATTTAAGCCCTAGATAACCTTTTGCCTTTGAATAAACACCAGCGGATAAAAAATATTGTCATGCTCGATTTGATAGAAAAACAATTATGTGTAAATTATGCGAAGTTGCTCGCAACAAAAAAAAACGAAAATTGCAAAGAAAACATTAAAAATGTTCATTTTATATTGCAAGCGATATCTAAAACAGCTAAAATATTAATCTTATTTTTTTAGGAAAACAAGAAAAAAAAACAATTGCACAGAAAACAAATAATTATTATCGTGAAAAAATGCTGACAATTAAAATATAAATTAGCAAAAAAAAGAGAAAAACATTGCAAATCAGAAATTTGCTATAAAAATACGTTCTATACGTTCAGCATGTAAATTGCAAAAAAGCAACCATCCAAGAAAGAACCCCTCTCAAAAAAAAGGATGAAAAATTAACAATAATTTTCATATAATTTCTCACGGTTTCAATTGAATGTTTACAATTTTTTTATAAACGAATGACATAAAACAACCAGATGTTGGAAGAAATTTCGCTTGAGGACATTTTTTTCATTTTCCATTTTTTTGCTATTTTTTCCTCGACGTCGAACGGCCGACACCACGGAAGACGAAGTGACAACCGATGATGAGACAACAACATGAGTTGCGGATGGACACTGTGTGTGTGACGGAGAGAGATGAGAACAAAAAAGATAGCCATGTAGACGGAAAGGAAGATAGTACAAGATAGAGAGAGAGAAGAGAACAAGAGAAACATATAGAAAGAAAAAAAGAGAAGATAACAATAGAGACATAGAAAGAGAAAGAGAGTGATAAGAGAAAGACATACAGAAAAAAATATAGAGAAAGAGAGAAATGCAGAGAAAGAGAGACAGACAGACAGACAGAGAAAAAGAGAGCAAGAGAAATGAGAGTCAAGTCAGACATCGTTATGCTCTAACTACCACAGGTTCAGCTGGACATGTTCAATGGGTACAAATTTATTCTATCTACAGCACAAGTGTAATACTGCAATTTCCAATCAAATTTTAAATAAAAACATTAACAATAATCTATAACAATAATAATATTATTATTATTATTATAAAATTAATAGACAAATTATTAATCTGTTCACCACATAAGCAAAAATAACTACATTGGCTTTTTATTTTTTCCTTCGCTATCGCCACAAACACACAACAAAAAGGCAACAAAGCCGAACACTACAGAACACAATCGCTTCGAAGATCAATCACCGATGATCTTTACGTTTACAAAGAACGCTGCCTCGCTGTCTTCAATTTGTAATCCCAGAATGCAAACGTGGCAAGTAGAAACAGGCTGATTATATGCTGATAGAAGTAGAGATTCCTGTTGTTTAAACAACATTTAAAAATAGAATAAAGAATTGATAACTATGAATATTCATTTATTCAAAAAGTGAATATATAATTAATATGAATAATCATTTATTTAAATAGCGAATATATAATTTAGATGAATATTCATTTATTTAAAATTGAATTAAGATCAAGAACTGATTAACAATTAAGATCAAGAACCGATTAACAATTAAGATCATGAACTGATCAGCAATTAAGATCTAACCAATAGATGAATAAAGACGGTTGAGCAAGCAGAACCATGAATGGAAAGCCGACATAGCACATCGTTATACTGGTCATAAAATATGTCAGGATGTCGTACGACACGCTTAGTAGTTGAGTAACTTGAAAGTGATGCCTTAACAGTTTTCTTAACTGGAAATTTTAAAAAAACAAGAAAATTTATAGAAATATTTTTAAAATGCCAAATTTTTTAAAAAACAATTATACATATCATTAAAACTTTACAGCTCCTTATACTCAAGTAAAAGTAATATACAATTGTAAAGCATAAGTAATGAATGGTTCTAAGACTTCTAAATAAAGTTTGTGTATAGTTCTAAACATCAAGTCATAATACAGTTCTAAAGTATGGGAAAGTACAGGTCATACATATACAGTTCTAAAGTACAGGAGAGTACAGGTCATACATATAGAGTTCTAATGTAAGGTCATATAGTTCTAAATATAAGCAATATAAGAAATAATGCAAATCTATTTCAGTAAATTTGAGGAAAACAGTCCCATACAACTATTTCATTAAAAAAATTCATAAAAAAGAACAACCTTTCTAGAGACAAGGATGAAGATACCAGCACTAAGAAATGTAATATAATAGCCGGGATAGAAACCGTGCCAGAAGGCGCTGAAGCAGAACACAGCCATCGTGTTGTGCGTCCTTTCGTATATTATGAATCTCAACCATATCGTCGTTGATTTGTTCCAGTTGTCTATGAACTGCTTCATATTTAGAGCCAACTGAAAAATAAAAATCATCAACCAATAGCATTTATATGAATGATTTTATACATACACATACTTATCTTCTATTGTTTACACTGTTACATATAATTTATCAGTAGAGAATTTATTTTATGTTATTTATACTTAATATATATATATATATATATATATATATATATATATATAATGAACCTCAGTTTTGAGTGGTACGCTGTTATCAATCAGGTCCCATTTAGCATCATCATTAGCATCGTAGCCGTTGAAACCGAGACCGGCATTGATGTTGCTAGCTTCACCTTGATGTAATGAAGAAGAAATGCTAACTGAATGGCATATCTTTCGAATGAAAGGCAAAAAATCAAATCTATTCAACATCAGGTGCTAAATGACAAGCACTAAAAATTAAAAAATTATTTATTTCTATTTTGTCTCACATCGTTTATCTCATTTTGAGAAACAGATTTTTTTCTGACACTCCCCTTATCAGAAGAAATTCATCTCATGATGGATAGATTTCAATTTCAATACTGCTGAACAGTTACTGCAAAAAATGTGCCCCAAAGTTTATTATTGTGTACAGCAATGCTTGTATAAAGGTTATTGCAAGGTTAAGGTGAACATGTTCAAAGGTTATTATTAAGATGCAAAGGTTATTGCACAGCTGACTGAAATGGAGAACAACTATTTTTTCTTGCATTGTCCATGTTAAATTAAACTTTCTTATTTCAACTCCAACTGATTTTGTTTTTATTATTTTATTATTTTCAGGAGTAATTAAAATAAATTACGATTAAATTAGTTTAATCGAATTAACAAATCAAATTAAGCTGAAAACGATGAAATAATGTGTCGTCATCCCGTTTAGGTTTGCTAAAATTTTAGATCTTTAACCAGTCAGGAAGTTGTTTAAAAACCTGACTACAAGATTATGCCTAAACAGACTAAGAGAATTAAATAAAACTATTTACAATGATTTTTTAAGGCCCAGTGTTTGAAATGCCATCTTATCAGCAAATCAGTGTTTCTTGAGTATGTCATTTGGTCAGGACCGCTACAACTAGGCAGTAGAATTACATCGATGCTTTCAAAATTGAAAGAGTTAAGCACGGAACAACGGAAAACGGGAGGACAAAACTGACAAAATGAAACTCTTCTCTATGAAAAACTGAAACACGCCCGCACCTGTCGATAGATAGACGATAACTATTTTTCGTAGTAAAATGTGCGTAAAATGTCTTGAGATTTTGGGAGAAACACAACAAATGATTTCAAAGTACATATTACTATATTCATAGATCCTCTTTCACTACATTTTATAATGCAATAAACAGAGATGTAGTACTTGGTACTCGTGTACAACTCGAGTATGTTTTTCAAGTACTCATACTCGAGTACAACTTGAGTACGTTTTTCAATTATTCGTACTCGATGCCATAGTACTCGTACTCGCACCACAAGTACTCGCAACATCTCTAGCAATAAAACTGAATCATCTCTCATCACGTTGATGTCAATTGCTCACTTAGAAAGAGAAAATAATTCTTAAAAATCACATAATAATCAGCACTCGTGACCTGATTTTATTTACGCGTTTATTCAAATCTATTATTTACATAGACGGAATTAATTACGCAATTAGAAGATTTCAATTAAAATTAATAATGAAACAAGATAAATGAAAAGATAAAAAAATACTTACTCAGGCACCAGGCGAAGTAATATTTATAACGATGAAGGGTACTGACGAACACAACCAGGAAGTTTTTATAGACAAACGTCTGCTCGGCAAACGTTTCATCTGTTGAAATAAATAAAACGACATTTATTTCTAATAAATATAACTAATCAATATCGTTTCGATTGAAATATATCTTAAACACTTGAATAACTAAATTTACGGAGTCGAACTTACAAAACATTCCAAAAACGTATAATGTATTACAAATTATAACAATAAAACTACACAATTACACATCTCCAGAGACATAAAAAGACCTTTCTTTCGGTTGGATAGTTAGGGGGGCTCGTGGATGGTTAGGGGGTTCATGGATTTTACAAAAAACAAAATTATTCAATTATTAATTATTATAATTACTGTTAAGTCGAGATGAACTGGAGAAAATTAATTGAAATTATATAAAATTAAAAATATTTAATTATCTATAATTATTCATATGCTTAACGTATTAATGTGCACATCCATATGCAAGTCAGTTTATTACTAACCTCTAAAGAGAATAAATCATTAAATTTTTTTTTATTATTTTTAGACTAAGTGAAGTTTAAGAAATAATAATTAATTTTTGATATTTTTATTCTTCTCGAGATAAACTGAAGATCGTTCAAACCATGGTTAAAAAATATTCTCACAGCTTTGTTGTTATTTGTTTGTTAAATTTTCAAAAACTTTATCTTAACTACAGTTAAAGAGATCAAAGGTTAGCGACAACCAGAAAATAAATTCAGAATAAATCAATAAATTAACATATATTATGCCAATGATGAAAACCCCAGATTAAATTAACATACATTATGCCAAGGAGGAATGATGGGAAACTGAGCAGCTATTTTGTCATCATTGCATCGGAATGTTTGCAAAAGAAGTCGAAAACAATTATAATTATAAATGTAAAAAAGTTATATTTGAAACCAACTTGTGATCAGCATACAGGGCCAGTAAGGTGCAACACAGGTAGTCATGATGCCAAAGAAACTAGCCGTGATAATCTTCTTAAAAACAACTACCTGTCATTGAAATAAAACTTTCTAATAAAATTTTACAACAAAAAAATATTTTGAAAGAAACATTTACAACCATATTATATTATAATGAACTTTAAACACAAACTATAATAAACAAAAACAATCATATTATATTATGATAATTTAACCATAATAATAATAATAATAATAATCTACTACAACTATTGATTGATTGATTAACTGATTGATCGATTGATTGAACTATAATAAAATAAAAAATTAAAAAAAAAACAACAAACCCTTGGTGATGGAATTTTGTTTGGAAAAGGTGTCTGAAAAAATGCACACAGCATACTTACCAACTCAGGTGATAAAATTACCTGTGTTTTTACCTATAAACCTGGATAAATTACCATATATTATACTAACCAACTGATAAATTAACACATATTATACTAACCAGCTAATAAATTAACATGTGTTATATTACCCAGCTGATAAATTAACATGTATTATACTACCCAGCTGATAAATTAATATACATTATACTAACCAGCTGATAAATTAACATGTATTTTACTAACCAGTTAAAAACAGTTTGCTTGCCCATAAACCTCTAATAAATTAATAAGCTTCTGCGTCCCGTTATTTTTTTGGAACGATACGATTTCTGAAATTTGCCCCGAATTAAACGATACGATACGAGACGCTTCGAACAATAACGATACGATACGATACGATTTCGGGATCTCGACTGAAGCGGAAATTTTGCCTAGAGATAACATAGAATGATGAAGTATACGCGACAGACAATATTAATAACTACATTAAAGAAATTCATTGAAAAAAAATATATAAATATTAAAAAATTTCAAAATTTATAAAAATTTACCAAATTTAATTTTTTTTTGTCAACTTGAAATAAGTTTCATTTGTTTAGTTTCGGTACATCTATTTGTCTAAATTTAGACTCTAAATAAAATGCTACCGCCGATAGAAAGTATTTATTTACTTTATTTAGTGACGCGGCATGATAATGATGACAAACACGAGAAAGTGCCTCTATGCAAGAATTAAAAAAGTGAAAAAACCCAGCGTGTTTATTTATAGGCGATGGCGAATGCGGTTAGCAGCAATAGCAAGAAAGAAGCTGAGAAAGTTTCGAATTCCAGCTGCAGACGATACGGGCTACGGCACTGTCTCGTGCACACTACAGGTGGCACACACATACTCACACAACCAAGAATATCATTGAGATTATAAAGATATATCTTAGATGAGCTACTATTACGGTCAATTACGGATATCGAAACACTAAAATAATCATTCCAATTCTATGTAACAAATTTGAAAAAATAGGTTTATCAAACAGACTAAACCAAAACATAAACATAGAATGATCATTACTATTACATTACTCATTATTCTCATTAATAATAATAGTCATCGATGTCAGCGAGTATGATTGCCTTGTAGGGCTTGTAGTATCAGTAGTATGCAGAGCTCGACTAGCAGCCTAAGAGGAGCGTGGCTTTTTTGCTGCCGGTTCCCAGACTAAAAATAGTAAATAATGGGGCTACAGGCTGTCTGGAAAACCGAATTTAAAGTGGGGATGATAATAGTTGTTGAATCAATTGCAAATATTCACAGTTGTGACAATCGTTAATTAAATATGTATGACTTTCGTTATTTATTGAAAAATATTTGTTAAAAATCTCGATATTTTTCAAGATTTTAATCGGGAATGAAATTTTAAGTATCGCTAATTATATAGATACGAGATTTCTTCCGCAGGCTGTATCGGTTCAATGGCGATACGGGATCTCCCGTATCGTTTTGAAATCTCGATTGAATTCGAGATAACGATATCGGGACACAGATGCTTATAAATTAACATATCTTATTCTAACCAGCCTACTATTGATTATCTATAGATGATAAATAAATAAACACACATTATTGTGCTAACCACTAAGAAATGGGAACCATCAATGAAGGCCATGTAATCAGAATAGAAAAAGAACGGACCGCACATGACTGAGTGAAAGCAGAAGACGTATCCGAGAAACTCGTGCAGTTTCGGTACTTCTCTAATATAAATAATAAAACATATTTGCATATGTTAAATAACTATATATATATATATATATATATATATATATATATATATATATATATATATATATATATATATTCATTTATTTTATAAGTTATATGAACATATTTTTGTAGTTAATAAAATAAACAGACACAATTATTTGAGTAAATAAAATAATTGAATTATAAGCAAACACTCAAAGTAACATAAAAACACATCAGTACCCTCCCTCATCACTATAATGTATCAAATCAACATAACTTCATTATATCTTATACTAGTGGTTTGCCCGTCCCAAGGACATTGGATATATTTTATGGATTAATATAAGTTAATTAAATATTTTGTTATTTATTTATAACATTACAATTAAAATTTAGATATAAATGGAATCAATTTGAATGAAGAAAAAAATCTGGAAAACGTTTTGTAATTATTTAATAAATTTTCCTAAGGTTTTTGAAAAATTTCGCAATAGACAATATTTTGCGTGAATGTCTTATTCTTCAAAAGATTTCCCTGAATATGTGAATCCTTAATGAAGATTTTTTAATCTTGAGATGGCAAGATAAAGCTGGCCATGAAAAGACACTGGTTTATTTAAATAAATCCCAACATATTTATATTGTCATCGCGTAAGCAGGAATGATGGAAAATTGACGACGCTTGTCTGAATGGAAGATTGACGTCACTGGGAGCTAAATCAATTCTGGGAATGAACACTGTGTCACCGCGATTACATTCCGAAACAATTTCAGGCGAGTTCCATTGCAGAGTCCTTTTTTGGGGTTGAGATTGCAAACAAGCATAATTATTACTCCACACTTCAAAGCTAAGATATGTGGAAGCATTCCTGATGGTGTTAGATTGTGCAGAAATTCCGAAGGATAGCTTAGTTCATCGACTGTGTCCTCGGAAATTAATTTATCGGCACTATAATAGAGATGAAAATCACCTGGCATCTGAGCGATTACTTTTCTGTTCATTTCTAATGTTTCCTTGTTTGTTGGAG
Source organism: Erpobdella octoculata (assembly GCA_963978895.1). Lineage (NCBI taxonomy): Eukaryota > Metazoa > Annelida > Clitellata > Hirudinida > Erpobdellidae > Erpobdella > Erpobdella octoculata. The sequence continues at coordinate 25,459,841 of OZ022239.1, forward strand.
GTAAAATCGCATGTTTTGAAAGTTCTTCAACGGCATGTTTCTCAAATCACTACCGTAAATCTGTTCGAGAATAATCTCTTCTGAAATCATTTGTCGAGGAATCTCGATAAAATTCACATGAACTCCAGGTATTTCAGGAAAACTTCCAAATCCAACATTTAAGAAGCCAGTCGTGAATATTTTGAGTTCCAATTTGCATGTTAGTTAGCAATTCCAATTTTTTGAACTGTTGCCATAAATTGCTTGCTTTTATACAACACTCTATGATATCTGTTCATGTTCCTCTTGCGACGACTGGCAGTGTGTGTCTGAAATTGCCTCCAATAACTATGACTTTACCTCAGAACGGCTTTGAATTCTGCATGATATTGCAAAGAACTTGATCGATGAAGCGTTATCCATGTTTAGTAAGTATAGTGCTTTCATCAATTATGATGAGCAAAGCCTGATAAAATATTCGTGCCTTTGGCAAGTTTAGTCTTACTGCAGAAACAGAGTTCTCGTGAAGTGGAACAAGAAGTTTAAAACCACTGTGCACTGTTCGCCCACCTTTGAATAATTATTACTTTAAACTTTCTTTGTATTTGTATTCTATTGCTAACGTTTCAGTTACCAAAAATGCAAGAAAACCCTGAAGCAAAAAATCGTCGTTTGACAGCAGAAAGAACTCGGCAATGGAGTAAGTTTTTAGAAAACGATATAAGTGAAATCGACGGAAATTGTTTTATCGTTCGTATGCACTCCAAAACAAATGAAAGGAGAAAGGAAACATTCAAAAATATTAATATTTTTTTTATTTTGAATTTATTTTACAAAAAATAAAAAAATTTTAAGTTATTTAATTATATATATATATATATATATATATATATATATATATATATATATATATAATTATTTATCATTATTATATATAAATTAATTTACCATAGATAGCTGAGCGTCACACAAAAACGTCTTACACAGACATGGGCAATTATATATATATATATATATATATATATACTAGCGGGGGCACCCGCCGTTGCCCGGGGTTTTTAGAGGTTTTTCTAATGTCTGTCTCTCCTGCTCCAGTTTCCTTCTCCGCTTTCACGTTCCCGGTCGCGTTCCCACTCGCTTTGCCGCTCCAGCTCGCTTTTCCGCTCCCGGTCGCTTTTCCGCTTCCGGTCGTTTTCCAGCTCCCGGTCGCTTTCCCGCTCCCGGTTGCTTTCCCGTTCTCGGTCGCTTTCCCTTTCCCGCTCTATCTTTCGCTCTCAGTTGGCTTCCCGTTCCCGTTTTCGCTCATTTATGTATGTATATGTATGTGTATATATATATATATATATATATATATATATATATATATACTATTTTTAATTAAAAGATTATGAGTTTTCCATTGTTATAATAGATGTGCAACTTGAGTGTATTATCTTTATTTACAACCTTAATATTATCATACACAATGTTTTTCAACACTTTTTCATCTATTTTATAATTATTAGACATCTGATTAGCATAATATAATTATCCGTTAGATATATTAATTTATAAAATGATAATTTATGTTTATGTTTCAACATATGTTCATTATAGCTAATTATTATAAATTAAAATAATAATATCAAGAACCAACTTAATAGACAACGCCTTCAATGTTTTAGGCTGGTCAACACTTCCATCGTACAAGTTGAAGGCCAGGCTGGTCAGTTTCTGAGTGCTTATCATGAGCGGCCTGATTGTTTCGAAAATTTAAAATCAATATTTTTATTGATTATACTATATTTAATTTAATTAATTTTAAAATAATACAATTTAAAATTAATTAGATTTATGGGGAATGTTTCTTTAAGATAATGCAACAATATAGTAAGTGAAGGCTAATCAGCATTTCTATTAACCAATAAAATGTATAAATAATAATGGATAATATTGGACGCAGTTAGTGCATACGCAAAACATTCAGTGACTAAGCTGCGGATCTGAACCATCTTTTTATCACTAAACTAATTACACACGCATCAGCGTATATGAGAAATGAATTTCCAGTCAAAATAACCCGGTGATGTCAAGAGTGTATCCTCCATAGTCGGTAACCATTCTGTATATGTGGAAACAGCTGAGGAAGCTCATGGAGAATAAAAGGACGGCCTTTTCCATTATTCCCACCCTGATGTAAGCCATCAAGGAGTAAGCGATCAAGCACTGGGATAGCATAATAATAATTTGCCTGAATGGAAAATAAAACTAAATTAAATACATCAATTATCCAGATGTCGTAATAAGGTGGTAGATTGCTGATTGAAATAAATAAATAAATAATGATATTGTAACAGTATAAAGAATTTAAATAAAAAAAAACCATTAGATTTGATCAACAATTCGAGTCTGTTGACACAATTTCTGCAGTCAATTAGAGTTTAAACGAGTTATAAAAACTTTTAAATTAAAATTTTCAGCAACATGAAGCCACGAATTCAGATAAATTTACAATTATTAGTTATTAGATTCACGCTATGGGGTGCTACTATATCGGAACTATGATTGATGTACAAAAAAAAGATTACTCTTTACAAGTAAAGAATAACTTTTTATTGAATTTTATGACATGAATATCAAAATTAAAAATTTAGCCACATAACCCTTCATCGAAACAAATAAAAATTCTTTTTTTTTTTATTAGATTAACCTTCCATAGCAGAAATATATCACAAAAACCCCAAGACATATCTCAATTAAGTGTCTGACGACAGGTCCAGCAACAGATGGAGCAAATACAACTCTGAAAACTCCTCCGAGTACCAGTGTTACCAGATGGGCAATAAAGAAATTAATCTGAAATGGAAACATAAATAGAAGTTAATAAAATTAAATTAAATAGCAACTTCATAATTAGATTATAAAAATTTTATTGCTTTATTTTTTGAATGCTTACATACCTCAAGTTAGAAGTCCCAGTTGAGACCAAACAAGCACTTAATTTTATATCATTTGGGTGAGTATTTGAAAGAGTAGTTTGATAGTTCATAAATTAAAAAAATAAAGAATAAAATGGCAATTTTGGGAGAAAAAAGTTATGAAAGTCTTAAAAAAAATTTAGAAAAGTGCCTACGACTACCTTCCCCGGTCATCGGTTCCATCACCGCTACCAGAAAAACATACTCGACACGACCCTAACCAACAACCCCTTTATCATTTTTAAGGTAAAACAAATGAGTTTTGCTGCAGAGAGCCTCTGTGGCATAAGAAAGGCCTTAGTTTAAATTTCAGTGATGACAATATTACCTGACCAGACCCCTAACCAGTCCCAATATACAGCCCTAACCCACCTTATAACCTACTTTCATAAATACATTTTATGTCCAACCCTAGATTAGCGTGGAATAGAGACATTTCAAAAATAAATGATGATGATGTATTAAATTAAAGTATTCGATGTGTCACATGTTCTTATTTAGATGATACAAAATTCAATAATAATTGTGCTCTATTTACAATATATAGGAGCAACTTCAGTCAGCAGTCATTACCGCAGTGACTGAAATTCTCAGTGATGTCTCACTTTCTTTAGTCTGCTTTAAAAATTCAGTTTCAAATATATAACCTTCGTCTAAACAAAACTATAACAATTCTAAAAACTCAGAATTAATAACTTGATCTAGCGGTACTCCTAAGTAATCGCCCAACGGCCTGAGAAGTTCCGATCCTTCATAAAACGGAATGACTTGAGTAGCTTCCCCCATGTCTAAATTTTATGTTAGTCACTTTCAACCAAACCATACATTGCTCTCAAATTTCAATTTTAATTCACAATATCTCAAAATTGCTGTTTGTACGACTGGTTGGGCGGTCTGCCATAACATCGAGCCGCGCCGACATCAGTTCTTTTTCAATAAGCCGAAGAAAGTCAAAAGTGGAGCTAAATTAAATTTGTTAATCAATTCTCTCGCATCCAATCAGTTTATTGAAGATCTTTTGGAAGAATATTTTCTAACTGTTAAAGTTTCTAAAATAAGTATATAGTAGTATATACATACACTGAACTGAAATGCTGCTTTCGTAGGCGCAATATAGCCACGCAATGTAGGCCCTCAGGATTTTTAAGTGCTGCTTAAATTTATATTTGATACCTATCAAAGAAGTGGATGACAAACTAGCTACTAGTATCAATAATTTGAGCAAGTTTAGGCGGGCTGCCGTGGCGAGGCGTAGGAATGTAGATTAAATAATGTAAATTTTATAAACTGAAGCGAAAGTCATGAGCTTCCAAAGTGCGGTACGACATTTAGATAAATTTAAATCTTCTAGCAGGGACGTAAATTGGAGGGGGCAGGGGAGGGCATTCCCCCCTGATTTTCAAAATTAAATTTTTTTTTACTTAGAATTTACTATATATTTTTTTTAATTTTAAGTTTACTCAACCTAGTGATGATTCAATGTGTATTGGAATCCTTCTGGCGTGTGCAGGCCCGTAGCTAGCGGGGTGCAGCCCCCCACTAAGAATTTAAGCCCCCCACTAAATTTGTTTTGCAGGTTTTTTTACCTTATTTACACCTAAGCCAGCCAAGTGATGATGAAGTTATGATCCGTAATTTAAATTTAAATATAAATGTATTAAATAAAAATAAATAAATAAAAGTAAATTCAAATATAAAATTAATAATAATAATTTGCATGCCTGTAGAATGAACCATTGCTAAAACCCATACCAAAAAAGAGCAAAAGTACAGAGTAGCACGTTACGTGATTCTGTAGTTATGTCTACTCTTGGACAGAGTGATGAGCAATAGTGTTCACCAGAGTGGAATCAGCTTTGTGCTGTTTATTTTAGCATGTTGGACAATATATTAGGAGAGTTGATGGAGAGCTTTGTTGATAGTTATTTAAGTTATTTTAAAGATTTGACTTGTGCAGTGTCTGCCCTTCTATCAATATCAGACAAGTTTTTAGATGTCAACGACCTTAAACCGATGACGCAACTGCTAAAACAAAACAGGCATGACGATGTTGAAAAATATATTGCAGACGAGGCTCTCATTGCAAGTAGGTTTCTAAAAAAAAAACAAATTTCAACCAGGCTGCAGTCTCCAGGAAGTGATAAATTTTATGCTGGACTATAAGGATGCATTTCTTACTCTAAATTAGCACTATTCTATTCAACTGCAATGACTCTTGACATCTCGATTGCCACTTGTGAGAATTCATTTTCTTGTCTAACACGAGTACTACGACCACAAAGAAGATCAATGTCCCATGAGAGAAAAAGCAAACTTGTACTTCTGGCATTTGAAAAATCGCTCTGTAAAGCAATTGATATGGATACCTATCAAATACCAAGAATGCAATAAAATAAAATCGGATTCAAATAATTGTCTTGACAATGACCAAACCATATTATAATGAAATGCTCTTTCTAGTTTAGTTTCTCATTTCAAGCTATTACAGTTTATCAGTGATGGGCACTTTAACTACTGTAGTTGTAACTACTGTAGTTATAACTACATTTATAGTAGTTACATGGTAGTTATAACTACTTTTGTTTTTGAGTAGTTGCCATGTATAACTACTTTTATGATCTAGTTTGGTAGTTATAACTAGTCTAACTACTTTGACTTAGCGCTGTAACAAAATTATTAAAAAGCCAGATAATTTAAAAATATAATCTAAAGCATCGAATATTCAATCACTGAAGGATTATTCATTTGTAGAATGAGCTTTCATAAAAGCCAATTCTACTCTTCCATGCATGGCTGGTATGATTTTGACACCTCGAAGGTGCAAAATGAGTGACACTTTATTTGACCGTATGGTTTTTCTGAAAAGCCGTTTCAGTTTTAACAAATTTTGAACTTTGTCATTCAACCTTTATGTATCAATAAACACTTTGTTTTTCTAAAATTTGCTTAAAAATACTTTGTTTTTATTATATTTGCTTAAAAATACTTTGTTTTTATTATATTTGTTTAAAAATACTTTGTTTTTATTATATTTGCTTAAAAATACTTTGTTTTTATTATATTTAGTTAACAATCATTATTATTCTTTAAAAAAAATTATTAAATGAAAATTTATTTTTTGTTGTTGTGTTTTTATATCTTACAGTACATTTTTTATAAATATACGAGTAGTTAAAATGTAGTTGGAAAGTAGTTAACTACTTTAGTAGTAGTTAACAAACTAGTTATAACTACCTCTCTTCTAAAGTAGTTAACATGTAGTTATAACTACTTCTGTCATGAGGTAGTTGGCATGTAGTTGTAACTACAATTGAAGTAGTTGGTGCCCATCACTGCAGTTTATTACACATCCATTCATGTTTTACACATGAAAATTGTCATGAGTTTCATAATCAGTGCTTGGACTTAGTCTTACAATATTATAACTTCAATCTTACAGTTTTAAAACAGAGAAAGAAGCTAATTCAGCTTAGCTGACAAACTTTGGCTTTTGATTTTTTAATGACTCTCAATAATTCAAACTATTTTCATAATTTAGTATTTTTAGTGCTAGTCTAACACTGCAATACTATTAACCCCAATATTTTGAACTGTTTAATTCAAAGAAACAATTTAATGTACATTTTATTATAATGTGGTTTGATCTTTGTCAAAACAAATATTTAAATCCGATTTTATTTAATTGATTTCTTGGCATTTGATACAGATGTACAAGTTTTTATCAAAAATAAAATAAGCAAGTTATTGTATTGTGGACTATAACGGTTGTCTTAATCAGTAATTAACTTTGGACAATTTGATTCAGTGCTGTCATCCCAGTAGTGTGCCATGCACGCATCAAAAATCAAGATTGTGGATAACAACAAGCAAACTGTTATTTGACAAAATTGCCTGTGAAAATTGTTAATTTTTGTTATTACCAGTGTGACGGTTGTCTCCATCGTCGATTGTAATTTCTTTTGTGAATAACTTTATTGCGCGGACTAGGTTGAGAGCGCGATGAAAAACGCCGACTAGAGAGGTAGCGTCGGTTCGCTTATTAATCAAACTTGCTCGTTTTTGGTGTGCTTTTAGTTCTAGCGTCTTTCCTATTAAGTTTTGGATAATAATTTTTAGTACGTTGTATAGATATTGTGTAGTCGTTTAATGGTACCTAATTTTATCGATTTCGGATGAGTATTAAATAAGTTGTAGCGTGAAATGTAACATATTTTAAGCACACTTTCTTGTAAATTTGTTGAGTGCTGACGTAAGCGCTTTCGTTCTGCGTTGTGATTGGCTAGTTAAGTAATTATCATAACTCCTTTTGACTAATTGTCGTTTTTAGCTATTTGTATCGTTGCTAATGTAAAACTTTCTAGTATATCAAATTATAAAACGAATTATCTGTTTGGAAAAGGAGTTTAGTTTAATATTATTACTTCTTTTTTTTTTTTTTTTTTTTTTTTTTTTTTTTTATTATAGTTTAACGTCCTTATACATGGTATTTTTAGACGGGAAAAAAATTATAAAAATAATAATAATAAAAATAATAATAAATAAATAAAATTAAAACAAATAAAAATAGAGATATTGTCCTTTTAAGAAAGGGAAAAGAAAAATGTTAGAAAATATATCTAGAAAAATTCTTTATATTCTTCTTTTCCCTTCTTTTCCTTTGTCATGTCATTTTCGCCATCTTCAGCCTGAAACCTTAATCCCGGGATCAGGGAAGATGACTTCTTTCGGAACACTTCTGGTCGGTTGATGAATGCTGGACTGCTTCGTAGAGGGAGTCAGGTCATCTTTATCGGTCTTCATTGGGGTGTTCCGAGGGGAAGGCATCAATCACACTCCTCCCAATGATTTCCTTTGGATTTCCATTCTTCCAATCTTTGAAGAGTCCAGGTCCTCATCGTGGCTTCATCCGGATCATTTTTTCCTGTGTTGGAATGTTCAATTCAAGGTAGCTTCAAGGTTCAATTCAAGGTAGCTTGTTGAACTGCATCGTAGCGGGGGTCAGGTCGTCTTTATCGGTCCTCATCGGTCCATTATAGGGCTGGCATAAATCACGTCCCTCCGATGATTTCCTTCCGATTTCCAGTCGTCCACGCTTTGAAGAGCTCGTGTGTATTGGAACCTGTTGTAAAGTGACGTTGAGTTCTTTCGATCATGATTGTCATGTCATCCTCGGTTGTCATTGGAGAAGGAAGGGCTGAAACCTAATCCGCTGACTCCTTGGAATTCATTTCTCCCATGATTGATTGAACCCAGCGTCGTCGTTGAATGTTCGGTTGCATCGCGGCGGGAAGCAGGTTGTCTTCAGTCGTCCATGGAGAGGGGTTGGGCACACAACCCCAATCCGCAGACCACCTTCGACTTCCAGTCTTCCTCACTTGATGAATCTTGAGTCGTCATAGGAGGAGGGGCTGGGCATGAATCAAGCTTCACTCCGGTGGCTACTTTCAGATTTTGGATCTTCAACGCTTTGAAGAATCTTCTCTGCGTTGAAGAGCCCATGTTGGTCTGACGTGATGATGGACTGCTTCTCTCCGGGCGACTGTTCTTTTGTATCCGTCATTGGTAGGGGCATGGGTAGCGAAGCCAAGCCTCAGACCGTTGGTTGATTCCAGAATTCGCGCTTGAAGGGTCCATGACATCTTCGTGAACTACTGTTCTCCGTTGCACTGTGTTGTTAAGCTGCATCGCCGCGAGCATCGGGTAACTTTAGTCGTCATTGGAAAGGAGTGATAATCTTCCCCAGGCATCTTCAGTCTCCAAGAGTTACCTTGATTTTCGCGTAGAAGATCCTGGGTTGAAGGGCAAGCTCCAAACTTCTGAGTACCTTCGGAAACCTTCAGCAGCGCGACGAAACAACATAACAACTCTTTCGAAAACGAACCGTATTATAAAAACACACAGATAAACATCTACTAAAACAACTGGGAGCGACGATAATACGTCGACCAATGCGCCCTACTGCAATTGCAAAGGAACGCACGGCTTACGCACCATCGTCGCTCCCGCACGGCGAACTCCGAACTCCTATTACTTCTTTGCGGTGATTTTGATGTATATTGCCTTTGTAAACTTTGGTGTGTCAAACGGTCACGTGGGGCTAGTCAAACGGTCACGTGGGGTTAGTCAAACGGTCACGTGGAGTTGGGGCTGCATTCGGATTGGTGGTTTTTGTGGATTGAAATTGACAAGTGTGCTAGGCTATATAATAAAATTTTGCGTGTTGATGTTGTTGCCAGCTCTCGGAATCTCTGTTATCGTTAACTCACACGTGTTGTGAATTTTCGCTCAGTGACATGGGGCCAAAAAAGAAGGCCAAGTTTAACAAGCCTTCAAGGGACATCGTCGAGGAAGCATGGAGACAAGCTTCCGACAGTGAGGAAACTACTCCTCCACAGAGAAAAACATTTGCTTCAGAGCAACCGCCCACACCTGCCGTCAGGACAACACCATCGATAGATGTTCGGAAACTCATTGCCGAAACCCTTACTCCTGCCAAGATCCTAGAAAGCTTCAGGAGCCTAGCTTCAGCCAAAACAGGACCCAGCCAACAGAACTTGCAACAACATCCGACAGCTGAAAACCATCCCGAAGAAATTGTGGAGTTTATTCTACTGAACGAACTGAACAAGATCAACCCTTTCAAAATTGAAGAGAGCCTTTCAGGTTTTCTCAAACGACAACCAGAAATTACGGCCAAAGGAAGAAAATTAAAGATCCTAGCCACCAAAAGTGAGAGGGAGAAACTAGAACAACTAAAAGAAATAGCCGGTTACCAGGTCAGTTTCCTTAAGCCTTTTGTTAAGAAAACAAAATTGATTATTACCGGGGTTCCGACAGAAATCTCATCAGAAACAATTATCGAAAAATCCGGATGTGCCGCAGCTGTGCGAATTAAGAAAAAAATAGATGGAAGATTTCAGGAATCCACTGCGGTCATCCTCACTTTTGAACCGGACCGGATTCCTCCGAAGCATATCAGAATCTCATTCTTAACTTTCAGACTGAAGGAATATATACCGTACCCCGTAAGATGCTTCAATTGCAATCAATTTGGTCATGTGGCTAAATATTGCAAGGCCAAGACCTCCTGCCCTAAGTGCGCCGGACAGCACGACATAAAGAGCTGCCCAGCGCCAGAACAAACGAGAACTATATGTGCCAGCTGTATGACTCCTGGTCACAGGACAGGCAGCAACGAATGTCCTAAATGGCAAAGAGCTAAAGAAAACGGGAAGACTACAACAGTGAGAAAATCTTACTCAGAGGCCCTGAGAAGCAAAGGAAAGGAATCCACAAAAGTCGAACATACAGATATCAACAAAGAGATGCTTCTCATAACCAAACAAACTGAGACAATAGAAAATCAAGTATCACCGAAAACAAAAACCGAATCGAGCCCAATAATAGAAGTATTATCTCTGATTAAAAAGATTTTACAGGTTCTGGCGACATGTGTCAACCAAGAGGAGGAGAAAAACAACAAAAGCAAAGAAATCACGTCCATCGATGACCGCCCAACTGGATCCGGCATTGAGGACTGCAGCAGCCATTCTCCCTGATTCCGGGATTAAGGAGTCAGCTGGAGAGGCGCTACAATGATGACAACCAGCAAAAGAGGGGAAGAAGAAGAAGATGAAGAATATTTCAGATACATATTCTGACTTTTTCTTCTAACTCTCTATAATGGACATCATTTTATTTCAACATTTATTTATTATCATTTCCTTTTATGTTTTTTTTTTTTTTTTTTTTTCACTGTCTAAAAATACTATGTATAAGGACAATAAACTATCATAAAAAAAAAAAAAAAAAAAAAAAAAAAAAAAAAAAAAAAATGGAATTTTAGAAAAAAACAACTGGGAGCGACGATAATACGTCGACCAATGCGCCCTACTGCAATTGCAAAGGAACGCACGGCTTACGCACCATCGTCGCTCCCGCACGGCGAACTCCCCCCACTCCTCACCCAGTTGTTTTAGTAGATGTTTATCTGTGTGTTTTTATAATACGGTTCGTTTTCGAAAGAGTTGTTATGTTGTTTCGTCGCGCTGCTGAAGGTTTCCGAAGGTACTCAGAAGTTTGGAGCTTGCCCTTCAACCCAGGATCTTCTACGCGAAAATCAAGGTAACTCTTGGAGACTGAGGATGCCTGGGGAAGATTATCACTCCTTTCCAATGACGACTAAAGTTACCCGATGCTCGCGGCGATGCAGCTAAACAACACAGTGCAACGGAGAACAGTAGTTCACGAAGATGTCATGGACCCTTCAAGCGCGAATTCTGGAATCAACCAACGGTCTGAGGCTTGGCTTCGCTACCCATGCCCCTACCAATGACGGATACAGAAGTACAGTCGCCCGGAGAGAAGCAGTCCATCATCACGTCAGACCAACATGGGCTCTTCAACGCAGAGAAGATTCTTCAAAGCGTTGAAGATCCAAAATCTGAAAGTAGCCACCGGAGTGAAGCTTGATTCATGCCCAGCCCCTCCTCCTATGACGACTCAAGATTCATCAAGTGAGGAAGACTGGAAGTCGAAGGTGGTCTGCGGATTGGGGTTGTGTGCCCAACCCTTCTCCATGGACGACTGAAGACAACCTGCTTCCCGCCGCGATGCAACCGAACATTCAACGACGACGCTGGGTTCAATCAATCATGGGAGATATGAATTCCAAGGAGTCAGCGGATTAGGTTTCAGCCCTTCCTTTTCCAATGACAACCGAGGATGACATGACAATCATGATCGAAAGAACTCAACGTCACTTTACAACAGGTTCCAATACACACGAGCTCTTCAAAGCGTGGACGACTGGAAATCGGAAGGAAATCATCGGAGGGACGTGATTTATGCCAGCCCTATAATGGACCGATGAGGACCGATAAAGACGACCTGACCCCCGCTACGATGCAGTTCAACAAGCTACCTTGAATTGAACCTTGAAGCTACCTTGAATTGAACATTCCAACACAGGAAAAAATGATCCGGATGAAGCCACGATGAGGACCTGGACTCTTCAAAGATTGGAAGAATGGAAATCCAAAGGAAATCATTGGGAGGGGTGTGATTGATGCCTTCCCCTCGGAACACCCCAATGAAGACCGATAAAGATGACCTGACTCCCTCTACGAAGCAGTCCAGCATTCATCAACCGACCAGAAGTGTTCCGAAAGAAGTCATCTTCCCTGATCCCGGGATTAAGGTTTCAGGCTGAAGATGGCGAAAATGACATGACAAAGGAAAAGAAGGGAAAAGAAGAATATAAAGAATTTTCTAGATATATTTTCTAACATTTTTCTTTTCCCTTTCTTAAAAGGACAATATCTCTATTTTTATTTGTTTTAATTTTATTTATTTATTATTATTTTTATTATTATTATTTTTATAATTTTTTTTCCCGTCTAAAAATACCATGTATAAGGACGTTAAACTATAATAAAAAAAAAAAAAAAAAATTGGAATTTTAGAGTTGGGCGGGGGAGTTTCAGCACGATGAACACTGGTATTATCACTTTTGTGAACGACGAAGTTAGAGAGGCGGGACCCAGTGGAGTATTTTTAAATACTACTGGGTCTGAGACTGTAGAAGAGAAGGAGTCCCAGGATGAGTCAGGCTTCCAACCAGGAGGGAAGAGACCCAACAAGGGACAGACGAAGAGGAAGCCAAGTGGAACTGACGTGCTACCAAGTCCGGCAGCAAAGAGAAGAAACGAGGCTTCTTCCCCTGCTACATCTGGAATCTCCGAGGGAAAGGAGAAAGTCGAGCTTCGGTTCATCGAAGCTCAGAGGTTAGTGGATCCTTTTCGGGTTCAATCGTTTTTTGATACGCTATTTGCACGTAAGGTTAGCATAACAGCAAATAAGCAACGCCTGATCGTTGACGTAATCTCGACCGCTGAAAGAGAGACGTTTTTCGGTCTCTCTAAAGTTGCTGATTACCGAGTAAAGGCCGTTAAAAAGATAGCGACAATGACCAAAGTTGTCATAGTGGGAGTATCTCCGACCATTGATATGAAGACCCTCCAACGAGAAACGATGTGCCTATCGGCACAGCGTATCTCTAAAAGGGTCGACGGAGTAATCGCCCCGACAACGGCGGTAGTCCTTACTTTCCCGTATGGGAAAGCTCCGGAGCGAGTGAAATTAGCATATCATTCGTTCCGAACTAGGCCTTATGTCTCCCAGCCTATGCGCTGCTTTCGCTGCCAGGCATACGGACACCGGGCCCAGGACTGCAGAAATGCAGTCAAGTGTTCGATCTGTGCGAAAGAACACAACTGGAACGCCTGTCCGGAGAAGGAGAAGGAGCGCAAGGATCGAACCCGTACCTGCGCCAGTTGCGGCAAATCAAATCACAATACAGGTGATAAAAAGTGCCCCAAGTTTGTTTTTTCAGCTGCCGTAAACAAGACGGTCGCGGAAAAAGCAGTCACGTACGCTGCTGCGGTGAAGATGGTAGCGAAGGAAAAGAAAGCTTCCAACTCCCCGAACCCAGCTGCGAAAAGACCGGAGGCGACGCCTTCTGTGGAAAAGCCAACACCGACTCCTACATCCAACCCCGCAAAGAGCAGGACCAAGTCGGTCGTGAGCAAGGCTACCGGTGACGTGACAGATGTCCCATCAACGGAAGGAAAAGCTATGCCTACCCCTACCGAAAAATCAAAGTTTATTGTTTTAATTAACTGTATTGTTAAGTTTACGATAGAAATGATTAATCAGTGTGGGGGTGACATGGCAAGCTGCATTAGTGCACTGCAAGTCGCTCCTGAGCTTTTGTTGGAAAGATACTCAGATGCACTTTCTGAGACCTTTCCAGTTAAGGGTTAACTAGTTCAACTAGTCGTTTCAGGTTCACACTCAACAGTTATTCCAAACCGACAATGGGAGACAACCTGCTGATTCTACAGTGGAACTGCCAAAGTCTGAGAGGAAAGCTGGATGAACTCAAAGCCTACCTCGCGGAGACCACCGAACTTCCAGACCTACTCGTCCTACAAGAAACTTGGCTGACGGACAAAGTAAGATTAAATTTCCCAGGCTATAACATCGCTCGACTAGATCGTGTATCTACGCCGGGTGGGGGAGTAGCGACGCTCATCCGGTGTGGTATCTCGTATGTTAGCGATATCATCAGTCATTCGCCAGAATCATTGAGGGTAACTATCCAAACAAGGAAAGGTGCCTTCATAAACATCATCAACGTTTACAGTCAACCTTCAGTTACATACGATACACTACACGACTCATTATACAAATCATTCGATCACCCAAACTCAATCATTCTGGGAGATTTTAATGCTTACTCGGTAGTATTTGGTGCAAAGCGTTCTGATAAGAAGGGACAACTTATCGAGGAACTGATGGATCGATATGGCTTAGTTGGTCTTAATCATGGAGTTGGCACACACATGACTCCACGTGGACAGACAACGCCCATCGATCTATCTATGTGTTCATCTGGTTTGTCCAAAAGAGCTTCGTGGTCGATCCTAGGGGAGTCCTTTGGGAGTGATCATTTCCCGATTGTTATCAAGTTCGACGGTAGAGCTAATCGGGAAAGAGTCACTAGAGAGTCGTGGAATCTGGAAAAAGCAAACTGGGACGAGTACCGGCGTGTCACCAAAATTGCGCTGGAAAAACTCCCACCATTTGCTAGGTGCCAGGATGCCTGGAAGGCTATGTCGGAAGCGCTACATGAGGCAGCTTCCATATCTATCCCGCTGAAACGGCGTGGGAGAGAAGGCTTGCAACCTGTACCGTGGTGGAATGAAGCGATCGCTGCGGTCATAAAGGCTCGAAATCGTGCGTGCAACGCCCTTAAACGTGGGTATTCGCAAGATAAACTTGAGGCCTACAGACGGTTGAAAAAAGAGGCACAGGCCGCAGTGAGAGATGCTAAGATAAACCACTGGCGTAGGTTCTGCTCCAGTCTGAACTCACACTCCAAGTTGGGAGATATGTGGAAGGCAGTTAAAAGTATTAACGGCACTCAGTCTGGATTCAGCGTTCCGGCGTTGAAAAATGACAGAGAAACCGTTTTTACCGATAAAGGCAAAGCCGATATGATTGCACAGACAATCAGCTGGAATGCTTCCGACGCAAATCTGTTGCCCGAGTTTGTAGACCTTAAAGCCGCGGATAAAGAGAGAATCCATTATGCTCTCCAGGCTAGTGTGCTGGAAAATGATGACGTGCATGGTTTGAATGCCGACATCACACGGAAAGAGTTGGAGGAGGCTTTGCTTAAGTGCTCAAAAGGCAAAAGCCCGGGGCCGGACGGTATTTGCTATGAAATGTTGAAGGAAATCGGTAGTAGTGGGTTGGATAAACTACTGGAGTTTATCAACCTTTCGTGGGCGAAAGGAGAGGTACCAGACACGTGGAGAGAATCTACGGTCGTTCCTCTACTCAAGCCCGGGAAAGACCCGTCGGATCCAAACTCCTACCGACCAATTTCTTTAACATCGTCTCTGTGCAAATTGGCAGAACGAATAATAGCAAATCGCCTAAGGCACTACCTAGAGGTATCCAACCTGATTAACCGTGAGCAATCCGGGTTTCGAAAAGGACGAGGATGCACAGACCACATCCTGAGACTCCAGAACGACGTGAAGCAATCGATGTGGAAAGGAGGTGGCACACTGGCGGTTTTTCTCGACCTCGAGAAAGCTTTTGACCTTGTGTGGAGAGATGGATTGCTATGGAAAATGTCTACCCTTGGCATAGGCGGACGGATGCTTAAATGGATCCAGGCGTTTCTAAGCAACCGAGTAGCCAGGGTGAGAGTTGGTAACACGCTGTCTGACACTGTTCAGATAGCAAATGGCACTCCCCAGGGCTCGGTTCTTAGTCCACTCCTGTTTCTATTAATGCTACATGATCTACCAAGCAGAGAGGTCCATGGGCTACGAATGTCTGTTTTTGCTGATGATGTTGCGGTCTGGGTTACCGGTAAAAATTCCCACGATATGCAGCATCACCTTCAGGAACGGATGAACCAGGTTCAGGGCTTCTTTGCAAAGTGGGGATTCAAGCTATCAGCAAAAAAATCTGTAGCGGTCTGTTTCACCCACTCTCGAAAGTTCCGTCAGAACTCTCCGAAAATCCATATAGGTGGCTACGCCCTGGATTGGAGCACATCAGTTCGTTTTCTCGGAGTAATTTTCGACAGTAAACTGAACTGGGGTCGTCACATTGACTTAATAGTCAAACGGTGCAAACAAAGATTGAACGTGATGAGGCTATTAACTAGTCTCACGTGGGGCTGCAATAAGCAGACCCTAATGCTCTACTACCGATGCTCGATTCGGTCGGTAATAGAGTACGGTTGCGAAGCATTTGATAGTGCCTCGTCTACCTGCAAAGGTAGACTTGACAGGCTACAGCATGCTGCCCTAAGAACGGCGTGCGGGTCAATGACCTGCACAGGGCTGGCCGCTCTACAGGTCGAGTGTGGTGATCCACCCTTAGATCTGAGGCGCAAAATGCTGATAGCCAATTTCGCAACCAAAACAAAAATCATCCCAAACCACGCGGCGCGGGAGATTTTTGAGCCAGTCGGAAAACAGCAGACACGGAAATGGAAACAATTTTTCCATCGATACTGCTTCAGGAAAAAACAAAAAATTTCTAAAGCACCGATGGCCAAACGGGTGTCGGTACTGAACGAAATGGTTGCAAAATTGAAACCAAAGGAGCTGGCAACTCCTGCGATGCCACCGTGGAAATACAACCCTCCTCATTTTGACGAAGAGCTTGTAGGGTTAGCAAAAGAAGACCCAACGCTCTTACCAAGAGCGCTGGAACTTCTGGATACATACCGGGTGTCACGACTTCGCCTTTGCGATAGTCGATATGCCGGAGAAAATTTAAGTCGACTATCTATCGTAATAAAGTGAAAAACTCCTTGCACAGTATTAGATGTTTTATTAACGAATACAGTTCGAAAACTTTATCAAACGACGCGACAGATACAAAAAACAGTTTCAACTTCGATCAAGCAATGGCGAACAATGGCGAACAAGAAGCAGAAGGGACGAAGTAGTTCGCGACAGCCTTATATATACAAGCCCTCCAGGCTACAGGCTACAGGCTAAAACGTTCAAATATTCGCGCAACAATCCAAACACGCAACGTTGTGCAATACCCCATGCACCGCCTGCGCCGGAAATCCCAAAGTTTAGATCCAGGCACGCACCTGCGTTTACGCGGGCGTGACATACCTCCCCCCCTAAAGTCGGTGACGATCCTTCTCGTTATCGGCAATATCTTCATTCTTTGATCTGGGTCGATCCGGTTGGCTGAGTGTGGATCCGTTGACTGAATGGCTTCCTTCGTCGTCGGGTTTCCTGGTGCTCGTCTTGGGAACCTGCAAATCCAGAACAGTCGCGACGATGAGCCACCGCGAAAGAAAGACGTGGTCGAAGAACCTTCCGAGCAAGGACAAATGAGACGTCCTGCAGCTCTTTGTTCAGTGACGCGCTCTTCTTCCTGGAAACCTGCAAAGAAAAACTTGCGACCGATCCACTTTATCATTGCCTAGGATCGCCCAAAGAAAGAAATTAACTAAAGAAGGATACAAAGATACCCATACAAACTAACACTAATTTCCAATAACCAAAGAAATACTTAACCAAAGATTATACACCCTAGGATAAATAAACCTAATTGTAGCCACAGCTACTCCAAACCTAATTTAATCGAGACAGGACGTCAGCTACTATATTCTGTTTACCTGACCTATATTTGAAAGTCAGATTAAATTCCTGGATGGCAAGTGCCCATCGAGTCAATTTAGCGCTTTTGGAAACTGACTCGGTAAGGTACGTGAGAGGATTATGATCCGAAAAAATCACGATCTCAGATAACAATATCCAGGATTTGAATTTACTTAGAGCCCACACGACAGCATAAGCCTCTCTCTCTATAGTGGACCACCTCGTCTGAGTAGGGGTTAACTTCAGACTGGCAAAAGCAATAGGGACTTCTGCCCCTTCTCCACTCCCCTGGAACAAACAACACCCAACAGCCACTCCACTAGCATCCGTTGCTAATCCAAACCCTTTACTATAATCAATTGTGCTTAGGGTTGTAGCATTGGTAAGGTCGTCTATGAGTTTTTGTAAGGCGACCTGGTGTTTGCTTTCCCAAAGAATTTTGTTGGGAACACCCTTTTTAGTCAACTCAGTGATAGGATGGGCAGTCTGGGCTAGATTGGGTATGAAGTTGCGGAAATAACTGAACAACCCCATTATCCGCTTGACTTCCTTTTTATTTGTGGGAGGTTTGATCTCTTGTACAATGGCTATTTTATCGGGATCAGGTGCGACAATCCCCGAACCTACGACATGTCCTAAAAATACCACCTTAGGTTGTACAAACCGACATTTTTCCAGGTTTAGGGTCAACCCTACATTTTTAATGATGGTGAAGAATTGCAAAAGATGTAGTTTGTGTTCTTCCCAACTAGACGAAATAACGGCAAAATCATCAATAAACGGCTCCGTAAAGGATCTTATTGGTTGAAGAATCATCGATATCGCCCTCATGAAAGTATTTCCCGCCGATTTTAGACCAAAGGGCATTCTGCGAAACTCAAACAACCCTTCTTCACAAGAAAATGCCGTTAACCATGCTGATTCCGGATCTATAGGAATTTGCCAGTACCCTTTGCGTGCATCGAAACAGCTTATGAATTTTGCTCTGCCGACCTTCTGAAGTACGTTGGGGATATCGGGGATGGGAAAGCAGTCTCCCTTCGTATAACGATTAACATGACGATAGTCGATGGCTATACGGACTCCCTTTTCTCCCTTAGGTTCCTTCAAAACACAAACCATCGGGCTTACCATGGGACTCTGCGATGGTACAATGACGCCCTGGCGAAGCATATCTTGTATCTGATTAGCAACTTCTACCTTCAACAATTCAGGGGTTCTATAGGCTCTCAGGTGTTTGGGGGTAAAGTCAGGAGAAATCGCGATTTTGTGAGATACAACAGAACAAACTCCTAATGATTCTGAGAATATCTCGGGAAAATCATCAATTATGTCACATAATTGTGTGCGATAATCCTGTGAAAGATGGTCCAAACAGCCCTTTGCTACCCTACAACTCGGAGGTTTATCCTGACAAGGATCAAACTTACTTGGGAAATCAATCAAACCAAATTCGTGGTCCTTCTCGTATACTACAGAACAATTGTTATTAATGGCGGTTTCTATTCGGTCATGGTATTTCCGAATTTTATTTGCATGTAGATGGTGTTTACAGCCCTCAATTTCCACTAAATAAGAGTATGGTGCTTTCACCTTCACTATTACCCCGGGACCCTGCCATTTCTTCATAAATTTAGACCCCCCTTTTACAGGTGCTAAAATTATTACTCTATCACCTACACAAAAAGACCTATCACTGCTCCTAACGTTATATTTTCGTGCATAATTGCTCTGCTCTTGGTCTCCTGCAATTTCAGCAAATTCCTTAGCTAATTGTAGGTTTTGTCTGAGATCGGCTAAGTATTTGTACGGATTTTTACCTAAATGAAAAGGCAACTCCTTTTCGTTACTCCAAGAGTCTCTGAGGATAGCAAGTGGTCCCCGCGGCAAAGTACCATACACTAATGTATAAGGAGCAATATGAGTTGTAGATGACGGCTTCTCACGTAAACTCCATAATACAAAAGGAAGAACCTTAAACCACTCCTTAGGATGTGCCTCAACCAATTTAAAAATCATGTTCTTAAGACTCTGGTTACACCTCTCCACTAACCCGGATGCTTCAGGATGCCCTGGGGTGTTAAACCTAGGACTGCACCCCAAACATTTAAGAAAAGTCGTCGTTAACTGATTTTTGAAATTCGTACCACAATCGGAACTAATTATTCGCGGTATGGAAAACGTCATAAAGATCTGAATAAGGATCTCACATACAGATTTAGCATCTAATGACCTTAATGGGTAAGCCATCGGCCATCTAGAGAACAAATCGACAACAACCAGGGCATAATTGTACTTGGGTCGGATAGTCACACTATCACCCGCTGGAATTATGGGCCCTATACAATCCATAACTAAATGATTAAATGGTAGTTCATCTCCCCGTGGTATGGGAGTTATGGGGACCCGATCTCTTTTTCTAACAGGTGCCCTTAACTGGCACACGGGGCACGACTCACAATAGGTTTGGACTTGTTTCTCCATATCGGGAAACCAAAAGCTGAGTCGAATACGCTGCCGTGTACTCTTGGCAGCCATGTGCCCCGAATAGGGAGCATCATGCCCCATCTGTAACACTGCAAGTATACGACTCCTGGGCAAACACAACTGTTTTATGGAATGACCCCACTGATTCTCCTTGTGAAACAAAAGTCCCCGGTCGATATAAAAGTTTTTACGCTTATCTATACCTAGCAACCAGAAGGACTTCAGTGAAGGACAATCATGTTGCTCTTTAGCAAACGCATCGGGATCATTACTATCGTCTACCCCCTGACAATCATCGTTAATGGTTGTAAATCGAGCGTCGGTTCGTGAATCACTTCCGCCTGCATCAGCACCTGGACAAACATCATCACCCGCAACTACAGAAACACCTATGTCCTGACAAGTATCGGTCTGTGAATCAACTTTCCTAGCATCAGCACCTGGACAAATATCATCACCCGAAATTACAGAAGCACCTATGCCCTGACAAGTATCGGTCTGTGAATCAACTTTCCTAGCATCAGCACCTGGACAAATATCATCACCCGAAACTACAGAAGCACCTATGTCCTGACAAGTATCGGCCTGAGAATCAACTTTCCTAGCGTCAGCAGCACGAGAAACACCTTCACCTAGAATCAATGCAACATCTGGACTATGCTCATCATTACGAGGTTCATCTAAAACAAAATATTGTGAATTAGTTATTTCAAGACTGGGAACATTCACATCAGAGTCATGTGCATTTTGTTTGTTCTTAATAGGGTATGCAACGGTATCATACAATGATATCGTTTTTAATAAATTACTTACGGAGGGAGTGATAATAATTTGCTCATTAAGATTTGGGACGACAGCAAACCATGCACGAACCTTGGGTGCTAGGTTCACAATGTCATCACCCACAAGATCTGGTCGAACAACTAATCTAACACAACCTACAATTTCTGGTTGACCTTTAAGGCCGGATAATTTTATAAATTTATGTGGTACCCTATGAAGAGATTTGATTAAATCTTCTCTAATGCAACATACTTCTGCACCACCATCAATCAAAGCTGGAATAGATGGTAATTGATCGATAAATACATTCTCATAAGACCTAATGTGATAATCATCAACATCTATAATGGGACATGCTTCGGGACAGGGAAAAGATTTTTGACCATCAAACAATATTTTCCTATCAACGAGACCTCTAAAGGAATTTTCTGAATGAGAAGACAAATTTTTACCATCAACCAATGTTTTCCTATCATCGAGACAATTAAAGGAATTTTTTGACTGAGAGGACAAATTTTTATCATCAACAAATGTTTTCCTATCACCGAGACAATTAAAGGAATTTTCTGTTTGACAACAATTAATTCTGGGATTGGGTAAATTTGAGGAAGGGAATTTGTGTAGAGGACATTCCTTGAACGAATGACCCTTCTTATGGCATTTAAAGCATAAACCATACTTTTTATCCTTATCCATATTAGGATCAATGGATATTTTAGTCATTCTATTAGGAATGGGAGACCCTGACCCTTTATCTGTTGGTTTTTGGTTGTTGAATCGAGGCGGTCTAGTCTCATGCTCGTGTGTGGCCATGTAGCTATCTGCAACGCGTGAGAGCTCAAGGTGATTTAACCAATCATCCTTTTCCTGGGTTAAAATAAAATCTGCACAACTGGGAGACATTAGTTGTTTCAACCTATCGGCACACATCAAACTAACTAATTGATGGAAATTCTCATCAATATTCCTACTTTTAATATAATACGATAACGCTGTGTGTAATTCAGAAGCTACCTGTGAATAAGTCTCACCAGGTCTTCTTTTTACAGCATAAAACCTCTCCCTCAAAAGACTGGGAGTGACCCTAAATTCTTGCAATAGAATTTGCTTTAATTCCTCATAGTCACCTAACTGAACAACGGTCAATCGACTCAAGATTGAGCGAGCTCTATTATTCAAATGGGCCTGCAATATTTTGGGTTTCACATCATCATCAACTTGGTATGATGTAAACTGATTCTCGAGATATTGAAAATACCCCGGTATTGCAGCAGGATCTGAAGGAAACTCCGCCATTATACCCTTCATGGCATTTAGAAAGCGACTAGTGCGAACGGATAAGGAAACCTCAAGACTATTGTGGTCCTGAATCCTTTCACGTTCCAGCTCTAGTTTAGCTTCGGCAAGTCTGCGGGTTGCCCTATCCTCATCCAACCTAGCGTCAGCGAGTCTACGCTCCTGTTCTAATTTAGCTTCAGCGAGTCTGTTCTCCTGTTCTAACTTAGCTTCAGTAAGTCTGTTTTCCTGTTCTAACTTAGCTTCAGCAAGTCTGCGATTCGCCCTATCTTCATCTAACTTAGCCTCAGCAAGTCTACGGTTCGCCCTATCCTCTTCTAACTTAGCTTCTTTAGCCGCCAGTTCTGCTTCGCGCAATGCTAACTTACGCTCAGCTAATTCTGATTTGAAATTTTTGCTAACGTTAGTATCTTCACTAACTCTACGTGGACGCCGACTATCATCAACAAATTGATAGTGCTCCTCGCTAAGGATCCCTGTTGGACTATCATGCGCAACTGACTCTTCAACCGTAGGGGTTCTAATCATATTTACGAAACCTTACTACACAGAAGAAAAGAAAGAAAAACCTAACTGGGCAATCCGGCAACGATAAAATCTCTAACCTGAGATGTGGATCGGCCCTCCTTGCGAAATGGATGTCGCCACGTGGTCGAACTGAACGGTCTGAAACTGTCCGGACTCTTTCTCCAGCACTGAATCGTCAATCGTCGATCTTGCGGTGAGGATCCTCCTTGATCTGGTCGATTTGCGTCGAATCCCTGGTCGGTTTTGCAGATCCCGGTCGAATTCCGCTGATCCCGCCAAAACCACTGGATACCGCCAAAGTCGTTAGATCACCAAACTCGATAGAACTTCACCAACTCGATGAACTCTATCGCCCAGGACGAATCTCACCTAAAACTGATCGGTGTATCGACTGACTATCCCACCGCTGCCACCAAAAATTTCTATTGTCACGACTTCGCCTTTGCGATAGTCGATATTCAAACAGAACTGGAGAAAATTTAAGTCGAAATAAAGTTAAAGACACTCTTTAATAGTACTAGTTGTTTTATTTATCGAATACCAATCAAGATTATCGAAAAACTATCACCACGAAAACGAACAGATATAAAACAGTTTCAACTTCGATCAAGCAATGGCGAACAATGGCGAACAAGAAGCAGAAGGGACGAAGTAGTTCGCGACAGCCTTATATATACAAGCCCTCCAGGCTACAGGCTACAGGCTAAAACGTTCAAATATTCGCGCAACAATCCAAACACGCAACGTTGTGCAATACCCCATGCACCGCCTGCGCCGGAAATCCCAAAGTTTAGATCCAGGCACGCACCTGCGTTTACGCGGGCGTGACACCGGGATCACACCCGGATGTACACCGATGCCTCCAAGATTGGAAGCAGAGTCGCAGTTGGTGGGTTTGTCCCGAGATCTAGCTGTCGGTTCAGCCTCAGAGTGACGGACGATGTCTCGATCTTTACAGCCGAACTGACAGCAATCAAAAAAGGAATGGAGTGGATGGCCAGACCTGACGGTCCAGCCAAGCTGGCGCTGTTCACTGACTCGTACAGTTCTGTACTTGCTCTTAAAAACAGCGCTAACGCTAACAAATCCCCATTAGTTGCTTCAACCTTAGCGTTAATCGACTCGATTATGCGTGAAGGTAGAGAAGTAACGGTGATCTGGGTTCCCAGTCACGTGGGCATTACTCGTAACGAAGCTGCTGATCGACTTGCTAAAAGTGCGATCAAGCATGCAGAAGTCGAACTTGTGATCGAGAGAGAACTAGTAGACTTCAAGAGGGCCATCAGGAAAGAGATAATGCGTGAGTGGCAAAAGAGATGGGATGAGGAATCCCATAGCCGCCACTACTGGTCTATTGAGTCGAAAGTCTCTCAAAAAATCAAGTTCGCCACAACGCCCCGGTGCAAGGAAGTTGCCATTACCAGACTCCGTCTAGGTAAATGTCGACTGAACCATTATTTAAAAATTTTGGACTTGCATGATACGGGTTTGTGCGAAACTTGCAGGAGTCCGGAAACTGTTGAACACTGGGTGCTCAACAGGTCATCCTAGAGCCAAGATGAGAAGAATCTGCAGACGGTTCAAGCAAGAACCCACCCTGCCAGTCGTCTTAAAGTCTCCACGATGCCAGGACGTCATCTACTCCTGGATCAAGGATCACAACATCGCGCTGTGATCAACGACCGGCCATCCAGCTTAATCCGGGATTGAGGATGACAGCAGGACGGCAATCCAGGAACGGTTATAGTAGGAAGAGGAAAAAGGAAGAAAAAGAGTATTCTAGATTCATATTCTACTGAATTTTTCCTCTTCCTAAAGTGTTATTATTTAGCAATTTTCTGGCTCTTCTTATTTCCTTTTCTTCTTCCCTTTTTTTTCCTCCCTACCCCTACCCTTCTCTCCCATTCCCCATGTCTAAAAATACTATGTATAAGGACATTAAACTATCATAAAAAAAAAAAAAAAAAAAAAAAAAAAAGTTTGGAATTTTAGTTCTCTTCTTCGTGCGCTTTTGAGAGGTGAAGCTCTGTCCGATTAGTGTCGTTTGTGTTGTATTAATAAACTTTTGAGTTTTGTTAGTCTCGAATCAGTTGTTTCGTCGTCAGGCATCAATACCCGAGCAGAATCCCGTCACAACCAGCAACAATATTGCAACTCTTAGAAAATCTAAAATCACATAATAGGATATCCAAAATTGGATGCCATTTTGTGCCAAATGCTACAAAATGCTTTGGCGAATCTCCTTATCGCGAGGGGCTTCGCATATGCGGCGCTCGCGCTCAGGCTTCTTCGGTGCCCTCGTTCGTCAGTAGCCCCCCTACTAATGTTCATAGCCCCCCCACTCACTAAATCCTGCCTACGGGCCCGGGCGTGTGTAGACAATTTGCACCCTGCTTTTGCTTTCTAAAATTTTGATTTTTTTAACCATTGAGTTTACTATATAATTTGTTAATTTTTACTTTACTTTACCTCGTGATAATTCAATGCGTATTGTATTCCTTTTTGCGTATATAGACAATTTTATATCTGAGCTCGATTTACCAAGAGTAATAAACAGTGCATCAGCGTTGGTCTATTGTTTAGTTGTTTTTTGTGCCAAAATACAATCAGCGAACTCGTGAAATTGTATCACATTAGTGCAATGATGACGAGTACTTAAGTACAATAGGAGTACTTGAGTACTTGTACTTAAGTCCTTTCGCGAATGTGTACTTAGTACTTCTATTTAAGTACATTTTAGTGTACTTCTTGAGTAAGTACATTTTACAAGTAGCTAAGTACTTAAAAAATCGCTTTATTTTTATTTTAAAACTTATAATTTAAATTATTTGTAACTAGAGATAGCCCGTGAAAAATGACGGAAGTTTTAAAATACGGCGCCCGTTTCCTTCCCGCTTGCGCTACCGCTCCCGGTTGTTATCCGTTCCCTGTCGCTTTCCCGCTCATTTTTTCGCTCTCAGTTCCCCCCCCCCTAGATCCGATTCTACACACATACATACATACATACATACATACATACATACATACATACATACATACATACATACATACATACATACATACATACATACATACATACATACATACATACATACATACATACATACATACATACATACATACATACATACATACATACATACATACATACATACATACATACATACATACATACATACATACATACATACATACATACATACATACATACATACATACATACATACATACATACATACATACATACATACATACATACATACATACATACATACATACATACATACATACATACATACATACATACATACAAACATACATACAAACATACATACATACATACATACATACATACATACATACATACATACATACATACATACATACATACATACATATGTAAAACTCGAGCCATCAAGGAGATCTCCCAGACAGCTGAAGCTGCATCTTTTTGGATTTTCGCTAATAGAAAAAAGAAAGCGCTACAAGATGCACACGAAATGGTTTAGCCTTGTTTACATTGGGCGATAATCGTCCCGGCGATTTCAAGTTTTGTTTCGAACAGTTTTCTGCTGAACTTTGAAATTTCGTGTTTCAAGTTAGGAATTTGGAAATTTTTCTCGCCGAAGGGCGTCCGCCTGATCAACGGACGTGGGCCCACCTCTCTCTTAAAAGCGTCAATAAGTTTAAGGGCCGAAACGCTAAAAATGAGAGGTTCTTCTTCTGAAGACCTTCGGCGACGAAAGCTCGCAAAGAGTTAAAACACACACACATACATACATACATACATACATACATACATACATACATACATACATACATACATACATACATACATACATACATAGATACATACACACTCCCGCTCCCGGTCGTTATCCGTTCCTTGTCGCTTTCCCGCTCATTCTTTCGCTCTCAGTTGACCCCCCTAGATCTGATTCTACATACATACATACATACATACATACATACATACATACATACATACATACATACATACATACATACATACATACATACATACATACAAACATACATACATATATAAATACATACATATATACATACATACATACTTTGAATGAGCATTTAGTGCCGAAATATTGTAA
The DNA here is from genome assembly GCA_963978895.1 of Erpobdella octoculata. Classification (NCBI taxonomy): domain Eukaryota; kingdom Metazoa; phylum Annelida; class Clitellata; order Hirudinida; family Erpobdellidae; genus Erpobdella; species Erpobdella octoculata. The sequence continues at coordinate 25,486,694 of OZ022239.1, forward strand.
AAAACACATACATACATACATACATACATACATACATAAACACACACAGACACATATACATGCACATACACATACATACATACGCACATACAGGCTGTGAATTCAGGCCTACAATAGCGGCGTTCTCTATCATTGCTAACGTTGCATGCACTCTATACTTATACATACTTATATAACTATACTTATGTACATATAGACGTGTGGTTTATCTTTATAATTAGACGGACCCAAACAAATTTAGTAAACAAGGAGATTTGAACAAAGACTTTTTACGTAAATTTGCAAACACAACGTTAATTAATTTTTAAAAAACCAAAAATTATAAAATAATATTACGAAAAAAGATACTTTTTTCAAAAAACACGCAATTATTTATGTGTGGAAAGTGCACTACTAAAAAGTATAAAATAATTTTTTTTTCTTTTCCTTCTATATGTCATCAAGTAATCTTTGACTAAAAATAGAAGCGTGGTTGCTCATCCTAATCCATTTCCATCATAATCCATGGATTATGATGAGCGTCCCACGCTTTTATTTTTAGTCAAAGATTATTTGATGACATATAGAAGGAAATGAAAAAAATTATTTTATACTTTTTAGTGCACTTTCCACACATAAATAAAAGAGTGTTTTTTGAAAAAAGTATCTTTTTTCGTAATATTATTTAATTTTTAACAAGGCATTTTGGTAATATTTCTTAAATAAATACTTGGTTTTATGCTGTGGAAACAATCTTTTTCTGAAAAATAAATATTTTCAATGTACTTGAGTACTTGTACTTAAGTACAATTTGAAAATCTGTACTTGTACTTAAGTATAAGATAAATAATGTACTTGTACTTGTACTTAAAGTACATTTAACACAAAGTACTTAGTACTTATACTTAAGTACATTTTCTGAGTACTTACGTCAACACTGCATTAGTGGTATATTGATACATAGTTGATTCTCTCGGCTGTCTACATCAAAATTATTATTATTATTTATTACACAAAAATAAAACAAAACTCTACCCACCCCATTTTGGACATCCTTTTTGTTATTAATCCTGTACTTGCCCCTGCAATATGATTACATCATTCATCCTCTTACACCCAGTGGTGCATCCAGAAATTCCTGGTAAGGAGATGCATTTCAGAAATTTTTCAATTTTTTATTTAAATTAATGACCGGTAAGGGGTAGTCGTAAGTATTTTTTCAATTTTTTTCAAAGACTTTCACTTTCTCTTCCCAAAAAAAACTACAACCATTTTTCAAAAAACAGGTAATATACCCAAAAAATTTCAATTGATACTTTGGGGGGATGCATCTTCCCACACCTCCCTACTTGTACCTACGTATTTATAAAGATATTAAAAGCAATGTGTGTGTGTGAGCATTCGCTTATCACATCCAAGCCGCAGGAGCAGTCTGAACAACATTTGACATGCAGGTAGACTTCATTGATGAAAAGTTTTTGAAAAATTAAAAAAGTCTGTTATTTATTTGACGCATAGATATATCTATGATTTGACGATCAGAGTTGGTACCAAACTAGAGCCTTTTTTATGATAGTTTATAGTCTTTTACACCAAGGGTTTTAAGACTGAATTGGCTGTATGTAGGAAGCACATAAGTACCTCCTGTCGTGGATCAAAGTTTGATCCTTTTAACTGTCCCTCTTCCTTTATCCAGGCTTGGGACTGGCTCGCAATTAGCGAGGTGGAGTTCCAGGGGATGTGTTCGGTGCGGGACTTTATATAAGGGTTATCAAACGAATCGGGCCAAACCAAAATTAGTATGGGCCGAGGCTATTTAGCTGAGCCTTGGGTTTTTGTGGTAAGGAAAATGAACAGGACCGGGCTTGGGATTTTGTATCTATATAAAGGGTCAGGTTTTAAAAAAAATTGGTTTGTGCAGGGATTTGAAAAATAAATAAGCACATTTGGTAAATTTGCTTACATCAATATTAACACAAGTTTAAAAAATAAGTCAAGACAACTCAGTAACTTCAGTGGCGTAGCTAGAGTTTTTGTCACCCTGGGCAAAGTCTTAGGAATATGCCCTTAGAAAATCATATCTGTAAATTTTTCCACCAAACAGAGCTCATGATTGAAAAGAGCAATTGTAGTCGGCATTTTTTCATTTTTTTAAAACCTTAAACAATTTTGTTTCCAAAATTAGCTGATGAACGGGGGCACACGATGTGGGTCCTCCCATAAATTCGTCAATGGCTACAACTTACTTTTTTCTCCAGTCCCACTTTTTGGAGAAAAAGTGGATGAAGTTTAAAAAAAAATTTTTTTAAGTTTTTACGACTACCTTCTCACCAGCTATCCGCTATTTTTGGGAAAAAAATATAACATTAAAAATAGAATTTTGGAATCTGTAGGTTTTATAATTTTTGTGCCCCCTAAGGTTTTGCTGAAAGTACGAGAAATTTGAGTATAGTTAAATATTGGTGTTTACGAACTGATGGAATAGATTTAGTAAATCTTCTCTGCACTGCCTCGATGTTTTCAATCAAATATTTATTATGGCAGGGGTGCCAATACTCATGTAATGGACGAACATATAGGTATACAGAACGCCTTTGTTAGGATGGTTTGGTCTTTAGAAGTGAAAGAAAGATTTAGCAGACGGGCTCTTGTGGATGCTTTCTGTGTTATGGTTCTAATATTATGAACGAATGTGAGACTTCCATCAATGGACACTCCAAGATCTCTTGTTAGAAAAACCTGTGTAAATTGCTTGTTGTTTATGTAGTTGTAGTATTGAGGTGGTTGATAGTCTTTTTGGAACGATTGTAAACACGACATGTAAGACATTTAATTGTAACAGCTGTGACTTCTTCCATTGTCATATCGATATCATTATTATCATTATCTTTGGGGATGCATTCCCCGATGCTATATGTAACGTCGGTTGTCCGATGAGGAAAATCTTCAACAGGAGCCGGCGTTCAGGTTCTTATTTATTTAGACACCACAAGTTCGGAGGTACCCACAAACTTTATCAGCTCCCAAGGTACAACGCAGAGAAATCAAATCAACAACTTAGCACGAAGCCAGGCACAAAGCACGAAACAATAATTTAATAGCACAAAGCAAAGCACTAAGCACACAGCAACAATTTATTAGCACGAAGCAAAAGCACTAAGCACACAGCAACAATTTATTAGCACGAAGCAAAGCTCGAAGCACACAGCAACAATTTATTAGCACGAAGCAAAGCACGAAGCACACAGCTACAATTTATTAGCACGAAGCAAGCACGAAGCACCCAGCTACAATTTATTAGCACGAAGCAAGCACGAAGCACACAGCTCATATCATAATCTTTTTAAAAACAAATCCGTCATATCGTCACATAGCATAGAAATAAAAGATAAAATAATAGATATTTAATTTAATACCCCAGATAAAAAAAATAAATAATAAAAAAAATAAAATAATTATTTACGAATTAGTAAAAATTAGTAACAACCGTTACACTATACTTTGTACTCCATTCACGTTTCTCTAAACACTATGATGCGTGTATGAATCATTCCAATACGTATCTCAAGCATATCCCTGGAGATAGCTAACTCGGAATAAATGTGAATTATTTGGACCGTCGATCGGGTGTCCTAGTATTTGTTGAGAAACTCTTTGTTTATTGATTAGAACACAAGTGCATTTACAGATAATAAAGTTATGGTACAGCTTAACTTAAGTATATAACTTATACAGGGAGTAGGGCAAATCAAATAACCTAACCTTTGATAAGTATAACAAAGATATTATTACAAAATATTACTTTTAACACTTTCCCTTTTTACACACTTTTATTTAACTTGACTTCTCTGTCTGTCTGTCTATCTGTCGTCAAATTTTGCAATCGATTCTAAACTAACATTGTATCATTATTGCTAATGAATACGAGGTTACTTGAGAGGAAATACTTGATAGAAATTACTTTATATATATATATATATATATATATATATATATATATATATATATATATATATATATATATATATATATATATATATATATATATATATACTAGCAGTGCCCGTAGCGGCTTCGCTCGCATGAAATTAGAGAATTTGAACCGTGCATCCATAGGTGTCGGCTCGGCCCGTCGACAAATTGGCCCAGCCCGTTTTAAAACCAAAATTCCTGGCTCGGCACGGCCCGTCTAATTTGGGCCTGGACCGTTTTTACAGACCTAGAAATTCTATATACTTGATGAAAAACTTCGGTCCGTCCCACCTTGACTTCAGGTTTGGCCCGACCCGTCTGAAGACCCTAAAATCACTAAAATGTCTATATGGTTAGTGAAAAACTTCGGCCGGTACCACCTTGATTTAAGGTTTAGCCTGGCCCGTAAAAAGACCCTAAAATAACGGCTTGGCCCGACCGGTGATAAACTGGACTCAGCTACTTTTAACCGGCACAAAACCTCAAAATACTAAGTTTTACATCAGTAATGCTTTCAGTTGTTGAGTAGCAGTTATTTTAAAATCAAATAACCTTTATTTTGACCCCACATTTGAAGTCATGGAAACCAAAGTTTTAAAAAATGGTTAAAAAAAGTATATCTTTTTTTTTTAGTAGAGACTAAGTATTAATTTTTACATCTGTAGCAATTACAGTTGCTGAGTAGCATTTATTTTAAAAAACAAATAACCCTATTTCCACCCCACATTTGAAGTCCTGGAAACCATATTTTCAAAAAATGGTGAAACACGTATATCATTATTTTTAGAGTAGAAACTAAATACTAATTTTTACTTTTGTAGCATTCACAGTTTTTGAGTAGCAGCTACTTTAAAAACCAAGTAATCCTATTGTCCACCACACATTTAAGGTCCTGGAAACCAAATTTGTAAAAAATGGTGAAACATGTATATCTTTATTTTTAGAATAGAAACTAAATACTAATTTTTACATCTGTGGTATGTACAGTTTTTGAGTAGCAGTTACTTTAAAAAACAAATAACCCTATTTTCCACCTCACTTATGAAGTCCTGGAAATCAAATTTTCAAAAAATGCTAAAACACGTATTTCATTATTTTTGGAGTAGAAACTAAATACTAATTTTACTCCTGTAGCATTCACAGTTTTTGAATAGCAGCTACTTTAAAAACCAAATAACCCAATTCTCCAACCCACATTTGAGGTCCGTGTCAGGGGTCGCTCTACCGGACCTCCTGACAAGTGTATCTTGCACCCGTCGACCTGTCTAGACTCTCAGTCTAGACAGGAACCTAGACATTAATTAGCAGACATTGTTTTCTTGTTGTTTGTTGACGTGTTTCCTGAGGCTATATATATAGCGCTTTGAACCCCGCCAGTAGAGTCTAGCTATTTAGTATCAGGCGAAGTCCTGCTCGTTTTTACATTTGATTTGCGTTTATTAAAGTTGTTGTTGTCGTGTTGTTGTGTTGCCTTTTTTCCTGGTGTTCACGGCATTCCAGCAAGGAAGACTGTGACATTTTTGGCGGCAGCGGTGGGATCAAGTAGCAGGAAGAAAGAAGTGCTCTCCAGCAAAGTTCGACAAGCAAGTTCGGGGAGAAGATCTCACCTGTCGGTGAAGTTCTTTTTGGATCAGTTAACCAGTTACGAGGTTTTCTGTGGCTAGAATCGGCCGACCCATCCGTGCTCAAGGTTTGAGTTTCTTTTCGAGTTTTCCCGCCGGTCTGAGTTTAGATAAGTAGGTCTTTTATTTTGATACTTATCTGGTTAAAGATGGATAGTATGTCGTCCGGTGTTGAGGGTTGTGAAGACCCAGCGCAATTACCTGGAGGGAATGTGTCTCCAGAAAATTGAGAGGATGCGGGGAACGTTAGGAGGGAAGACACTAGTGGGTTTGGCGAAGATCCGACGTTGGGAGATCGACAAGGAGAACGTCATGAAAAGCAAAAGCGTAGAGGTATGTGGGATGGTGAAGAAAGGAGGAAAGAGTTGGAAATAGATAGACAATTGGAAAATGAATCGAAAGATAGAGCATTGCGAGAGAGAGATTTACAACTAAAAGAGATGATGGTAGAAGAAGAACGAGAAAATAGAAAGCTAAGATGGCTAGAATTAGAAGAAACAAGACGATGGAGAATAGAGGAACGCGAACGAATGATAGCGCGAGAAAATTTTGAAACTTCGGTTGAAAGTCGGGTTAGTCGGTGTATATCAAATATTAGACCGTTGGTGGGTGAATTTCCTTCAAATATTCAGGAAATTCCTGGTTTTTTTGAATTATTAGAAAAACAATTTATTATTAATAATGTCAATAATGACATTAAAGCCAGGATTTTACAATCATGTTTGACTTGTAAGGCACGTAGTTTAATAACCCGTCTTTCTCCTACTCAATTAGAAAATTATGATAGTGTTAAAACGGCGCTTTTAGCCGAACACAGAATCAGTCCTGCCTATTTAAAACAATATTTTCAATCTCTAACTAAAAAACCGGACCAAACGTTTTCTAGTTTGGCTTCAGAATTACATAATGCATTTTCATACTATGTTAAAAGTAGGGGGATTGATCGGAATTATGATCAGCTAATAAGTTTGCTGTGCGCCGACCGGCTCAAGGAGTTGTTACCGTTTGACTGTCAAAATTTCGTTTTGACCCAAGAACAAAATAGATGGTTGTCTCATGAAGAACTATCTCAAGTGGCCGATAATTATGCGGCTGCTCATGTTCCATACCAGTCATCGTCTTTTCGCCAAGTAGTTAAATCAGATAGTAGTCAGGTCGATTTAAGATCTGGCCGTTGTTTTGGCTGTAATTTGCCAGGCCATGTAAGAAAAAACTGTCCGAAACGAGAGGTTTCGCAGGTCGCAACATCGGCCTATATCAATTATTGGAGTATTGGTAACGAACCTTCTCATCCATCGTGTCCGGAAAATGATGTACTTCATAATCCTATTAAATTTTATGATAGGTCATTTATGAAAATAAAAATAAGTAATCTCCCACCTGTTGTTGCCTTAATAGATAGTGGAGCGGAAATCTGCTGTATAAAGGCAGATTTGGTTAGATCCTCGGAATTGGGTTTTCCGAGAAAAATTAAGTTATGTGGGTTAAGTGGCCAGCCACAGCTGGTGGATGTTGTGCAAGCACCTGTTATTTTAGTAGCAGTAGATCCTAATACTACCAATATAGTTCCTGAATTTTTGGAATGGTTGGCAGTTGTTCCCCACTTACACGAAGAAGCAATCATTACCCCTAGTGTAGCAGAATTAATACAGACTATTGCCTTATATAGCCTGCCTACCCCAACTTTGGCGTCTGATATAAAAACAAAATCTTGCCTTGAAAGCTCACTGGATACGGTGAACTCCGACCTAAAGACACAAGAAGTCGAAGTGATGACTGATCAGACAGTTCTTGATTCACTTACACCAGTTTGTGTAGCAGGAGTTATAGAAAAAATAGTCCCCGAGGTGCAAGTTGAGAGCCAGGCCGTTCACATGGATATTCCGGTCTCATCCACATCCGATCATATTCAGAAAAAACTGCAATCCGAGTTTGATGACATCACCGTTCTTCTGGACAACGAAAGGTCAAAGTTTTCAGTAATTGACAAAAAATACAAGCTTAAAGCTGACGAACACGATGCATTGAACGATGTCCTTGAAGAATCGAAAAAGAAATGGTCGCGAGAAGTTGAAACCTTTCAAGAGAGGATCGCACAACTAGTTGAAAAAAAACGATAAACTAAGTAAATCTAAGAAGAAACTGCAATATGAGTTCGATGACATCACTGTTCTTCTGGCCGAAGAAAAAGCCATCTCTCAGAGGTTGACAATTGCAAGAGATAACTTGGAGAAGGATTTCAGAGAAAAAGAAACAAAAATTCTCAACCTGATTCGACAAGTTGATGGGCTGAACGAAGATTTGACCGAATCAAACAGAGGGAGAAGTCAACTGCAGAGAGAACTTGATGACCTGGTTTCTTCTAAAGATGACATCGAAAAGAATGTTCACGAATTAGAAAAAGACAAGAAAGCTCTTGAAGCTCAGGTGGAAGCCCAGAAGCAGATGATCGAAGAGCTCGAAAAGGAAGTTCAAGGAACCGAAGAGGCCAAGTTGAGATTGGAAGTGAATATGCAAACCTTGAAAGATCAGTCGATGAGAGAGACGCAGTCAAGAGAGGAAATTGATGAAGAAGGTAGAAAGGGTTTTCTTAAAAAGATAAGATACTTGGAAGCTGAACTTGAAGAAGAGAGGAGACAGAAGCAGCTTGCAACAAATGCCCGGAACAAGCTTGAAGCTGACTTCAGAACTATTGAGGAACAACTTGCTAATGCTCTGAAGGTCAAAGATGAAGCTGTGAAGCAGTTCAAACGTAACCAGGTCCAGATCAAAAAATTCATGTACGAGGTCGAATTTATCAATGTAACCAAAGAAGAGATGTCAGATGCCAGTAAAGAGAGTGACAAAAGATACAAGCAGCTTGAAGCTGAACTTCTCCAACTTCAGGAAGATCTGGTAGCTTCAGATAGAGCCAGAAAAACTCTACATGGAGATTACGAACAAGATATCTATGAGCGTCATTATAACACCCGTAAGAAATATAATTCCTGGTTGCTGCTTTCTATGGTGACCCTACATTCTGATCATAACTCTCTCTTTTATCTCACGGAGCCGCCGATTTCCTCTCCCGGATAGGGGAGTAGTCTCTCAACACGGAGAGCTAGACGACATTTCTTTACTTGTCGTAATTATGTTTATTATTATGTTTATTATTTACTGTTATAAATTTTGAAATGTTGTTTTCTAGCATAAGCCCAGAGGCACATTGTACTAGTTGTATTTCTAGGGGCATAGGTTTTCTCTTTTGTGTCTTAGTTGCAGATTGTTGTGATATTCTATAATTAATGATATTGTTGAAGTAGTTGAATTTCTTTGATATGACGTGATGATGATTCCTTCGTTAATACAATTCAGACCGGTATGGGATAAACTGGACTCAGCTACTTTTAACCGGCACAAAACCTCAAAATACTAAGTTTTACATCAGTAATGCTTTCAGTTGTTGAGTAGCAGTTATTTTAAAATCAAATAACCTTTATTTTGACCCCACATTTGAAGTCATGGAAACCAAAGTTTTAAAAAATGGTTAAACACGTATATCTTTTTTTTTAGTAGAGACTAAGTATTAATTTTTACATCTGTAGCAATTACAGTTGCTGAGTAGCATTTATTTTAAAAAACAAATAACCCTATTTCCACCCCACATTTGAAGTCCTGGAAACCATATTTTCAAAAAATGGTAAAACACGTATATCATTATTTTTAGAGTAGAAACTAAATACTAATTTTTACTTTTGTAGCATTCACAGTTTTTGAATAGCAGCTACTTTAAAAACCTAGTAATCCTATTGTCCACCCCACATTTAAGGTCCTGGAAACCAAATTTGTAAAAAATGGTGAAACATGTATATCTTTATTTTTAGAATAGAAACTAAATACTAATTTTTACATCTGTGGTATGTACAGTTTTTAAGTAGCAGTTACTTTAAAAAACAAATAACCCTATTTTCCACCTCACTTATGAAGTCCTGGAAATCAAATTTTCAAAAAATGCTAAAACACGTATTTCATTATTTTTGGAGTAGAAACTAAATACTAATTTTACTCCTGTAGCATTCACAGTTTTTGAATAGCAGCTACTTTAAAAACCAAATAACCCAATTCTCCAACCCACATTTGAGGTCCGTGTCAGGGGTCGCTCTACCGGACCTCCTGACAAGTGTATCTTGCACCCGTCGACCTGTCTAGACTCTCAGTCTAGACAGGAACCTAGACATTAATTGGCAGACGTTGTTTTCTTGTTGTTTGTTGACGTGTTTACTGAGGCTATATATATAGCGCTTTGAACCCCGCCAGTAGAGTCTAGCTATTTAGTATCAGGCAAAGTCCTGCTCGTTTTTACATTTGATTTGCGTTTATTAAAGTTGTTGTTGTCGTGTTGTTGTGTTGCCTTTTTCTTCCTGGTGTTCACGGCATTCCAGCAGGGAAGACTGTGACAGTCCGGGAAACCGAGTTTTTAAAAAATGGTGAAACACGTATCTTTTTATTTTTTAAGAAGAATCCATATACCAAATTTCAAAATCTCCTCATTTTTGGTTTTCGAGATATACATTGTTTTAGAAAAAGTTTTGTTTTCCAGTGTCTTCCCCTTAGAAGCAAAATTTTCAAAAATCCTTTCTTAGTGGATGCTTACGCAATAAAAGTAATATAAGTTCCAAATTTCACGTTCCTAGGATGAGGCGTTTGAGCTCGGCGTTGATTATCAGTCTGTCTGTAAGGGAAACTGGCATTAACTTTCTCTGATTCGTCACAATTATTATCTTTTTATTTTATCATCGGTGTATTAACTGCTTTACAATTTTCCAAATTAAATCTTTCTAGGACTCTTTTGGCATATGCTGGTTGACTTAACTTTATTCTTCTGTATTGTTCCTCAAGTACTGCTTGACTATCTTTGGCCTCCTTAAGCTTTCGCAGGTACGTCTCTATTTGTCCGTTTTGCTCAGACTGAATCTTCTTGCTCGTCTCCAAGCTCTACTCCACATGTCTTAACCATAGGCGTATGGGAGTTTGATAAGGTGGGGGCAAAACCGGTCTCTGTCCGAAAAATTACAAGTAATTTGTAATCATGACATGACCAATTCTTTTGCATATCAATAATTTCACATTTTAGAAGCCAAAATTACACACTTATTATAACAAGCTAAGAAAATTTCTATTAATATTGTGAAAAGGCTAAGGCAATATAAAATTTTGATTTAAAAAAAAAGAGTTTCTGTTCTTTCGTTTGCCAAATGTGTCTATTATTTGGTTCATCTGCAGTTGAAGTAGGGAATTTGTAGCAACACGTTCAATGTTCATAATTGCAATATTATAGAGTCTCTCTTGTCCCATAGTGCTACGCAAGTAGGTTTTCATCCTCCGGAGTCCACTGAAAGATCGTTCTCCAGAATATGAAGTTGCGGGAATCACAGCAAGTATGTTTGGAAGAACACTATTAACGTCATAACGTCCCATTGTTTGGACAAGATCTGCAGCAGTCTCAAATTTCTTGAAATCTTTTACAAGCGTTATAGCAGAGCTGGATTCCTCTATGAATTTTAAAATAATTTTTTTCACTTTAAAGAAGATCAACGTTAATGCCGTAGTGTTCAGAAACAATCTTATAGCTATTTTGTTCTGGATATGTTTTGAGAACAACATCTCCCGGTGCGCAGAGAACATCTTGATCATTTTTTCGAAACGTGATTTCAGTTCAGTCGTCGCCATATCCAGACTTGAGTTATAAGCCGAAACACGGCAATAGTCTTGCTCAGAGTGAAAATGTAGATCACCACCACTTTCTTCGCCAACGAGTGCCTGTAGTGGCTTTTTTGCCTCCTTAAAAGTTAAATGGCTGTTTGAAATGCATTCTTTAATTTCCTTGCTGACAATCTCATTAAAAAATTTGTCATTTCTGCAGTCAAGCAAAGTTCTGATCGAGCATCATCTGCAAGATTTTGCGCCACTATTTTCGACTTCGTCGTTTTATTTAACTTATCCGTCAACTGTTTCCATTCATCGGTAAGTTTATCGATTCCCTTATTTTTCTGGCAAAAAGAGCACCACTTAGATCTTTCTGTTCAGGTTTGTTCATTTCTGTCAGATACACTTCAGCTGTTGTAACATAATCTTCATATCTCTTTGGTTTTGCTAATAAAGATTTTTCTCTCAGTTCACGAGATACAGTTTCATTTCTTGCTTTGTTAGTTTTACTTTCATCATTAACTTCTTGATCTTTTCTTTCATCATTAACTTTTTGATCTGGTGCTTCATTAACTGAAATTGGAAATTCAGTGTAATCATTGCAGTCTTTCAGTTTCTCTTGAAAGACAACATCTCTAGAAAGAACTACCTTTTTTGTTTCTTTAAGGTAAATGCGATAACGCTCATCCCCATCGTAACCAACATGATAACTTTTAACCGCTTTCTTATCCATTTTACGACGTTTACTATCTGGAATGTGAACATAGCAAACTAAACCAATGACACGAAGATGTTTGATTCTTGGCTTCTTTCTTGTCCACACTTCCTACTGTGTTTTATCCTTTTCTAATTATTTTGCTGTTCTATTCAGGACGTAGATTGCTGTTTGACACAGTTCTGCCCAAAATCTTGCTGGATATTCAACATCTGGGTTTGAATATTTCAGCGTTCTGGCCATCTCAACTATGGTTCTGTTATCTCTTTCAACAGCTCCATTTTGCTGTGGTGTATATGGTACTGTGAGTCGCTGGGTAATGCCATGAGTACGTAGAAGTCTTCTCACCTTTACATTGTCAAACTCACCACCATTGTCACTAAGTAATTCTTTTATTTTATGAACATCATTCTTGATTTTGACAAGCATATCTTTGAATGCTTCAAATATTTCTGACTTTTTCTTCAAAAAGAATATGAATCTCATCTTGCTGTAGTGATCTTAAACACTACAAAATAACAATACCCTCGGAAACTTTTATCAAATGGTCCACAAACATCAGCCGAGATCAGTTCACCTGGCATGGTTGGAGCATGACGTTTACCCTGATGACCAAATCTTTCATGATAAAGTTGTAGAGTGTTATTTTGTGTGACTGAATTTGCTTGATTTCTAGCATCCGAATTCACATCTTGAATATGTGCTTTGTACAACGTACCACGCATTCTTCTAGATCCTCTTACAATAACTCTTCCTTTTATGATTAAACAACACTCTGTTGATGATGACATGAATCCTGCTGTATGTGGATGTTTATCTAATGCTTATATCTTATATTTAATGTTATGCACAGGCATTGGATTTCTTCTTGGTTTGCCATCTGCTATCCACTTTGAGCAATTCTTTAACTAATGACGGTACCCTGACAATAATGACAGTTACCTTTAACTTTTGAAAAGGTTTTGGGTTGATGTTGTTTTACTGTTTTTAAAACTAAAACCTCTGAACTTGCATGTGTTTTTTCTGCATCTCCTAATTTAAATTCTCTTTCAAATAAACATAACTTTAAAACAAGCTCTTCAATAGACTGATTCTCATCTGATAGAAGCATCCAACTTGATTTAAATGACTGAAAATCACTTGGCAAGATGTGAAGAATTTTGCAAATTAACATCATCTCAGGTAATTTCGATTCACTTTTTGCTTGTAATCCATTATTGAATTCATTCCACATGGTCCTCAATTTCGCTATGTTATAGGAGACATCGTTTTCAGAATTACACGAGAAACTGAAAAAGTTGGCACACATACAAAACAACTGATCTTTTGAAGATGCCTCGAAGTTTCGTTTTAGTTCTTCCCAAACTTCTCTTGCAGTTTCCTTGTCCATTACCTTTTGGTAGGTTTCTTCTGATAATGCACTTGTAAGCATTGACTTGTCATACCTGTTAGCCTTGCGAAATTGATCCGACTTCTTTTTTAACTCTCTTTTTTCTAGTTCAGTAGACGGTTCAGATAACGACTCTGGTTTGATTATTTTGCCATCAATGACATCCAGGGTTCCATCATGATAATCAAAAAAGTCACGTATTCTTCTTTTCCAGATTGGCCAATCGCTCAAGCCACTGAGAGGCTTTATATGCAAATTTGCTAACTCCATAATTAAACTTTAAACTTCAAAAAGAAATTTAAAAAGAAATAACTCGTTCTAATTCTTAACTTTATCAAACAATTTTAACAACAAACTGGGCACATAACCTGTTGAGAAAGACTCTGTCTATTGATTGGAACACAAGTGCATTTACAGACAATAAAGTTACAGGCTCTAGCACAGTGTTCAAATCCGGAAGATATTCAAGAAGCAATAACCTTACTAAAATCAACTAACGGTTTTCTGAAATTTATTTATTTTTTTTTTTTTTTTTTATTGAGATTTAGCATACGCCTTATCAAGACAAGTCTTGCTCAAGGCGAGAGAGGGAGGGTACTTGCAAAGGCAGCCATTTATAGGCGCCTACCCCTTTAGCAAATGCGAGTGAACTCCTTGCTTAAGGGAGTTACGCTGGTGACGCCGGTGAGGTTTGACCTGCTGACCTAACGATCGACAGGCGAAACTATTTTAATTGGCGCCCACAATACTAGTCGCAAATGTGGCAGCAAAACTCTCATTTTCCAGCATGAGTAAAATTTTAACATAAATTTTTAGCACAACGGTAGAAAAACGTTTAGGTAAGTAAGTACTGGTGCCATAGATATCTATGACTGGTGCAAATTTTAGCATGGAATGCGAATAATATCAAGAAATGTTGACTTAAACAACGTAGTGGATATTTTTGCAGCATTTTCATGTTTACGAATTGATAAACGGTTAGACAAGTTGAACTCAGAAATGCGAGGCACGTTGAACTTATGTGAGCCACCACATAAACCACATAAGCCACCATAGACATACGATAGGTAATGGTAAAGGAAGGCTGAAGTAAGCTTTGCCCAACCAGCTGGCAAATGGATACCGTGGCAAGAAACGAGGTTCTTGAATAGGGGGTAGGTCTTTTTCCACTAGTTTAGGAGGATTTAAAACGGAAACGGAGTTGTGTCTAAAATATCAGCACCATGTATTGAAAACTGACAGTCGTTGTTGTATTGAGTTGTTGCAGCAATGATGGTGGTCTGGTGGTGGTTCAGTGAAAAACTGAGTAAATTGCTTTTCTGCTTCTGCCTTTAGCAGACCGTAATCAGCACTGTATTGTGTTGTAATTTTTTCATGATACAGCAAAACGTACCTTGGTCATGACCATTACCACTAAATTGGGAATCCATTTCACCAATAATCTTAGCAAGGCTTGAATAGTACAAAAATGTTCAATGGCAGTCTTTGGCAGTTTGATCTAGTAGAAATACTGTTGTCTTTTTTGCCAACTATGGCTTGTCCTGTAGGGGAAGCAGAGACGGATTATGCGTGGATATCTTGATATAACAAGATATCCATGTATCTATGGGAAATGGGGGATGCATTCCCCACCAGAGTATCAATTAAAATTTTTTTGGTAGAATACTCAGTTTTTGGAAAATGACTGTATACTTGAAAGTAAAATTATTGAAAAAATATACCTACGACTATCCCCGGTCATCAGTTTTTTGGAAGAAAAAACGGAAATTTTTGAAATTTTGTAAAAATGCCTACCACTATCCCCGGCCATCAGCTTTCTTGGGGAAGAGTCTGAAAAATTTTGGAAGTGCATCCTTCTCAACTAGGAATTTCTGGATCCGCCACTGAGAAGACTTTTTCTTTCCAACTCTTTTTTTTTAATTTTGTTTCCTTGAACAAAAATGGTGTGCCCTGGGTGATTACTTTTACATTTTGTGTCCTTTATGGGCGATTACTTTTACATTTTGTGTCCGTTATGGGCGATTACTTTTATATTTTAGCTGTTGTTCTGGCTATTAGCACGTTGACCGTCTTTCTCTGCTGGGACTACACCTGTGTTTGATAGTATTGTTTTCAGCACAACCAGCCCAAATAAAAAGTCAAAATCACATATTGCAGTCAGCAAAGCTATTCTATCTGTATACGTTTCTGGATCGTGCCCCAAAACTAGCCAGGAACGTAAATTGCGTGGGGGGGGGTAGAAGGAGCATTCCCCCCCCCCTGATTTTCAAAATTTGAAGTTTTTTACCTAGAGTTTAGTATATATTTTTTAAATTTTTACTTTATTTGACCTAGTGATGATTCAATGCGTATTGGAATCTTTCTGGCGTGTGTAGACAATTCCCCCCCCCCCATTGATTTCCAAAATTTAAATTTTTTACACTTAGAGTCTATTATATAAATTGTTTATTTTAACTTTACTTAACCTCATGATGATTCAATGTGATTGAAATCCTTAATTCAACAAGGTTGATGAAAGGAGTTACCTCCGCGAGACAATCCCTTAGTAGTGGTATTGATACAATGTTGGTTCCCTCACAGCTGTCTACAGCAAAATTATTATTTATTACACAAAAATAAAACAAACTTCTCTCCATCCCATTTTGAACATCCTTTTTTTTAAATAATCCTGTACTTGTCCCTGCTATAAGATTAAATCATTCACCCCCTTTACCCAGTGGCGGATCCAGAAATTTCTTTGGGGGATGCACTTCAGAGATTTTTCAAATTCTCTTCAAAAAAAGCTGATGACAGGTGAGGGGTAATCTTAAGGATTTTTCCAATTTTTTGTTCAAAAACTTTCATTTTCTCCTCCCAAAAAAGCTACGGTCATTTTCCAAAAACCAGGTATTATACCCAATGAAATATCAATTAATACTCTGGGGGGATGCATGCTTGTACCCAGGGCCATCAAAAAGGGGGCTGGCGGGGACATCGCCCTGGGCCCCCCGCTGGTCTGAGGGCTCACCACCGTTGAAAAAAGCACTATCAACCCTTCTAAAATTTACAACAGACTTTAATAATAAGAGCAACGTATTTTTTTAATTTGAACTCTTTTATTACAACAAAATTATTTCCTTCTCTCACCACCGGAATTTGAAAACAGAACTTCAACTAATAATGCAGCAACATTTCAGCACCGAAATGAAATCCATCAAGCTGTAAAATGTCTTTGTGATCTAGGCATCAATTTGATCTTTTTAATGAAACCAGATGTTTATAGAATTAATTTTCATCTTCGTTCTCATCTGACCAAATTTAAGGTTTCTCCACAAGGTTCTTCAAATCATTATCACTTTCATTTTTTTCATAGCGTTAAAATATAGATCTATTTAACTAAATATATTTTTGCTGAAAAACATAAATTTTTGTTGTTTTCTACTCTTGTTCGCTCTATTTCTCTTTTTCGCTCTCCCGCTGCCTCTTCCTTTCTCGCTCGCTCTTTCGCACCCGGTCTCTTTCTCGTTTCCGCTCACTCTCCAGTTCGACGCTCCCGCCTGCTCTCCCGTTCCCATTTCCTGTGTGTATGTATGTATGTATGTCCTTTGTGCATTGCTACACCATTTGTTCGATCGTTATGAAATTTTCACACAACATTGAAAGTCAATAGAGGAAGATTTTTGTAGAAAAAATTGAAATCAATAACAAAGTGAGCAGAGCGGGAGGATGAGCGGAAACTGAAACGGGAGAGCGAACGGGAACCGAAACTAAAGAATGAACGGGAGAGCAAGCGAAACCGGAAAAGCGACTGGGAGCCGAAGAGCGAGCGGAAAAGGGAGAGGAAGCGGGAGAGCGACCGGGAACGGGAACTGGGAGAGTGAGCGGGAACGGGAAAGCGACCAAGAACGGGAGTTCTAATAGACCCACCAAAGTGAGTTGCCCCGGGCCTTCTTCATCCTCTCGACGGGCCTGCTTGTACCTACGTATTTATATAAATATAAAAGATAATGTCAAGTAATGTGTGTGTGAGAGCATTCGCTTATCACATCCAAGCCGCAGGAGCAAAATTTGGCATGCAGCTAGACTTCATTGAATATTTTGAAAAATTAAAAAAAAATATGTTATTCATTTGATGTTTCACTGGCAAAAAAGATAAAAAAAGCAAAACACTGGTAACCCTGTCAGTAAGCTACATAATGGCGGGAAAATGTTTTCCCACCCCCTGGAAAATGCTGAATTTACGTCCCTGCAACTAGCTCTGGCTTCTCCTAATTAATCTGGGAGAAAAACTTTTTAATACGATCATAGTTGTTTTAATGTATTTTTACACGATTCGTTCTTGTAATTGTTTAAAATAAAAGCATTTTACTACAAGGCGCTATATAAACTCATTTTGATAATACATTGATCATGACGATCATGACATTGATTGACACTAAAGTGGAAAGTTGAGCCGTGGACCTTTAACCTTTTGCATTCAATAATGACGCTCTATAGCAACTCGGTTATCATAAAGAGCATTAATAACAAATATACGCCATACTATTAAACAGGAGAACAAACTCATGTTTCTGAAAAAAAAATGAGTAGGACCAGTAGGACAACCGGAAGCAGTTTGATTTGATTTGAGTTAGCCTGCCCAAAATAATTGCTTCATACGTATACAAAATTACAACAATAAAATAAAACTTGTATAGCATAATTTTAATAACGGTTTATCCTAATTCAGATTTAAAGTCTTCAGGACACTTCGTTTCTTGCGCTGCGCCATTTTGGGAGTCCCGCTGCTAACTGTGTTTTGCTTTTGCATTTGTCGCTAGCTCTACTGTTACGACGATATTTTGTAAATTAGTTTCTATATCGAAAAATGTGTGAAAAGGGTTCTTGTTTGTCATGTATAGCTTATATTTTGATGGTTTTGGGCACGGGGGCATGTTTGGCGGCGTTTGGCGCGCCATTTTGGCTTATCACAAAATCCGACTCCACTGTCGTTGGTAATGTTCTCAGTGGAGGGGCTGACATGTTTGGGGTGGATCGACCTTATACAGCCGAGGGTCTGCTTGCTCGGTGCACTGAAACCGGCTGTGAATGGGTTTGGCAAAATGACTTCAAATTAGAAAAAGAATTCGAAGGTTGGTTTTTTCTGTGATATATGGCGATTTTTTTTATTTAACGGTTATTAGTGTTTTTCTGGTTATGACTTCATGAGTGCGTTTTTGGTCTTAGTTTAATCGGGTTAGTTTTTGTTGTATTGAGCAGAAATGTTAATAATGAAACCCAAACTGAGAAAAAAAACTAATCAAGTTATTTTTTAGTTAGTTTCACTTATATTATAAGTCTTTATTATTATAATATGTACATTATTTGAAGTGCAATTATAATATGTACATATACAATATAGTGATTAATTTTATTTGAAGTGCAATTTTGTTCCCTGTTATTATTATTTAATAAACATCTGATATGTATATAATGAAATTAAGAAAATATTATATTATAGCGTCCTGGGTCAATTTTGATGGGAATTAACCGGTATTTAGAATGTCAGTAAAACCCAATAAAAGACTAATTTGAAATCAGATACATTTAAAAAAAGATTTAATTAAAAATTATAGCATTTTAGCAACATTTAGATGTCAGCATAAGATAGTCCAGAAATTATTTAAAGTCATTAAATAATTTATTAAGATAATGAATTAGTAATTTATTACATAAATAAATGTAAAACTTATTTATGTTTTAAATTGTGTGATAAACGTGAAAAGAGCTTCAGCCCACCAGGACAATAGCAGTTTCTCGACTTATTGCCCTGGCAGACCGCCATAGTATAGAACTGACTGCTATATCTGTGCCTTTTTGCAATTATTCTTTCTTTTTGGTTGAATTTTCTGCTCACATGTGTATTTTTTGTACTAATTATTAACTCCAACTCGATGTTTTACAACTGTTTAACAGTTATAAAGTTATGCTTTAACCATCATGGTTCATAAGTTTTTTTTATTGTTGTCTTGGGGGATGGACATTCTATACACTTTTTTCATCATCTAAAATGATTTTTCTTTTCAATTAGGCATTCCATACACTTTTCATCGTCTAAAACAAATTTTATTTTTGAATAGATTTAGGTTTTAAACAGTAAGTAAGATTATTACGGCTAATATATTTACCATTTTAACAATTCTAATTTTATATTGTTATATATAGTTAGCAATAAAAAATTTTCAGATTGGCAAAAAGCAGCCCAAGGTCTGTATGCTGGAGGCGTGATTTTGATGCTGGTGGCCGCTCTGATATCCACCTTCCATGTCTGCTGTTGTTGCTGTAAGAGTTCCTTCTCCATCCGATCAGCCCTTGGAAGTCTGGAACTTGCTGCTGGTATGAGATCCTCTCAATACTCACCTAACCATTGCTAAAAATTGCTATTTTATTGCATTGGTTTATAACTTTACTATTCTTCTTACATGAATAGAATAATATATGTAAGTTTGTTTTACTCAGTTAGACCCCATTTTTTTAAATTATATGTATTTCCTGAGGAATATAGTGGCAGAAAATCTAGCTGATTTGTTGTACCAGCTCTTCTGTAGTTTGTGTGTCGTGGTGGCATAATTGAATCTTTGAACGAGCTCTCATCATCATCATTGTATATAATTTTCTCATCCCATGATTCGGGTCACGAGGTTTTTTGTGAGAGTAATTATTTATTGTTGCTGTTATTACTAACTAGTTGGCATATTAGCGTTTTTACAACTATAATTGCTTTGTTTGCCATACTTGTTTGGCTCGCATAGAAAAGTTATGGCAAAAATTGTAATGGTTTTAAAATTAAACTTGGTCAAGTTTTTAAGTTGCATTAAAATTTAGAATTTTTTTCTTATAAAGATTTCAAATAACTGATTTTACAAATCAGTTTTTGTTTTAAAAATATCTTTTATGTTATATAATTTTATAGTCTTTTCAGTTGCGATTTCAAGTAATTTTTAGCAGGGGTATTTATAAATTGAAGAAGGGGTAATTATAAAAAAAGTTGGTTTTTGGGACAAACCCCCAGAAGCTAAGCAACTTTTAAATTGAATCTTGTTCGTGTAATAAATCAATAATTTATATTAATAAGTTTATTGTGAGAGTTGAAACTGCAAAAATAAAACTAATCAAATAGACATCTCTCCAGGTCTTCTTGATATTCTACAATGTTGAAGCGATTTTTTATGATGAACTTTTGATACGATATAGTTTTGCTGAGATAAAAATTGTAAGAAGAAACTAGTATGCTGTATGACCTAATTTTGACATTCCTCAAAAATCAAGCGTGGTTTATTCTCGTGATACAATGTCTAATAAATTAAAGGTTTCTAGTTATATTTAAAGATATCAAATTGATGGCATGCATTGTCTGCCTTCTTCTACCTAAATAATGATTAAAAAAATTTAAATATGATAATGAAAACATCTCTTTTACAGTTTTTGTATACAAATTCTACCTAATTTTGTAGGTACATTTCTGCATAATTAACTGCTCAAACTGGAAAACGGCCTAGAATCGTTGGATTAAATTCTCAGATAATTATTTGATTTTTCAGTCCTCTGCATGGCAGCATCTCTGGCAGTTTACGGGTCGTTTGCCTTCAAGACAGGCAAGCTGACTGATGCTTCGTTGATAAGTAACTCGACAACCTTCTGCTGGGGCTTCTACTTGGGAGTTGGAGGTGTGGTGGCATGTCTGGTGGCATCCCTGCTCTACTTCATTGACGGTTGCTACTCGAAAAACTATGAAGGGTACCATATGACCCGTGTTGTTTAATGTCCTTTTCTCTCCTCGTGTCCTCCCGTGTGCGTGGAAGATGAAAGAGACCACATGCTTCTTCTTCTTAGTATTTTATATTCGTGTACATTTTAATTAAATTACCATTTTATTTGGAAATATTTGTTCATTTTATAAGCAAACACTCGGATTTTTTTAGAGAAATGCTCTGTTTTAACGAGATTTAGAGTAACATGCATGCATGTCCAGCTTCTCAGCGATTTATTGGCGACCCTGTTGCTATGGGGGCAAATTGGATTTTGATAGTAATATATCTAAAATCGTTCATTTTATCCTGTTTTTTAAGAACAGTTGAAATCATGTAACAAGCTGTATTCACAATTGTGTTTATTATTCTTATCATTGTTATTATTATTACTTTACCATTTTTGTGGTGCCTCATTTTTATATGGAGGGACTCATGTTTTTTCAATGGAATTTCGCATGCCATTTTTATTCTAATAATTGACTTCCTCTATTACTTTCCAGCTACTATAGTTGTATTGCTGAATTCTCATGTTCATCATTATCATCATCATTATTATTATTTTTATTATTATTTTTATTATTATTGTCATTATTAATGCAGATTTCTTTTTGTCGGTAAAAAACAGAGCTATGTTTTCTTCATGAATAGTTGAAAGTGTTTCATGCAGTTGTGGTTAGTATGCTAATGCAAGATATGTTTTACAAATCATGAAAAAGTAGGATCATGTTACTTGCTTATCTTTATCATCCATTGCTTTTCTTTTCCATAGCAATTTGATTTCATTTGTAAAACAACGTTTACATAGATTTAGTATTATATCTATGTACAAATTTGTTTATAGAGGTGGGATAAGAGTATTAAACTGTTCATTATTTGTGAGTTTTTGTCCTTTTAGTGTATTTTCTGATGATTCATACAATTTTGAACTAAAAAATTATGGAGAGTTTATAAAACTAAATTGATTCATTATTCTTTAAGAATTCTTTTTTAATCTTTAAAATAGATCTGAATTATAAATAAAGGCAGTTTTTAGAAATATTTTTTTAATCTGTTGATTGGTTGTATTTGTTTTTTTTTTTATTATCATCACTATTATAATTTTATTATTCCATGCAGCTACTTATCTATAACTACTTAAAAATTTAGCGACCTTTTTTGGTGAAACAGCGTTTTGTATTCTGCCTAATCGGCTCTCCTGATTAGTGTTAATAAGATTTAAATTTATTTTGATTAAATTGTTCATGCAAATTTGTATTTTCTGGTTCAAATCATGTTCTGTCATGCACAAATATTACGCTGTTCATTATCTTGTCATCCGTTTGCATGTATCCGTTCTATTTTGAAATATATTTGTGGGGTGTGCAAAACTGAGGTTTGAAGTATCCCTTTCATTAACAAGTAGAATTGAAAGTCGTGTTGTGCTTATTAAAGCTGCTTGAATTGCTGTTACTGTTTTGCTTCAGTGCTCTGTAGCCAGGTATATTTCTTTCTTTGTCACCTAAATAGCTATTTTTTGCATTGGTTTACATATATATATTTTTCTAAAGCTTTTAAATATTAAATCAATATTTGAGGTGGTTGTTGTTTTCTTTCTATCTTGGCTTGAGAAGGAGTGTTTCGTGAATAAGCGAAAGTAATTTTTTAAATAAAATTCCTTTGATGAACAATTTCAGGGAAGTTGCCGATGATGAGATATTTTACCGAGGCTTGATCAGTTTTGAACTGATTGAACGATGTGGGGGAAGAATGGCACTTATTGCTGAAAACAAGGCTGATTCACTCAAGGAAAAACTGTTTTAAAGCTGCGTCTCTAAATAAAGCGAAATAAACAGTTTGCTAAATGACTGAATGATTGTACGTTTGGCTCCTCACTTGAGAGATAGTAGTTGTGCAGCAGGAAATGCAGCTCAAATTTGGCTCGCGTTGTTTTTCGTGATTCACGCGGCTGGAATGAAAGTTTTGGAAATAATGAACTTGATTGATGGATGGTTCATTCTATCTTTAAAGGAGGCTGATTCAGTTATTAGTGGACTTGAAGGCCACACTGAACAGATGTGCTCTCAGATTGTTTCTAAACTTTCAATTGTTAGGTACTATTTCAAAGACTCGGTCTTAATGAAGTAAGGTGATTGAGTCGACTGACCATTATTGTGATTTACAATGTTAAAAAGTCTAGTCCGTTGCAGGTTTTTGATGTTTACTAATTTATTGCCATAAAAATATAAATATTAGATATATTATTTTGGAATTAAATTGATAAAAAAATGCGTGGATTAGATTTATCTGCTGCTAGGCTGAGATCAAGATGATGAAAGTGCGGTAGAATTTCTTTAATCTTTCTCTGTGTCGATCAATCTAGACTAGTTTTTCTCTAACGGAAACAAAACGCAAGTATATATATAAAAAAAAAATAATAGTTTATATCATAATATATTAATTATTTAAAAAACAGGTAGGTAGGAGCTATTTAAGTTAGTTAGTTTGATTGATTGATTGATCGGGTGGTAGGTAGGACAGATTTTTGTTTAGGCAAAGACAAATCACAATCTGCTTTTCAATCTTGATGTTTGTTTAACATGACGTAATTATTATATATATGCGAACATTGGCTTCCTGAATTGAATTGCAACAGATCGAAACTTAATACTGAAATAGCCGAATGCCTAATTCAACTTTTAATGGATTGTTTGAAATAGCTGCGTTCTTCCTGGTTGTTTGCTTTTCGAATGCTATAAATTTATCATGCTACTCTGGAAATTGGTTCAATAAATCCTCAGAATTAGCAGCAATTAAATGCGACAAATCCAAAATATGTGGCATCGCGTTAAAACAAGTCGGATTAGGTTTATATAGTGGTTTTTATTAATTTGTATGTTTTTGATATTTGCATTTATAACGGCTTATTGTTTTGTTTTATTCTAAAAAAACTACAGAACAATCATCAGATGTGGGTTGTTTTGACGTCTCGAAATTCAGCGGTTCTTTTCGTCAGAAACTTGTGCCTTCCCTGTTGCCGGATTACTCGGCAATTTATCTGTGCGACTTCAAGTTGTGCAACTCAAAGTTGAGTTTTCAGAAGCTCAAACATGAAAGTGAAGTAAAAAATAGAAGACGAGGCGATAAAGAATGGCAAAAACTGGCGAAAGTAAACCTCAGAAAACGAGGAAAATCGAGAATGATCATGAAGTTTCAGGCCACAAACAGTTCAGTTTTTGAAGAGACATTCCTGAGAAGGGAAAAATTGGAGTACGACGTATTTGACATAGGGGAGACCGGGGTTATATGTTACAAATTTCACTTTTTTGTAAATTGGCTGATCCCTATAACCTTAATTTACCTAAGGCCAGTGGGGTTTAGTGCAGCAACATGTTACACTAAGATGAGGATAAGTAAGTCCTGTTATTAGTTCATGGATTTTTAGGAATTATGATTTTAGATGAACCACTCGAATGTAACAAATAACCCCACTACCGGGGTTACATGTTACAAGGACTGGGGTTACATTGTTACAGATGCATAAAAGACATATTTCGTAAATGTAAAGGGATTATTGTACAGGAACACCTCTAACGATACAAAAAATATCATACTCAAATGATTCGCCACAAACTAGGCTTCTCATCCAACCATCACAAGCTGAGTTGACGTATTTTTTCAGCGGTCCAAATACGCTGCGGTCCAGCGGCTGTAGCTTGTGCGAGCAGTGAGATGGAAACGTGAGAAGAACGACTCCATTCAGTTTGCAGTGGTCGATAACCTCAATCGACATGTGCGATTCGTGGTTGTCTTACAATATGAGGACAGGTTTCCCTGGTGAGCATCAGCTTATCATGCGGGGCTATATGTTACAAGTGTAACCCTATATGTTACAAGTGTAACATATAGCCCCGTTACAAGTGTAACATATAGCCCCAATGTGATTTTTCGTAAACAACAAGTCACTACTAATACAACGGCCCTGCTACATCGCTAGAAATTGTCTGATTATCAGCACATATCACCATGCTACCAACATGCAAAATATGACAACAGAAGTAATCAAACTAGCTGCAGAAACAAAAAAAGTGCACACCTACCTGGAAAAAAGATATCGACTCGAAAATAGTTTATTTGCTACAACTTTATCAGTATTGTTTATATTTAAATCAGCATCGCCAGATATTGTCAGGTTCACTGTGTGCATGCGTTGAAACATAGATATTGACTACAAATAAATTTACACCATAGATATTATCACTGTAACATGTAGCCCCTGTAACATTGAGCCCCGGTCTCCCCTAAACAATGACGACGATGCTTCAAAAGAAAACGCCAGCAGAAGACCCTTTTTTGATTACGGCCAACTTAATTGGCCTAAAAGCATGCCACGGCCAAGGTCTAAGAACAAAACTCATGTAGAAGTAGAAAATAAACACAACGTTAAGCAGATTCCCCTGTGGAAGTTACTATGGAAACGAGATGACGGTGACGTTTCAACTGGTTCATCTCAACAAAAACTTTCAGTTCAGCGTAAACTTGGATATCTGCAAAATGGGATTGATAAGCTCTCCAAATCTTCCCTTCTTTACGACCAATTGAAAGAGAGAACTGTCAGAAAGGACCTCCTGGACCCCGTCGATCACACGGGTTACATTGAAAATGATTATCTGCCTCACGTGCCATACTAAAACAAGAATCTTAATTTTTATACAACGACATTACAGTTTATGTATTTTTTTATATTTTTACACACAACTCGACAATGTGAGGCAAATCATCTCGTACCAATAAAATCTTTTTTATGTGTCGGTGTCGTGACAACTAATTCAAATTAATGAGATTGTGATTAATCAGCTTCATCCTGACGTCAGTCACAAGGATTATAGTGTCATTCAGTTTGAATTACCCATGGAGTCATTTTATTCATTACTTACCCCCTTGAACCTCCTTCGAATCCGCCAACAGGGGCGCAACCAGCAGAAAATGCTGTGGGGCTCAAGCAGGGACGTAATTTCAGCAAAACCTTAGAGGGGCAAGATGTTTTAGGGGCTATAAGAACTTCCCCCCCCCCCCAAGACGTCCCCTAGAGAATATCGCTGCGACCAGGTTCTTTCAAAATTTATTTGTTTTCTATCACCGGACCACCACGACTGCACTGGAGACTGATTTCCCCGGTCAACCCGTCGTACCTACAATACTTATACAAGAAAACAACACCGCACACAAGTAGCGGTTAGATAATCTTTATTTAAAAATAAATAATAATCTTTATTTAAAAAAATGCTTCAAATAATAGAATGCGGCCAACAAAATGCAATAGCACGCAAGCGAGATTATGGAACACAGCACATGCACAATGCGTAGCAAGCGTACCTACGGAACCAAAAGTCTGTATCTGTCAATTAGACAATTTAGACGGTATTTATGTTTGAGTGTTTGGTGACGTGTTTATGTTGGCTTTGAGGCAGGGAGGCCACCGAAAGCACAAGGCTTTCATGGGCACATGGCTCGACTCACTCGAGCCCACCAACTAATGAAGTGCAATAGCAATAAGTTGGACAAGGACCGGCAAATCGACCTCCCCTGCAGCTAGCAACTTAACCAGCCTCGGATGATCCTCATAGGCTATGGTATCGCTTCGCCGCCGCCATCAGCCCCTTCTTCTAACGAGTGGCTGAAGACAGCCGTATTTATACACAAGTCGGGGTAGCTGAGATGGCTACGCGCTGAAACAGTTAACAAAGAGATTCGCGCGCAAAAGTTCTCATGAAGAACAAAAGAAATAACACACATTCCAATAGAGCAAAGTTCAATATAATGATTGACAGGAATCATTATTGTGTAGGCAGGCAGCGATACAAATAAGTGTACAACACAAAAAGCAATTAGGGTTTCTATCGTAATAACCGCTCGATACAAGTTCATGAAATTAACAGGAAATAATGTCCAAATTAGTTTTGATACGAAATTCGGGAAAAGTGGTAATTAAGGCGCAAACTATAGCATACATGCAAACATACATCGACACAGATACGTAACTGGATCGGTACGAATTCAATTATAATGAATGTCACCAGATCTGGTGAGTCATATGGAGCTGGTGGAAAAACTAGTGATGATAATAGTAGTTATGACTGGAGTCCAAGTGTACTCATAAGAATTGAGGTAGTTATAATAATAGTTATGGAGCGAGGTCTGCATGTTAGAAGAAATGAATAGTCATAGTTATGATCTTGAATAATTATTCATAGTTGTGACAGGGGTCCACTCAGGGGCGTAGCTAGGGTCTTCTTTGCCCGGGGTCAAAGACAAAGTACAAAATCTGCGTCCCTGGGTAACATCTTTTGCTTCATGATCCCAAAAAACCTGATGACCGGGTGGGGGTAGTTTGAGCCATTTTTAGAAACCCTCGTTTTACTTTTTCTCCGAAAAAAACCTGATAACCGGGGGGGGGAGGTCACATGCCATAGCTTCTGAGTGAGCATAAGAGCATTTCCAGCTATCTGCTGTGACTCTATGAACAAGCCTATTCCTATCAAAATCTGCTGTAAATGGTAATTAATATTGATGAACGAAGGAAAGAAACTATAGTCGTTTCTTTCTGAACAAGTTAGTCCAATATGAATACACTGAGTCCTCTTTCAAACCTTAATTTCCACAGCGAGTTCGGATATAAGTTTTAACTTTATTCATGCAGCTAAACGTTCGTTCGTTTTCTACCAAAGTGACAGGCAAAGTCAAAACAAGATCTGCAAGGCGAATCATATTGGAAAATGCATTTGACATTTTTGCTAAGTGAAAAGTCTTCCAAATTAAAAATAGGATTTTGCAGTGAAGAAACGTAAGATTTTGCAGTGCCAGCTTCAACAGCAACGATGAAAAAGTCGATATCCAAAAGGACCCATATATAATAACCATTGTTTTACATAATAAAGCTTCGCAAGTGTGCTTATTCGGTCTGCAGAGAGGAATTCATTAGATTGCAGAATCCAGGCATGCAAGAAGATCACTATTTTGTGTGAATCGTGCGTTTAACTAAAAAAAAAAACTAACCCATAAAAACAAAGTTTTTATTATAAATCCTTTATATACGATCCTAGATTTTTAATTACTAATTCCTTTTACAGCCCAGAGCCAAATTAAAAAATTAAAAATCCGTTAAAATTTGGTGTTTTTTGAAAAACTTAATTATACAATATCCGATCAAACTGAAATTTTGATAGATTCAATTGTCTCGCGGCCCAAGTCGATGTGCCAAATTTCAGCTCGATCGGATAACTGGAAGTGAGTTAATTTTGAGACTCAAAGTTTGTGACCGACAGGAAGACAGACGGGAAGACAATCGAAAATAATATAAAGGATTTAAAAATACGATTGATTCATGCATACAAAATCTGTGACCAATCTCGTTCTACTTTGGACTGTTCATAACTTTTTTAACACCTCTCCATCTCGATGTAGCTTCTTAGTTTCTTTAGCATCTCATCTCTCTTTTATTCTTTATAGACAACCTACTCGGCCAGGCTATGAATAACGCTAACCATCCTTGCAACTGGGACGGCCTTTTCACCACGTTTTTCTTAACTTGCTTTTCTTGTCTGGATGTCCATATATATATATATATATATATATATATATATATATATATATATATATATATATATATATATATATATATATATATATATATATATATATATATATATATATATATATATATATATATATATATATATATATATATATATATATATATATATATATATATATATATATATATATATATATATATATATATATATATATATATATATATATATATATTGCGAATAAACTGTGGAATCAATTTATCTTTGAGACATACTCTAAGAAATACAACTCGCCATTTGGCAGAAACAACTTTTCGAGCCAAATTCTCGACTTTTCGGTATAAAACTCGCTGTTCGTGACTGCAATTAGTCAAAAACTTTTTTGTTAAACTTTTATTGTCAGACCGACGGACCGTTTCAGCTTTTATATTTATTTTATATTTATTCCCATTTTTAAAGTGCATTTAAAATCCAAAAATAAAAGATTATACAAAGCACTCAGTCCAAAGTCAGAAATAAATAATAATAAATGGTAAGAAATTAATAGTAGTAAAATCAGGTTATATGGAGTGATTTGTTCAAAAGAAATAGTTTAAGTAATGCATGAAAGTGATCAGAAGTCGTCTGGCTTCTGACCAACGGTGGAAGAGAGTTTCAGATGATGGGCCCGGCAACGTGGAAACATCGGTCACCGAACCCTGTGAGACGAGATCTTTGAGGGACTAGAGTGGGGAGAGTAGCCGATCGGAGGGAAGATCTTCTTGGTAGTGTGCCTGAGGACACAAGGAGAGAACTTAGGTACTCTGGAGATCCATGGAGCCTGACGCTAAAGTAATGCTTGATATCTTGTATGTAACTCTTTCCGAGACCCTGAGCCACTGAAGCCCCAATAAAAGTGGTGTAATCGGACAGAACCTTTTAGACCCGCAGACTAGTCTAGCGGCAGTGTTGATTACCTTTGTCAGCCATCATCAGGAGAAAAGTAAACAAACAGAAAGAACAGAAATTGTCAAAGAATTAGCACACCAACAAAAAAGTAA
The DNA here is from genome assembly GCA_963978895.1 of Erpobdella octoculata. Taxonomy (NCBI): domain Eukaryota; kingdom Metazoa; phylum Annelida; class Clitellata; order Hirudinida; family Erpobdellidae; genus Erpobdella; species Erpobdella octoculata. The sequence continues at coordinate 25,516,434 of OZ022239.1, forward strand.
ACATTCTACCTGTCAAATCAAGAGAATACAAGGCTACACAAAAAGAACATAAGTAAAACAAAAATTTCATAGTGTTTACGACAGGAATCATAAACTAATGTAATCACAGAGACTATAACATTTATACTATTGGAATACACCAATTTTTGCGATTTTGCTGTGTTATATTAGAAGATACCACAATTTTCTCAGATACATTACAATGAGATTCGTCAGGAGCAGAGGTTGTGTCAGAGGACGAGTCAGAAGTATCATCATTCATGTTATCCTCGTCGCTATAAGGAATACAGGGTAACCGATGCATATTACTTTCCTTGACACCAAACAAGTGGAGAATCTGTGGAAATTTGTCAAACTGTTTATTAATTGCAGGTCTCATTGATAAGATATAAAAAGTCTCTTTAATCTTCAGCCGGAAAGAGTCGGTTTCATTTGCTAAAATCAAAACACCTTCTTCAAGTTCTTTGCGTGTTAGCTTTTTCATATGAATACATTCATAATATATAAGTATACTCCCGATCTGGAGATGCATCGTGAGTCTCCTTGACAACGTAGTGGTAGTGTGACCAATGTATGTATCCACCTTACAATGTGGAATTGAACATTTGAAATGGTACACCACGTGACTTTGTTGCAACGGGTCAGTGATACTTGTTCTATCATTCTTGATGACCAAATTGAAAAGTTTCAAGTTTTTGTAATAAATATATAAACCCAGTTTATTCCTGACGAGGTCTATAACAGAAACTTCTTTTTTTATTATCTTCTTTATAATACTTTCATCAATTCTGTAATTGAGATTCATTTGATTTTTGTAGAACACTGGGAACTCCTGGCGTACATCACGACCCTTGTCAGCGTCAGACCAAGGGGAACTCACAGATGTTTTCATTTTGGTTACAAAATTGTTAATAAAACCGTCAACAAAGCTATTAGAATAATTGTTGTTAACCAATAACTGCTTAATTCTAACTATTTCGTTATGGAAATCTGACCAGGTTTCGGAAAAACTATAGGCTCTGAGGAGATAACTATTAATAACACTTCTTTTATACCTTTCTGGACACTCGCTGTCACCATTTAGGCATGTTCCATTATTAGCTGGTTTGATGAAGACTTTGGTAGTTGGACCAGAATCAGTTATTGTGATGATAGTGTCGAGATAATTTACTTGTTTTTTACTGTCATTAAGGTCGAGGGTTAATTTTAAAACTGAATTGCTCTCAAATGTATTCTTTAAAGTAACGACTTCACGTTCAGACTTCATAAGAAGAAAGATAGCGTCTATATATCGCGCATAAACAATGGGGGTTTCTTCAATCCCAGCGAAAGTAATTTCCTCCAAATGACCCATGCTGGGTCAGCTAGTATATATACAATTAGTCATTAAAGTCAAATAATAGTCGCATCATCTAAGGACCAAACAGACTCAAGAGAATCGTGAAGGCGATTTTGATGCACCTGAAAAGGACTTGAAGTCGGCAGACAACATTCCTGGGCACCTGGGATAGTGTGTGAGGTTACTCATTTATCGAACCCTTTTCACAGGGAACAGATATATTTTCCAAAGAAGCAATCTCGACAACAGCACCATTAGATGAACTGTCACCAGTCAAAAATGTTTCTTGCTTGCTAACTGTACATTGCAGTTTTTCAACGGGACGGGCTAATATATATATATATATATATATTGCGAATAAACTGTGGAATCAATTTATCTTTGAGCCATGCTCTAAGAAATACAACTCGCTGTTCGAGTAATATAAGTTCCAAACTTCACGTTCCTAGGATGAGGCGTTTCAGCTCGGCGTTGATTATCAGTCAGTCAGTCAGTCAGTCAGTCAGGACATGTTCTTTTATATATATATATATATATATATATATATATATATATATATATATATATATATATATATATATATATATATATATATATATATATATATATATATATATATATATTCCTGTAATTCAATTACAACGGAAAACGTTGCAGGCGCATATAGGCTAAAACATCAAAACTTTAGTAAAACAAATAGTCATAAAAAATATTGCGCCGCAACGTTTTTCGTTGTATATGAATTATAGGAATGTTATTTTATACTTTTTAGGGCGCAAGAAAAACGTTGTTTGTTAAAAAATGTTTTTTATGATGTAAAAATGTTTGGTATCTTTATTAATTTATTAACGAAAGAAAAGAAAGACTGTAAACTGAAGATAGTCAAAATCAGTTAAAGCAATTGTAAAGAAAACAATTTTATGAATAAATTTAGCATCCCACACCCAAAAAACCCGTCATATTTGGAAAAATTGCAGGGCCCTCCGATTTGCCCTGGGGAGAGGGAGGGGATTGCTCAAGACTCAAGTTTAAAAAAAGAAGAAAACCCGACGCAGGCGAAATTTTTTTTTTGACTATCTTCAGTCTGCAGTCTTTTTTTGGTGTCTTTAAGAATTTATTAATGATTGCAAACTGAAGATAGTCAAACTCAGTCTCAAACCAGTTAAAGCAATTGTAAAAAATAAGTTTATGAATAAATGTAGAACCCCCCACCCCCACCCAAAAAAACTCATCGAATTTGGAATAATTGCAGAATTCTCCGAGTTGCACCCCTGTCCGCCAATGCCCAAAGCAACGGGACCATACTGAACGGAGACGTCGTAAAGTAGTTTTACGCCTGGGAACCAAATGGCATATCTTTTCCTAAAATAGTGGATGACCATTAAGCGGGAGTTAAACACAAGTGGACTTTTCTTCCGATAAATGAAAATAGTCGTGTCGAGAAGAATTGAAAACTGGTGAACTTTTCCTTGTACAAAAATTTGATAGCCTGGACCGCTTTAGTAAATTTTTGAATGATCTAAAAGTACGCATAGAAATAATTTCAAGGTGACCTAATCATAGTACTATTTTGCAATTGTTGTTAACCCACGTGTTATGACGTCACCCAGGTCAGCCTGCACCTCTTAGTGACGCCACTGGCTACATCCCCTGTTAATCAAAAAAATGACTGGAAAATAGCTGCTGCGGAAATTTTTTTGTGATTGGATTGTGTTGTGTAAGAATACTCTCTAAATTCTTAATTTAGCATTAGGAGAAAAATTTTTTGGACAGTGTGGTATTTTCAACACCTTTCCCTTTGGGTTTTGCTTAAATGACGTCCCTGATGTACGCATGCTAACTATATCGAACGCAGACGTGGTCATGGGCTGGATTGGGTTGAGTCCAGTTTTTTTAAACATGCGTGGGCTGGATTGGGCTGAATTAAAACAAGCTTTTTTGCTAATTTTTAGTGGGTTGTGTTGGGTTAGTCTAGAAATTTATTTATTTTAAGTTAGGTTGGGTTGGGTTGAATAAGTGATGGGTTAGATTGAGTTGGGTTTCGAAAAATAGACCCATAATGTCCACATCTGAACGTTCATGTATTATATATAATCAGCAATAGCGTAGCTAGTTGTGCTTTTACAAAAATCGGAATTTATTCCATGTTAATAATACCGCACCGAGGGGGAGGGGGTGTGTCCGAAATGAGTATTTTGCGTATAAGTGCGTATGGAAAGGGAGGGGGCTCAAAGAAATGTGTATGTACGCAAAAAATTGTAAATATTATTTTTTCTAATAGTAAGTATTGTTGTTTTAAGTCAGCGTGCTGCATGGTGTTGCCTCCTTTCGCCGACAGAACGACACTACTTGCGTCGACTCGCTGTTGGCATATATCAGTGTCTTTATTACCGTTTGGATCGTCTTATCTTTGCGAACCTGGATATTCGGCTCTGACAGAAATTATTAAATTTAAAAAAAACGACTGCAGATGGTGGACGATGAAATGCGTGCCTGCTTGTTGAATCACGAACCACGCTTTGAGCTAATTTGCGCTAAAAAAAACAAGCTAATATATCGCATGGGATATTAGCAAGGCTGGGTTGTATGTAACGAAGTTCAATTACTTCGTAACTTTTTTCAGTACTTTTACATGGAACGAGTTACATTTTATGCAGTGTCGTGTGCTGTGTACTTTTACTTTTGTTACTTTTCTGGCTTACTTCTTTACTTTGTAACAAGTTACTTTTATAAAGAAAGTAAAAAATAGGCTAAATGAAAATTAATGTCATTAGATCAGTTGAATTGATTGAATACTAAATCTTATCGAGTAGTATTTAAGATCAATCTATTTAACAAACAAACCTGTATCGCGCCTTTTTAAAAAATTCAAAGGCTCAATAATATCATTGAATTCTTATTGGCTGAGCGAGTAAATATGTTACTGCGCGTGACGCGACATTGTCTTACGTAATGAGACAAAAGAGTACGCCTAAAATCATTAATAACTAGAGTATAGAGTACCATAACTGCTCATTCGTGGTATCTTCATACAGACATTCTACAACATATTCTCTATTGAATGGTATAAAAATTGGCTTGTCTATTAAAATTTCCCATGTTGCCTCGAATAACTGCTAGATCTACCAGTCTAAAACGATGGCGTGTCTAGAAAAGCGCGGCTGAATGTTTGAATTTGGCGTATCGAAATGGCGTCCTCCAGCGTAATAGTTATAATGCTATTTAAGATGATAAATCTGCTGTATCGCCGTGGCTGCATTGAAATGCAATGATACATTTTTCAAATTTGTGTGTTTGTGCACGCCAAAGCCTTGAGAAGTCTGTCAGTAAATTTTAATTTAGTTTCCGAAAACATGTTGAGATAAGTCTAGCTCTAGCTCGTCATAGTCAATATTAAATCTAAAGCAATACATCAACCTGTTGTTAAAAATGGTTATTTTATATTGAGGAGGGGAGGGGGTGAAATCCGCTGTGCGTATGTACGCATATGGAAGGGCTGTCTAAAAATGTACGAGATGCAACAGGGAGAGGGGAGGGGGTCAAAATCTCGAGTTTAATGCGTACGTAATATGTGAATGGCCCCCAAGGACAAGACCAGGATCTTGATGTACATAACCTAGATCTTGATGCACAAAACCAAGATGTTACTACACAACTTAAGACCAGAATCTTGATACACACAAGACCACGATCTCAAGACTAAGTTCAACTCCTGTTAAGACAAGACCAATTTTAAAATTGAAATATTGTAAGAATTCATGTAAGATGATGTCATTGATGTGTTGGATACGCATATAATCTTATTCATATTCAAGTTAGTCGGTATAAGATGAAGCCTTTGCTGCAATATCAAGACATGCAGAAAGTGTGCTATTTTCCTTTAGTACTTAACACTTGCTGCTGATATTTCTGAGTAGATATATAGTGCTTTGAGCTTATGCAGTCTACGCACGTTGCAGGGACGTAAATTCAGCATTTTCCAGGGGGGGGGCAAAATTTTCCCGCCATTATATAGCTTACTGACAGGGTTACCCGGTGTTGTCCGGGTTTTTTGTGCTTAGTTTTTTCTCGTTTTTGCCAATGAAACGTCAAAGAAATAACAGATTTGTTTGTAATTTTTCAAAATTTTCTCATCAATGAAGTGACAAACGAATGCTCTCACACACACATTACCTTTTACATTTATATAAATACGTAGGTACAAGCAGAGAGGGATGGGGAAATGCATCCCCCATCAGAGTATCAATTGAAATTGTTTTGAGTATAATACCTTGTTTTTGGAAAACGACCGTAGCTTTTTTGGGAAGAGAAATTAATTTCTCTTCCCAAAAAAAAAAAATTTCAAAGACTTTCAATTGAAAGTCATTGAAATTTTTTTTTGAAAAATACTTACGACTACCCCTTACCGGTTATCAGCTTTTTGGAAGAGAATATAAAAAAATTCTGAAGTGAATCCCCCACGCGCCACTGGGTATAAGGGGGATGAATAATTTAATCATATTGCAGGGGCAAGTACAGGATTAGTAAAACAAGTAAAGGAAAAACAAGTTTTTCAACACAAACTTTGGTTTCAAATACATTCAATTTAGAAATGCAAAAGATGTTCAAAGTTTTTTTTTTAATTGAATCATGTATTTTCATCAAATATAAAGCTATGCTGAAAGTTTCAACTTCCTAGCTAGTCAAAATGCTGGTTAAATTTCACTGCAAGATTTGCGTACAGAGAAAGAAACACACACACAAACAAACAAACAGAGATTGTAACCTAAATAAAAGTTTGTAAAAAAGATGTCCAAAATGGGGTGGGTATAATTTTGTTTTATTTTTGTGTAATAAATAATAACTTTGATGTAGACAGCTGTGAGGGAATCAACATTGTATCAATACCACTAATAGGGTAAAATTCCACGAGTTCGCTGATTGTATTTTGGAACAGAAAACAGCTAATCTTTGGACCAACACTGATACACAAATTATTACTCTGCAGTTATTGGTAAATCTAGCATCGAGCTAAGATATAAAATTGTCTACACACGCAAAAAGAATTCCAATACGCATTGAATTATCACGAGGTTAAATAAAGTTAAAATTAACATATTATATAGTAAACTCTAAGTAAAAAAAAATTTAATTTTGGAAATCAAGGGGGGCGAATTGTCTATACACGCCAGAGGATTCCAATACGCATTGCATCATCACTAGGTTAAGTAAAGTTAAAATTAAATAAATATATAGTAAACTCTAGGTAAAAAAATTCCAATTTTGAAAATCAGGGGGGGGGGCTTTTGCCCCCCCCCCCAATTTACGTCCCTGGCACGTTGGTTTTGCTGTTGATTCGGTCCTACACTCTTCTAAGGCAGGAAGTGGCTGTGGCTCCACAGCAGTGACTTTGTGCCACAGTGATTTTGAATGGCAAATACGTCCAATAGCTGCAATTTTTCTGTCACTTCCCAGGGGCGTAGCTAGGGGGCGAGCTGCCCCGGGCGCCATCTTGGGGGGCGCCGAAGAGGAAGATACAGTATATTCATGCTAGACTAACTCTCTCTCAAAGTTTGCGTAAGATGCAAGAAAAACAGTAGTTTCCTTCCTTGCATCAGGATGTCGTCCACAGTCTAGTTGTATATCTGCTGCTTCAGTCCATTTAGTTGTTCTGCAGCATCAAACTTGTTAGGTTCTCAGGAAGGGAGAGAGCCATGTCACTCATGTGTTTTATTTCAAACCCACCAGCCACAATCCAGGCACAGATCTCCGGCTCAGGCAAGGTGGAACTTGGTGACCCCTTCATGCTCCAGCCACCAGTCATTTCACATCGTTGACGTAGAGCCAATGTTTTGAAAGCTGCTCTTGCTATCTAGAACGTCTGTGCCCTGTGCAGCACACCTCCTTTATGACATCAAGTTTATGACACACAGCCTAAGGACCATATTTAATTTCATCAGTGTGTGCATTTATTGACATTTATTTATTACATTTATTCTCACTGAGTTTTGTGGATTTTTAAAAAAATTATTTCTGTTCTTTACGGTATTTTAAATAAAATTTTTGCTTGCCGCATTTTTTTTTCAAATACTGATCGCGAAAAGATGGCGCCAAAACGCACGCATATAAACCTACACTTTTAGTTCTTAAGAGAACGGCAAAAGTATGAACGAAGTAAACATCGAATCTTTTTCTCAACAAAAGTCAAATGATAAGAACAATAGGACACGTAACGTTTAACTTTAAACTTCTTCATTGCAACGGGGGGAGGCCCGGGGGCGCCGGGGGGTCGCAAAATTTATAGTTTCGCCCCGGGCGCCAAAAACCCTCGCTACGCCTCTGTCACTTCCATGATTTTTATAATCAAGATCAAAAGTACCAACCTAAGTACCTATTCGTTATCGAGAAAGCGAACAATGTAGAGTGGTTTTTTAGGCTGGAGCGCTGTTTGTATTATATCTGATCTACCTAAATTTTGACCAATCACGACAGGATTCACTTGTTTAAAAAATACAAACAAAAAAATCGCAAGCGTTCTTATCAAGCTAGTTTGATTAGAACGTTTACGTCTTCAAACATTGCAGGAGCAGATACAGGAGGGTCCTGGGAGTCCGGACTCCCCCGTCTTTCGTTGTAAAAAACTCAAATTATTTATCACTTTACAGGCAATTACCATATTTACATGATCCAAAAGCCCAGATGTGTAAGTTATTCAATCAATCAATCAATCAATCAATCAATAGGATTTAGGCAAAAGTTGTCACAACGTTTCTTTATTTTGTATTTAGTTTGTTTTATTTGTTTATATTGATTTAAAATCACCCCACTTAGAGTACATTTAAATCTTAGACAAAGTTATGCTGTTTTACTTGTTTATTACATTTTTATTTAAATTGTACAGAACGAACAAATACAAATCTTAAGTTTACTGATATTTTGTTGTAAAATTTGATAAATCATTTAGCAGTATTATATTAGATCATATTAAATGCTTATATAACTATGTTAGAAAGTATTACTTATTTGTTATAGTTTATGGGTTTAGACAGATATGTTTTATTGTTGTGGATCTGATCATATTTTTATGATGTTATACCAGGCATTGTAAAAAAATTGACTTCAAGGAAGTCAATAAGCTCAACTAGAACTAACTACATTATTCTAATAAAAAACAGAAATTCAGTTTTTGAATCAATAAATATTGAATATAAGCTTTTGTCAAAACTTATAAATCCAACACAATGATGGAAAACATTTTTTCTACCGACCCCGTTTTGGACCCCTCCTTTTGCTAATCTTGTATCCGCCCATGCATTGTAAGTTTGAAGTTTCTACCACTTAAAATTGAGCCTATTGGTTTATTCAATTTTTATTGTGTATCTTTAATCAAATGTACTTATAAATACTTATGTTTGTTTAAATGCTGGAAACGCCTTAAACTTGAGTTTACACAAAATTGCCCCATTTCAGTAACTCTCCCCTAACCAAATGGAAATAAGTCAAATTTAAAAAAAAATACTAAATTATTTAATTAATTTTACTATTTTAGCCAGTTAACTTATCTAATATAAGTATTTAGGAAATTAACTTTATATTGTTACTTCACTGGTCACCTCATTTAGATATAAGATCAAAGCTGTCGTTACTAGTCCGCTTGTCTTCCCGTATTGTACGTTCCCATTCTCCGTCGTCGAATCCTAATAAAAAGTTTTTTTTTATACGTTTGTTATTGAGAACTTGTTTTGTCGAAATGAAGGTCGAAAGTTCTAAGATTTTCTTCTTCATATTGGGTATATTTTTATTTGTTTGTATTTATAAATCATCATGAGTGTTAATGTTAAACTCACAAAACATGTCATGTGAACTGTACTGTAACCAGTGTAACCTGTAAACTGTGTGGTAGTTATTAAGTGCTTAAGATTGGTGACTAGATGATCATTTATTTCGATTCTAATATTGTGATTATTTTGTTTTATTAATTTAAAAAGTATTGGTTGAACTTCTTATTTTTATTTTAGACTTGTTTTGTTTAATCAAGTTTAGCAGTTTTATCTTATGGCATAAGACTTAGGCCATGCCTATATATTATAATTTATAATCATTATTATTTATGTGTAATATATGAGATTCTTCAAGATATATCTATTTTAAAATGCAATTTTATGTTTTTAGTTGCACTTGCACTAGTTACAGCGGCTGTAGAAAATTTTGGCGCTGTTTCTGAAGAGACTGGAACAAGTTCTCATGGTTTAATCACTCCTCCTACAACAACCCCTGCTACCAAAACTCCCGATGTAAGCACAACTACGACTACACTGACTACAACTAAAACTGTAGCTACAACCACAACTACACCTGCAACTACAATCACAACTACAACTACAACTGCAGTTCCTGATTTTCCCAATCAGGCACCTGCTGCTCATCTTTATAATGTGACTGATGTTAATGGTAAAATCTGTGTGCTGTTCAAGGCAACCATCAAATTGAATTTCCATTATAAGATGGCTAATGACTCGGTGAGTTGTTCTAATTAAGATTTTTTTTTCAAAATTTATATCTTAAAAAAAAATTAAATAAAATCTTTGAATGGAAATATTTACCGAGTCCCTCGAAGAAATCTCAGTAGCTTTGTTATTTTGCTGCTTGCTAGGTTCTGGTGGTATTAGTATTATTATTTTTATTATTTTGACAACTTATATAGTGCCGTTAGTATAAATACTTCAAGGGCGCTTTACAGAACAATTGATTGATAATAAAAATGAATAATAATAGCAATAATTTATGGACTGCTTGGCAATTGTCCGAAGCAGCATGATAATTTTTCACCAGTAATCTCTGGCTTTGAATATTAAGGGATTTGTTTTAATTATTACATTTCCCAATAACGCTGCAGTGTTTCTAGTGCATGAACCGTTTACTGGAGCCTGTGAAATGGTCTTGTGTAACCGATAAGCCTATTAGCTGTAATTTTTGGAAATCTATATTGGTTAATTTTCACTCGAGGTTTATTATTTTTTTAAATTTTAGAGTCGGAACGTCACGGGTCATGTTTACATTCCCTCGGTTCAAGACGGAACCGCAGTCAACGGGTCTTGTGGACTCACTTCTCAATCTATGATTTTGTCATTTTTCAATGGATGGAGCCTCAACCTCAACTTCTTCATGAACTCTTCCATCAACATGTATTATTTGCAGCAGTTTAAACTTGGATATGACATTAAAAATGGCTCCGCTCCATTTCCTAACGCAGAAGACATTGGAAGTAAAGGTCAGTTTTAAACAAAAACTTTTTAATTATAGACAGGAAACGAACCGAGTGCGCAAACTTAAATTTTATTTCTGACCGAATTTAATGCAAACTTTTTGGTTACTGACCTTCTAAAAGAGAGTTTGATTCCCATCTCTATCTTCTATGTGTGTGTGTGTGTTTTTCAACATTTTAAAAACTAGCTTACATGTTAAAATAGCAAGCATCAAAATAACTTTGCATATGTTGGTCAAACTTTAATTTTTTCTCTGTCTTCAGTTAAATATTTAGTTAGCTTCGAGAATAGAATAGAAACAGGGCTTTAAAACACGTAAGATGAAATAAAACAAAATAATGAATAAAAGAACTTGTTGAAGTTTAACAAAAAAGTTTTCGAAAAGTTGAGATTAGTTCCGCAAAACTTGTGTTTTTAGACATTTAATGTGTTAAAACATCTTGTACAAAAATATATATAAATTAGTATATATATATATATATATATATATATATATATATATATATATATATATATATATGTGTGTGTGTGTGTGTGTGTGTGTGTGTGTGTGTGTGTGTGTGTGTGTGAATTTGTTAGTGAAAAATTATTTGATTTTGTTAAACCATTCTAACATTTTTTTTCAATTTAATTTTCAGTTGCTGATTTGAATCTAGATGGTGTATGGATAAACAATTTATCCAGTTATCTCTGCATCAGTTCAAACACCCTGAAGCCTTCAGAATCTGTACCGTTCGGTCTCACCAGTGTTGAAATCGCCAACGAAGAGTACGAGGCTTTTGTGACATTGGACGAACCTTTCTTCGCTACTTCGCGTAAGTTTTTGAATGTTAACTTGATTTTATTGGTCCAACTATGCAAACATTTGAACTCTTATAGTCCCTTTAATTTATCAAAATTATTTCTGGTCTTTATAAATTTAATTAAAAATTAATTATTATTTTTTTGTCTGTTCTTATGATTTAATTTTATTAAAAAAAAATTACCGATAAATTTTAGGCGTGAGATGCCAGCTGGACAAGGTGAGCAACTTGATCCCGATAATCGTGGGGGCAGCTCTCGGAGGTCTCATCATCATCGTTCTGGTCGTTTATTTGATTGGTCGTCACAAGAGCAGGAAGGGTTACGAGTCCGTCTAAAGAAATGTGGGGAGAGAAGTGAAGTACTGTGAATGAGATGTCAGTTTTTATTTTATAATTTTTTAATAATCATATTTAATCATTGTTTTTAAATAACCACGATTAAATTGTCGATGGGAGTTTTTCGTTTAGCCTGCAGATTTTCAATGTTTAATTCTTGTGTTATCTTTTTTTACTGCATAACTATTTACATGTTTTTGTTGACTGCATAACAATTCAGATACATTTTGTGACTGCATAACAATTCAGATACATTTTGTGACTGCATAACAATTTTGATGTTTTTCTTGACTGCATACAAGTTAGATAAATTTCTTGACTGTATGACATCTTAGTCATTTTTCTTGTTTAACAAATATTTTTAGAATATAAATCTTTTAATTTGTATCAACTGATTATCATTATTAAAAAACGTTTCATTCTTCTCATTACAGGTCTGACAATATTCAAGAATCAAAAAACATTCTAGAAGTGCCGACAGACAACCAAATTGCGAAATTGTTGTTTTGATTCTGTATTTTTCATTTCCTTTTAATTAATTATTTAATTTTTTTAATAGATATTTCCTTATGTGTGTTATTTTCGTTTTCGTTAGTAAGTTTTGTATTTGTATGTGCAAGATGACATTCTCTTTTAGGTGATTTCAGGTGACGGTTTCAAGAATTATCGAATAAACGAATATATATTATGACAAATATTAATTTGTTTTATTTCTTCATTATATATTATTTTATAATCAGTTTGTCATTCCTTCATCAAGGAATTTGCCAGAGGGAATGCGAATGCATTAGTGGTGTGTATTTGATCGATGTTCATGTTTACTCAGTTGCTCAGAAATTTTGCAGACTCGTATTCTTACAAAATCAACACTCATTCTTTGATTTGTGATGCAATAAGACTAGTCACTCACTTAACTATCAGTTACATAAAATCTTAATGTTAAGTTAATAGTTGTGTGCGGCCACAGTAATGTGAAAATGGTGTACAGTGTGTTATTATATATATATATATATATATATATATATATATATATAATAATTGGTAAGATGAATATTCACAGTTTATAAACACTTGCAGTGTCTGTTCATTCGGGTTTTGTGTTAAATTTTCAGCACTGTATCGGTTTATTTAATTTTGAATCATAGTTACGAAGTTTAATTTAGTGGGATTGAAATTCATTCACATCGATTGCTGGTTTTGTTTTTTATTTTTTTAAACAAAATGAACAAGTAAATATTAAGTTGGTCTTTTGGGTTTTTTTCTTAAAAAGATTTCCTGGATTAAAATCATTATAAAAACTTTATGCACTTGGTTAATCAATCATTTCCATGACATTGTCTAGCTATTTTAATAGGCATGCCATTCTTGGCTACTTGACATGACATTAATTACAGCTGATGAAGCTTGGTTTCTCTAAATGTCACAGATCAGCCTTTAGAGCTGGAGTTGAAAGACTTTGTTTTCTGCTATTCTGGACTTGATTGAGAGGTTCCTCTGTGTATCTATTGAAGTTTGGGAAGTTTATATACTTCTTGTTCCAGCTACACAGATCCATGTTTGAGAAATAATATCTGTTCGAAGGTGCTGGGAGCTCGTAATCAGACACGTGACATTCCTTGTAATATTTAGGAAAGCGACTGTAACCGGGGTTCCACCACGCAAAATTGCTCCTGTACTTTTCCTTCTGAGGGTCAGCGTAAACGTCATCGTCCACGTCGTTTTCGCATGCATTTCTACTGACCAGCCCTCTGTAAAAACTTTTGAATCTTTGCAGTTTTCCACGGAAGAGGCTTTGGACGGAGTACGAGATTGTGGTGTTGTTCGGCACTTTCACATTCTGCTAAGAAAACAAATTATATTTTTAAGGGGGTGTCTGAAAATGATGTAACAAAATTTGTATTGGATTCTAAACCTTTCTAAAAATTCCCACTAAAAAACAACAAAATTATTATGTAGCTTCTTTTCTTAGGTTTACCTAACAAGTTTGAAGTTGCAAACTCCAACTATCTCTTGTGAGATTATGAATTCTAAATTAACATAAGCAACTAATTTTTACTATGATTTCGAGAAAGATATTTTTACAGATCTTTCTCATTCGCCACAAACATCTCTACCAGACTGCTTAGCACCTTGCGCGCATAAAGTCTGAATTATTTTTTTTTAAGAATTGAATTTTAAGTACCTCAGAGTTTTTTGGCACTTCAATAAATATCTCACTTCTGAGATTCGAAAGCAATCTGTAAGCAAGTAAAACATATTTATGAAAAAAACCTAATGCAGTTTTTTGTGAACCAGGGTTAATATGATTTGGGACATTACTTTGATGTTATGAAAATCCCAACAGCCACCAATACGGCAGTACCGATTAGAATTCCTACCAGTAGATTCGTATCTGTTGAAGCAATGATCGTACAAACATGATTTTTTAAAAATATTTCATATTGATATTATTTTACAAAATGAGGTCGGCAACTTTTTACCGCCAAAGAGTCAAAGCGTCAGCAGGATACTGCTGTGGGGCCATGGATATAATGAAACTACAAATTCAGTATTACATAAAATAAAACCAGAGTTTTCCAGAAGTCGGGTTTGCAACTTGGAACCCTCTTATAGCCTTGCAGCGGCCGGTCTCATCTAAGCCGAAATTCACATCAAGGTTACCAAAACTAGCCGGGCCAAAGTCAGCACGGGCTGAACCGAGGCTCTTGTGCCCGTAAAAACGGATCAGACCTGGCCGGGCCTAAGAAAATTGGCCCGTGCATGGGTTCTAAGCCCAATAAAAAGTCGGCTAGAGTCGAAAAGCATGTTATAGAATATCATAGATGAACAAACAGCACAGAAGAGAATGAAATGTGAGCTAGCATTAAGCATAATAAATAAATAAATAAAAAATACATCAGTGAAACTGCACTCGGCTACAAATTGACTGAAAAGGAAGGTTTTCAGTCCCTGGTGGAAAGAAATGAGGAATGATGACATAGTGTAAGAAAGTGAAAGAGAATTCCAAAGAAAGGGACCAGAAGAAAAAAAAGCATTTATCAAAACAGTGCTTTACAGAGAATGTAAAAGCATGATTAGCAGTAGACTGAATGATCCGGAAACTGGAAGCATCATCAAGTACTGCAGGAAGCGGAAGTTTTGAATAGGAAAACCAGAGAGGAACTGGAGATAGCCGACCAGCAATTTTGCATAAATGAAAATAAAAGTTGTATTGCTCCTACTAACAGTTTTTCTCTGTTACATCAGCTATTATGTAGTCTGTGAACTTTGACTCTCTTTTTGTTAAATCACAGACGGACTTGATCCGGATCTTGTACCTGCCTGTGGGCAAGCCATATGTAGTCCATTTCAACAATCCGGTGTTGATTTTGGTTTTGCTTATATTTCTCGTAATACCTAAAATGTAATGATTTTATTTATCTATTTATTAAATATCAAATATTTTGTTGTCTCAAAGATTGTTGTCAACACACTGATCGATACTAAAAGCACCTATACATGTTTTTATCTCCGAGTCCCGAATACCACCCAAGTTAGGTTTCAATTATAGAACGTTCTCTAAATAAGTAGGTAGGTTCAGTTGGACACTTTGAGTGATGCATCAGGGGCGTAGCTAGGGGGGGCGGGGAATGGGCGAGCTGCCCCGGGCGCCATTTTGGGGGGCGCCGAAGAGGAAGATACAGTATACTCATGCTAGACTAACTCTCTCTCAAAATTTGCATAAGATGCAAGAAAAACAGTAGTTTCCTTCCTTGCATCAGGATGTCGTCCACAGTCTAGTTGTATATCTGCTGATTCAGTCCATCTAGTTGTTCTGCAGCATCAAACTTGTTAGGTTCTTAGGAAAGGAGAGAGCCATGTCACTCATGTGTTTCATTTCAAACCCACCAGCCACAATCTAGGCACAGATCTCCGGCTCAGGCAAGGTGGAACTTGGCGACCCCTTCATGCTCCAGCCACCAGTCATTTCACATCGTTGACGTAGAGCCAATGTTTTGAAAGCTGCTCTTGCTATCTAGAACGTCTGTGCCCTGTGCAGCACACCTCCTTTATGACATCAAGCCTAAGGACCATATTTAATTTCATCAGTGTGTGCATTTATTGACATTTATTTATTACATTTATTCTCACTGAGTTTTGTGGATTTTTAAAAAATTTATTTCTGTTCTTTACGGTATTTTAAATAAAATTTTTGCTTGCCACATTTTTTTTCAAATACTGATCGCGAAAAGATGGCGCCAAAACGCACGCATATAAACCTACACTTTTAGTTCTTAAGAGAACGGCAAAAGCCCGGGGCGGGGGCGCAAAATTTATAGTTTTGCCCCGGGCGCCAAAAACCCTCGCTACGCCTCTGTGATGCATGACTCTCACTTGAGTTTGCTAATTAAAATAACATGAGAAAGTTATATACATACTTTTGACACCTTCTATTACTTTGTCCAAGCTAACACCAGATGTAACTGTTGCTTTAAAATAGTTTACTGAAGAAAAACTGAGCGTTTAACTTAAAATACACTGTATCAATTTAAGCTGTACTGCATAAACGCAAAACAAGTTTGGGATTGGGCTTATACATTGGTTTATACCACCGATCGTAAACGACTCCCTTCACCTTGTTAACCATACAAAATATATCCCCTGTGGAATGATTTTAAATACTTTCTGCCTCTATAAGAAATGATGTAAATTTTTACTATTTCCTGGCTCTACGTAAAAGCATGGCAATTAGGCGTGTAACCAGATGAATTTACCCCGTCAGAAAATTTGACACTTTTTTAGCCGATCAAGAAGGTATCTAGGCAATCAAGTCTTTGGTTAGCAGCCGCCATAATGGCGGCTGTTTGAGCGTCTCCAATAAATTCCCTAATTTAAATGTTTTGCTTAAGGAAATAGTTAATAATTTTTAAATTAATTTTTAACTTTTGTAAATGCAAAAGTTTTTTGTTGTTTTGGCGACTTGAGTCTCTTTGATGGTTTCGGCTCTCTGGCGTCTGCCGGGTTTGGATGGCTGTTCGGCATGGTCGCATCGGCATCGAGTTTTCTGTCAGCCGTGGGGCTCCGTCCCGGTTTGTTTCAGCGCTTGTGTCTGGTGGCCAAAGGCTCTCGCCTCGCCCTCTCATCTGATTGTGCTATGTTTGCAGCTTTTGCCTGGACTAGTGTTCTCATTTTTGACTTTGTGAATGAATGGTTGTTTTTTAGTCAATTTTTTTGTATAACTTTTGTTTGATTTTTTCTGGTTGGAAGTTTGTTATTCAATTTTTTGTGGAGTTTTCTTCACTGATTGATATGTTGGCATGTATTTTTTACCAATGCTTTTATTAACTCGTCGTCTCTGTTTCTCTGTCTGTCTGTTTCTCTGTCTGTCTGTTTCTCTGTCTGTCTGTTTCTCTGTCTGTTTCAAATCTTGCAATCAATTTTTGAGTCACTTCCTGATGATAGATTTTTTTCAAATTTTGCATACATGCTCAAAATAGAAGACAATGCAATATTCAATTATTAGTTTTACAATAAGTCAATTAATTTAGTTAATTTTCTTGAGGGTTTTATCGAGGGGTTTCTTGAGGGTTTTCTTGAGGGTTTTCTTGAGGGTTTTCTTAAGGGTTTTCTTGACCACAAAACGCTAACCGACTGGCAGACTATTTTACCAAGTTAACACGAACCACACTCACTGACCGCGATTCTCAAGCGTGTACGAAATTTTCATGAAAATAGTTGAGATATTTAAATTCGATGCTTTTTGATATTTTTATTATTATTACCAATGCTTTTATTAAATCGTCGTCTCTGTTTCTCTGTCTGTCTGTCTGTTTGTTTCTCTGTCTGTTTCAAATCTTGCAATCAATTTTTGTGTCACTTCCTGATGATAGATTTTTTTCAAATTTTGCATACATGCTCAAAATAGAAGACAATGCAATATTCAATTATTAGTTTTACAATAAGTGAATTAATTTAGTTAATTTTAATTAATTTCGATATTTCGATATAATTAAGATATTTCGACTTTAATATAAAATAAAAGAGTAATATAAGAAAAAATTGATTGCAAAATTTGTGTTTTAATTACATATAAGAGCATCGGTTTTAAAAATTCGTTTTTAATTTACTTGTTTAATAAGGGCTTTGTTATCTTTTAGTTTGACCTACTATTTGATTTGTTGGCATTTCTTTATCCTCCTGATTATTTTTTTTCAGAATGTTTGTCATCACCATTGATGCTTTTTTCATAGTGTGTTTTCCTGTTAGTGATTTGACAAAAGTTTTTTTTGTAGCTTTAGTATAGTATCATGTTAGTGATTGAAAAAAAGATTTTTTATTGTTGTTAGTTGTAGGGTCCTTGGTAGTGCTGCCTTATAGAGGCCATTCAGAAAGCATTTTCATATTATAATTGTTGCTTTTCTTTAGTTATCTATGCTCTTGTTGAATGTTTGTTTTCTTGAGTCTGTTTGTAATTATGGTGATAGTCCTCCGTTTTCTTATTAGGAATGCATGTTGTAATTCATTGTTATTTTTCGTGGTGTTTTAGAACATTTTTATTTAGCGAATTTATTGGAGAGCAAGCGCCTTCGAATTTAAGAAAAAGCGCTTTATAAGTTTATTTGATTGATTGATTGATCTAGATCTAGGCACTTTTCCTAACACTATTTGCCTATGTTACGCAAATCCGAAACGGCCAAATATTTATTATTGGGGGGAGGTGATATTCCTGCTAGATAATCTCTTTTTTGCAAAAATGTTTCCCCCCGTCAGCAATGATTTGACTATGACCGTTATTTGGAATAAGGGGCCATTCACACATTACGTACGCATTAAACTCTAGATTTTGACTTCCTCCTTTCACCCTGTTGCATCTCGTACATTTTTAGATTCCCCTCCCCTATGCGTGCATACGCACAGCGGATTTCACTCCCCTCCTCAATATAAAATAGCCCGTTTTAACAACAGGTTGATGTATTGCTTCATATTTATTATTGACTATGACGAGCTAGAGCTAGACTTATCTCAATCAAATAAACTTATAAAGCGCCTTTTCTTACATTCAAAGGCGCTTGCCCTCCAATAAATTCCAAGGAAGTAAATTGCAGGAGGCAGGGAGGCATTCGCTCCCCCTGATTTTCAGATTTTGAAATTTTTTACCTAGAGTTTACTATATATTTTTTTTTAAATTTTAACTTTACTTAAACTAGTTATGATTCAATGCGTATTGGAATCCTTCTGGGGTGTGTAGACAATTTGCCCCCTCTTGATTTCCAAAATTTAATTTTTTTTCACTTAAAGTTCATTATATAAACTGTTAATTTTAACTTTACTTAACCTTGATTCAATGCGTATTTGAATCCTTTTTGCGTGTGTAGAATATTTAGTATCTGAGCTCGACGCTAGATTTACCAATAAATGCAGAATAATAAATTGTGTATCAGCGCTGGTTCAAGGTTTGGCTGTTTTCTGTGCCAAAATACAATCAGCAAACTCGTAGAACTTTACTCTATTAGTGGTATTGATACAATGTTGATTCCCTCACAGCTGTCTACATCAAAGTTATTATTATTGATTACACAAAAATAAAACAAAATTCTACACACCCCATTTTGGACATCTTTTTTTTATTAATCATGTACTTGTCCCAGCAATATCATTAAATCATTCACGCCTCCTATACCAAGTGGCGGATCTAGAAATTCCTGGGGGATGCACTTCAGAAATTTTTTACATTCTCTTCAATAAAGCTGATGACCGTAGAGGGGTAGTTGTATGTATTTTTCAAAATATTTTTCAAAGACTTCCTCTTTCTCCTCCCAAAAAAGATATGGTTGCTTTCCCAAAACCAGGTATTATACCTAAAAAATATCAATTGATACTTTAGAGGGAGATGCATCTCTCCACCCCTCCCTGCTTGTACCTACGTATTTATATAGATGTATAAGGTAATGTGTGTGTGAGAGCATTTGCTTATCACATCCATGCCTCAGGAGCAACATTTGACATGCAAGTTGACTTCATTAATGAGTAAATTAGGAAAAAATCTGTTATTTATTTTATGTTTCATTGGCAAAAAAAAACTAAACAAAAAACCCGGGTAACCCTGACAGCAAGCTATAAAATGGTGGGAAAATTTTGTCCCCCCCCCCCTGGAAAATGCTGAATTTACGTCCCTGATAAATTCGCTAAATAAAAATGTTCTAAATAACCACGAAAAATAACAATAAATTACAACATGCATACCTAATTAGAAAACGGAAGACGATCAGCATAATTACCAACAAAGAAAAACAAAATTCAACAAGAGCTTAGATAACTAAAGAAAAGAAACAATTATAATACGAAAATGCTTTCTAAATGTCTTCTCAACATGTTTTCGGAAACTAAATTGAAATTTACTAACAGACCCTCTTAAGCAATGACTTATCTAGGCATCCTTAGGAGGGAAAATCTCCCCCTCCCCTAAAATTGTAATTCCCCTCCTACAAAAATTTCCAGAGAAATAAAATAATATAGCTATCAGACTCAATATATTATTATATCATGTATTTATCAGGTGAAGACTAAAGTTATATATGAATTAATGATGAATTATAATTCATAATAATTTTAAACATGTTAATCTTCTGATTACAAACCGTTCTTTTTCTACCATGAATCGTCTCTGCAACAAGTTACGACAACGACTAACACCTTCACATCTATCTCAATTGTTACTGGTCTCACAAGAAGGTCCCGAACCATCAGACATCAATAGGGAACAATTAAAGGACATAATATATACCTGGTACAACAAAAAACCACACGGGATTCAACTACCTAATATAGATAGTTGAATCGATTGAAATATCTAATATAGATTGTTGAATCCTGTGTGGTTTGTATTTGTAACCTATTTAATAGTCAAAGTATTTGAATAATTAAAATTTTGGAACTTATTGGTGAATTTTGTTATTTCTTCAAATACTGTCATTGCTAAAATTCCAATAATTATTTCAATACAGTGTCTTAAAAAAACATATTTTCAAAACAGGATATATTTCATCACAAAATCTTTAAAAATTACCTACAAGCATATAAAAGACCAAAAATTTTTTCGCCTGCGGCGGGCTACGATCCTCCTAGGAAACCTATTTCCCCCCTAGCCATAGGGGGCTTATTTAAAAACTGCCTCTTAAAGCTTTGGTGTGCCTAACAAGCACACAAATTTGAAAAATTTATTATAGCATTCCAATGCAGCCACGGAGATACAGCAGATTTATCAGCTTAAATAGCATTATTACTATTACGCTGGAGGACGCTATTTCGATACGCCAAATTCAAACATTCAACCGCGCTTTTCTAGACACGCCATCATTAATAGTTGATATTTTCGAGCCTTTGAATTTTTGAAAAAGGCGCGATACAAGTTTGTTTGTTTAATTGATTGATCATAAATCTTCTTGATAAGATTTATTATTCAATCTATTCAACTGAGTTAAAACAACAATAAGTACTAATAGAAAAAAATAATATTTACCATTTTTGCGTAGGTGCATATGCATTTGTTGGAGCCCCCTCCCTCCCCATACGCACTTATACGCAAAACATTCACTTCGTACACACACCCCTCCCCCCTCGGTGCGTACGTAATATATGGATGACCCCTAACTGGCCCTAACTCAATTTGATGATTTTTATTAAAATACTAAACTTATTAAGCAACTTCTTCCACTTCTGGATGATCCTTCTCTATAACTTCGAGTCTCTTTTTTTCATTCTGTCTAGAATTGACTACTGCAATTCTCTCTATTATTGTCTCCCTGACACTACCATTTATCTTTCTTCTAAAGCCTTCAATTTTGCTGCACGCTTAGTTTTTCGCACCTTTTACTACTTTTCTCATATCTCTCCATCTATTGTTTTTCTCCATTGGTTTCCTCTTAAATATAGCATGATTTTTAAAATTTTCTTACTAATGATTAAGATTAAAAATTGTCCTTCTCCACTCTACCTAACTTAATGAAAATTCCTCCTAAGTCTTGTCTTCGATCTTCCTATCTTAGCTAGGGGTGTCCATTCGGAATATACATCGATGTTTTAATCGATGCATTACATCGATTTTTCTCAAAATCGATTTTTTTTAATATTGCATCACATAGCTGTAATCGGCCCTTGGCACTCCATACAAACAAACCACATTTTATTATTTTATTATCTATTACTCTCACAAAAGTTGCCGTTTGTGTGTGCGTTAAAGGATGTTCAAGGAATACATGTTAAAAAACGACTTTTCACGCAATTTTTGCTGATTCAGTTCAGTTGTTTATTGAAATAATAAAAACAATATTTATCGAAGTCTTATATCCAATGTTCTTGTGGAAGATTTTGCAAAAACAGAAGCTTATTTAAACGTTTCCCTTTTAGTCTATTTTGTTGCTGATTGACGACTTGTGCTGTTTTAGAAAATAAACGTTCAGAGGGCACTGAAGTTCCCACCATGGTCAAGTATTTGTATGCAATTGGATGAAGTTTAATTTTCAGATCGCTCTTAATTTCTAATGGGTTCTCATTGAGTCTTCCTACTAGACTGCGCAAGTAAATGGACAGCTCGTCATAAATAGCATTCTCAGGCTTCGCCGTTTTCCAGCTCTTGTGGAACAGGTTGTGGTGATCATACGACAAAGAAAAGTTTTCTTTTGGTTTGTCAGGATGATATAAAGAATCAAATTCCGAAGCCTCATTTTGTATTGCAGTTTTTATAAGTTCTTTGACTTTTGCCACAGCCAAAGAGCAAGCACTTGGGTCAGTGAAATGCATTTTTTGAGCCTCGGATCCAATATCGTGGCTATAGCGAGAGGAGTTATTCTCTCTTTAGCACCTATTCTCTTGCCAATTTCTTTAACGACCAGATATGTATATATATATATATAATATATATAAACATATAATAGATTAAGAATAAATTTAGCACGAGGGGCACACTATGGTTACTGTAAGATGAAGGTGGCTCATCTTACGTATTTTTTGTGATATTTGTTTATTTTATTTTATTATTTGTGCATTTTATAGTGATTGGTTATGTTTAAGCAATAGTCATATATATATATATATATATATATATATATATATATATATATATATATATATATATATATATATATATATATATATATATATATATATATATATTTTTATATATATATATATATATATATATATATATATATATATATATATATATATATATATATATATATATATACATATATATGTATGTATATATTTGTTATTTAGCTTTTTCTTATGGAAAGATTTCAGATTTTGTTAATTGAAAAAATAAACGTGGTGTGGTTTTGAGTCATCTTGGCAAAAGAAATTTTATTTATCAAAAGATTTGATAGAACTGTGCTAAATTCTACAAAGTGAGATATTTCAGTTTTGAGTCAAGTAAAAGTTATATTCAACAAAGAATATTAAAGTTAAAGATAATTCGAGAAATTTTGTCCTTTAAATAATTTCAGAAACAAGCGTTACAAATAGCTAGGGAACATAAATTTGTCAACGTTTAGTTACCATTGAATCGATGTATTGTTGAAAATACATCGATACATCGAGCATATCGAGGTCTTCTAAAAAACATCTGATCGTTTCGAGATCTAATCGTATGCAAACATAGAGTGAAATCGATGCATCGATGTATTTTGAATATTCCTACTCTTGGATACTTTCGTATCTTTTTTGTTAAGCATTCCTTTGCTAAACGCTCTTTTTACAAGCTTTTATTTAGGTTAAAATCTCTGTTTGTGTGTGTTTGTTTATGTGTTTGTGTATGTGTATGTGGGTATGTGTGTGTGTGTGGCTTTTTCTGTACGCAAATCTTGCAAGTAAAATTTAACCATAGCTATGAAACTGAAACTATCAGCATAGCTCTATATTGGATGACAATACATGATTCAATATAAAAAAAACATTTTTCGTATTTCTAAATCGAGTGTATTTGAAATTAAAGTTTATTGTTTCCTTTACGTGTTCCTACTCTGGTCTCCTTAGATATATATCTATATATATATACTAGCTGTGTGCCCGGCGTTGCCCGGGCTTTTTAGAGGTTTTTCTATCGTTTTTCTTTTATTTTTTTCTCTATAGTTATTCCAATATAAAGCTATGCTGAAAGTTTCAGTTTCCTAGCTAGTCAAAAAGCTGGTTAAATTTTACTTGCAAGATTTGCGTACAGAGAAAGACACACACACACAGAAACAGAGACTGTAACCTAAATAAAAGTTTGTAAAAGGTGGCGCTGCAATCACAAAATAATATATAACACAGTTCAATAACAAAAAAACCTGTTTGGATGTTTTCAACTGATTTATATGTATTTTGGTGTACTGAAAACGTAAAAAATAATAAAAACAAGTAAAGGAAAAAACGAGTTTTTTAACACAAACTATAATTTCAAATACACTCGATTTAGAAATACGAAAGATGTTCAAATACAGTTTTTTTCAATTGAATCATGTATTGTCATCCAATATAAAGCTATGCTGAAAGTTTCAGCCTCCTAGCTAGTCAAAAAACTGGTTAAATTTTACTTGCAAGATTTGCGTACAGAGAAAGCCACACACACACAAACAGAGATTGTAACCTAAATAAAAATTTGTAAAAATAGATAAATAATAAACTAATCACGGTTAACTGGCCAGTTTCAGCTATATAAAGCCATCTTCAGAACCCTATGTTAAAACAATAAATTAAATATTATAAAAGTTGAAATAGTTGAGTTAAAATTCAGAAATAACTATAGGTTTTGTTTAGACAGAGACATTGAATAGGAGCTAAGTTGAATCGACTTTCACTTAACAAATTGATTCGAACCGGCATCAACGGTTGGCAAGGCAATCGTACTCGCTAACATCGATGAATATTATTATTAATAATGAATATTATTAATATCATTCCATGTTTATGTTTTGGTTTAGTTTGTTTCACAAACTTATTTTGTCAAATTTGTTATATAGAATTGGAGTGATTATTTTAGTGTTTCGATATCCGTAATTGACCGTAATAGTAGCTCTAAATCGAGTGTATTTGAAATTAAAGTTTGTGTTAAAAAACTCGTTTTTTCCTTTAATTGTTTAACCAATAACATGAATGTGAAGTCAAGGCATTTTACGAATTATAAGTAAGTTTTATTCCAATTTACTCAAACTAACTTAAATCAACATTTCATATTATTGGCGACACTTATATTTATTATTATCAACAAAATAACATTGAAAATGTGAAATGAAATTACATAGAGTGCGATATACCTCTATCCTTAAGCCACGCCACTCTTATATATATATATATATATATATATATATATATATATATATATATATATATATATATAATAAATATATATATATATATATATACTCTACTGGGAATCGAACCCACGTGTCTACGGCAATAATATAATATATATATATAATAAATAATATATATATATAATATATATATATATATATATATATATATATATATATATATATATATATATATATATATATATATATATATACATATAAATATATACTCTACTAGGAATCGAAGTCTACGGCAACACCGCCTCGCCTAAATGCAAGCGCTCTTACCAACTGAGCCACCGACCATCACCAAAAAATGATGGCTAGAAGTCTCAGTATTTCGGAGCTACTTAACATTAGACTACGACTATGATAGGCTCAGAACCCCTTACTTCGGCTCGACTCGACAGCTATAACTGCTGCCAGATAGGTAATTATATATATATATATATATATATAAATAGTTAAAATATTGAATAAATAAGCCGTCAAAGCCAGGTTTTTTTCTCAGAAATCCCTTATATTTCTGGATTTGTGGGTTTATATTTGTTTTACAACAAAAACAAATTAAATTAAATTATGTAAATGTTTACATAATTAAATTCCAAAAAATGTCGTTCAAAAAGAAACATTTTTGCAACCTAGTTGGGCCAGCGACTAGTTGGGCTAGCGACTAGTTGGGTGGCTCTTATTTGTGCTGCCGACTAGTTGGGCGGCGACTAGTTTGGCAGTGACTAGATGGCCTGCTCCGTTAAAACATATTTGTTTAATCAATTCATGTCCGAGCGCTATTGAACGCCGCGGAAATAGCGCTATATAAATAAATTGATTAATTGAAGAATTGTAGTTAATTTATGTCTATGTAAAATATTCAAATTGACAACATATGTTTTCTTACTTTTTTCCTGACATGGAGTTGATTCGCAGGTATCTAAATAATATTCTAGCACATAATGACTGACATGAAATCCACCACATCTGTTGCTTCCGCTGTCCTCCAACGTTACTGACAGTGCTCTAGAATCTAATTTATTAGCTGATAAAAACTTGTTTGGAGGCTCCATGTCTAAACATAGGTAGGTATAATAAACAATATTGTATTATTAACATTAGTCTCTGAATAATATAAAATTAGAATATCAATTAATAGACTTTTGACTAACCTAGTTTCGAGTAATAATAACATGTAAATGGGATTAATGGATCACTGACAGTTAAAGAAGTATTCTCTATCATTACCAATTTTTGTGCAGATAGAAAAAAGTTGCGATTTTTATATTCTTCAAATGACGGGTTAAAATTAAAGACATCACTGCTCAGTGTTTTCAACAAAAATATCTTTTTTTCCTGAAACAAAATGTCTGATCTTTGACAATCGTCGTTTGCCTATAGGTTAAATAATAGCTAAGGGCTTAAACATATAGACAAGGCTTAAACAACAGCAATAAAATGATTGACCATGCAGTGACTTCAATATTCCGGGCTTAATTGCCTCCTCAAAAACCAGTCATTTTTTCTTTTCCCTGATCAATGAGTGGGGTTAAACGTTATCCAGCTTTTCCCCCCAAAAAGGTTGCCACAGAAAAGGGTTGATTCGATTTTTAAACCTAAATCCAAATTAGAAAATCATTTTATCTATGTTTTAAGAAACTAACCCAAAATATGAGAGATCTGCAAAAAAACCTTTATTTTGGTTTTCTTGTTTTATTTTCCTTGTCATTTTCTTTCGGTAAATAGATAAAATACATGGTCGCAAATGGAAATCACTTCAAATCGACGGGAGGTTTGAGACATTTGTATAAACAACTGGTAGAGGGTAACAGCAGTTTAAAATTTGTGATGTGATGCAAAGAGATATTTCGGCACAAATATATTCAAAGGATGGCAGTCCCCAAATTTAAGCAAAACATTTTAAAATGTGGACAAAATGGGCTGAAAACTCGGGATAAACAGTGTAGAAATTTTTGAAAAATGTAAAAAACTTTGAAGAAAAAAAAATACTTGAGTATCTCTCTTCAGTCATCAGAATTTTTAAGAAGAAAATTTGAGAATTCTTAAGAAAAAATTCTGAAAAAGGATCTACAAGCAGTGTTGGAGAAGTTATTTTGAAAACTCGTTACCGTTTCTAGTTACTTGGTGGAAAATGTAACTAGTTACAGTTACTAGTTACTTGGTGGAAAATGTAACTAGTTACAGTTACTAGTTACTTGCTGAAAATGTAACTAGTTACAGTTACATGTTACAAACATTCAAATGTAACTAGTTTCAGTTACAAGTTACAAACATTCAAATGTAACTATTTACAGTTACAAGTCACTAAAAAATGTAACTAGTTACTTTAATTGTGACAAGTGTTGGTACAGTACTGCCATCATCGCCATTAACACCGCATTTGTAAGTCTTATCTGCGAACTGCTAACATTGTAAAAATGGCCGCTGGCCTTTTCCTTTGTTTAATAACTGGCATTCGAAATTAATTAACTTTAACACAGTAAATGCAATTTATTGAAAATATTACTAAAAAAGTAAAATTCAAATTGCTTTATTGGCTCTTAAAAGAAGCTGTTCTTAAAATTTGTCATCACTAAGAAGGTTTTATCGTGGAGTGAAAATCTGACCATCCATGCTAAAAAGACTTTTAACCGGTGCACTTGACGGTAGAACAGAAATATATTTCTAAAAAGTTTTCTGATTTTACGATTACAAATTGATTCAACTGGTTCAGTAAAGTTGAAAAACTCATCAAACTCCAATTCTTCTAAAACATTGTCCTCTGTATTTGAAGCTTGAACATGTTTTTCCATCTCTTTTTCCGTTAACAACTTGTGATATTCTTTTTTGTTTTCCTCATTAATCCATCGTAACTTAAATCTTGGAATGGCTACACTAGCCAGTTCAACAATTTTTACAACTTACCATTTTGGGGTCATCAGATTGTTTCCTTTTTTTAGATCCATTAGTTTTTTTAGTTTTTTTTATTATAGTTTATAATCTTTTACACCATGTGTTTTAAGACGCAAAATCCATTCGGGGCTTTAGCCCACAAGGTAAAAATGAAGGATGAACTTTTTCGATATGCTTTTTCAGATTGGAGTTATACTATTTTTTGCCATAATATTTTTCTCAGTTTCAGATTTGAGTTAAAAAATTTACTCATATAGCAATTATCTTTTGACTAAAATTCATTATTGACTTTTTCGGCCATTTTTTCAGTAGCTAGCATTTTTTTCAGTCGCAAGCATTTGAAAACAAAAAAGGATAAACGAAACCGAAATATCAAAGAGCATGGGTTGCTAAACCATAAAAACAAAAGTTTTACATTGATTTAAAATTTAACTTAAAACGTTGAAAAATATATTTTAAAAAAATAATTAAAAAAAATTAACGGAAAAAACGTTACAGTTACTAAAAAAAGTAATTTAGTTACGTTACCTCGTTACTTACTCCTAAAGTAACGCGTTACGTTACTAGTTGCCGAAAATTGTAACGAAGTTACAGTAACGCGTTATTCCCCAACACTGTCTGTCTACAACTTGTAGACAGTGTTGGGGAATACCAAGATCTTCAGCTATATTATAAAGAAAAAAGTAGTTAGGACATTCGAGCAATAATTATTTTAGCCCCTCCCCCATATTGCGATTACTGGCGGTTAACATTATCTTACCTGACCCTCTTTGTTAGACACAGCTGAATTCCGATAATAGATGTTATACTCTGAAGCATCGTAAACTTGAGGCCAGTGTAGCAGAATATAATCGCGTTCATTAGTTATCACGAAAAGCTCTTCGGACGATTTGAAATCTGCTTTTAATATTAAAAAAGAACGAAATAATTATTATAAATGAGTGAGTGGCGGGGGGAAAGAGGACAAAGCGCATCGGCTCACAATAAAGTGTTTTCATAACTATAAAAATGGACACGCAGTTCAGTGAGAGGAAGTTTTTTTTAAAACGAATTAAAAACTTGCTTTAAACTATTAAAGAATACACTAAGTGCAGTTCAATTTGATAACTGGGTATGAGAACAATAACTGTATTGTATTGTATTTAAAATATGAGCAACAATATTACGCTTGAAATAAACAGAAAACTTTTTTTGAATTTCAGTACGAATAATTTATTAATAAAATTAATCATAACAAATTCATAAAAATAATTAAGCATTAAGAATTAATTTACATACTTAACAAGTAAAGGAAAAAACGAGTTTTTTAACACAAACTTTAATTTCAAATACACTTGATTTAGAAATACGAAAGATGTTCAAATTAGGTTGTTGTTTTTTTTTAATTGAATCATGTATTGTCATCCAATATAAAGCTATGCTGAAAGTTTCAGCTTCCTAGCTAGTCAAAAAGCTGGTTAAATTTTACTTGCAAGATTTGCGTACAGAGAAGGACACACACACACATACATACGCAAACACACAGTGACATACACACACATACACAAACACACACACACAAACAGAGATTGTAACCTAAATAAAAGTTTTTAAAAACAAATGGATAATTGACGTAATTAAACAGTACTTAGCATAATTAAATATTAATTCGTTAAAATAATTAAAGATTATTAATTCATTAACATAATTAAACATTATTAATTCATTAACAGAATTAATCACTAATAATTAATTAACGTATTTATACAATAATAATTCATTGATTTGAATAAAAATTAATAATAACCACTGAAATATCGTAAAATTTTTGAAATTACCAGCATCATGAGATATAATTAGCTCAGCTGAATTGAGAAGAAAACCGTTCATCCAGGCAGACAACTGAAACTTATAAAGTTCGTCTGCCATCAAGCTGAGTGACGTTTGGAAAAAAGTTTCATCTACTTCAATGGCACGACTTTCTTTAAAAAGCCAGCTATTACTTCCAGGTGATAGAACAAACATGGAGGCCTTTTTGTAAGCCGCTGATAAAGTAGTTTCCTAAAATATCGTATTTGAAAAGATTATTAGAGTTTGGATGCTTTGTAATTTGTGGGCCGATCTTAATAGATCTAAACTTGTAGGTAAAAATACTTAAGAAAATTTCCTTCATATTACCAATCTGTCAGCGTTTTGTCAGTTAGTGAATAATAGTGAATATGACACAAAATCGTTGACAGTTGACATTCATGTTTTAGTCTAAATCAATTACTAATTATTGGCAATTATTTGTAGACTCTTTTTTAATTACAATGACAATAATAATGATGATGCAAATGGTTTAGAGAGTGACACGGTAATACCGACCGCGGTAAATACCGCGGTAACGGGAACAAATTTCAATAATTTCACCATTACCGCGCGGTAACGGGGAAAAAATGGGGGGAAAATTTGCGGTAATGGGGAAAATGTTGACGGTAATTCCGCGGGAACGGTAATGAAATTTTAAACTAATTTTTAAAAATTCAAAAAAACTTTTTTTAATTTTTTTTGTACTTTGTTTTATCGTCTTTGTGCTTTGTTTAGCTAATTCTACTAGACTATCTTTCTTTTTGTATTTCATTTCGGTTGAATGTCCTGGTCTTGAATCGGTTTAATTTCAATAGTACATTTTTGCTTGTAGTTTTAAATAACATGGAAATGGGAAAATGCGACATCGAAAAATTAATTTCAATTAAAAGTGAACGTTTGCGATTTGACAAATGTCAAGGCATTCATGGATTGAAGAACTAATATTTTTTACTTTCTTATTTCATTTAAAACATAACAATCTTTTTGCAATTTTTTTTAATAATTAACTTCAAAATAAACTTGCATACAAATTTAAAATGCGGGGAAAATGAGGGTTTGGGAATGATAGCTGCGGGGATGGGTAGGGGATGGGGACAGATATTGAGGGGATGGGGTGGGGATGGGGACATGGGGCGAGGGAACAGTGAGGGGACGGGAAGACAGTTTTCTTTGCGGGGTGGGGATGGGGAAGAAATGTTGTCCCCGTGTCACTCTCTAAAATGGTTATGATGATGAGTACGATAATTTATAGGGTAAGAGTCCGCAAACACGACCATATTCCCCCATCATTAAAGATCAAAATAAAATAATAAAATAATCGAAATAAAAATGGCAACCTCCCAGTAAAAATTAACTTTTCTTTCGTTTGAAAACACTTGATAGCTCAAACTTTTAAATAGTTTAAAATCTGGAAAAAAAACAAGAAATCATATCATATTTCACACAACTCGACTGCTAAATAAAATAATATTTAACAAGAAAACTGTAAAAAACTTCGTTTTTCACAAATCCTTAAATTAATTTTATTTATCTAAAGTTTTAAAAAGTTAATAGAATGCATTGTCAAGATTCAACTCTATTGGATGACGGAAAGTGTATTAATTTTCACTTCCATGATTTGTAAGCTCATAAAGCAATATTTATTCCAAAATTATTGGCAAGCAACGATAATCCCGAGGCTAACCAATTATGATTCTGTATTTGTTATCAAATAGCAAAGTCTCAGCTTGCAAATTGTAAACAAAAACAATATACCTATTCAATAAAACTGTAAAATTATATTTGCCTTTTAATGACATTTCTTCCCAAGAGTTTTTTGGCTGCTCACAATGGTTGTTAAAGTAGAAATAATCACTTAAACCAAGTTATACCTAATTAGGTATTGTAACATTTATTGATACATCATAGCACTTACCTGTAGACTTTATTCCAAAAACGATAGTTACCGGATCACTCCAAAAACCGACCGTCCCTGTCTTATTTTTAAGAATGCTCTCAACGGATAAAACATATTTGGCATTGAGAGTCGATAATTCATACACTGCGAATTTCTCGTCGGTATAACTGATCTTCGTCTGTAAATAGCGATGAGTTTATTACAAGAATGTCTTACTTATTATTGAAAATGTTACGTCCCAGCAGATCATAGCGGAGATTTTAGTGGTTCAGATCCCGTTCTCCAACTATATTTCTTATTATTAGCTATAGCGCGGTTACCCGGCGTTGCCCGGGGTTTTTAGAGGTTTTGTATCGTTTTTCTCCCTTGCCCCCGTTTCCTTCCCCGATTGCTTTCCCGCTCCCGCTCGCTCTCTGGTTCCGTCTCCCTCTCCCGCTTTCTCTCCCTTTCCCGCTTGCCCTATAAGAAACCAGCGAAAAAAATAACTCTCCCTGGGGCAAAAAAATCACTTGTTTTACTGAAACTCAGAGCCATATAAAAAAATCAACGCCATCAAGCTTTGTAGAAAGTGCTCAGTAAATACCTACCTCTATTGGTGGATTAAATCAGTGACGTCCTGGACCTAGAAGTTGATTCCACCCAATGAGAGTCCACAACCCACAGGCATGGACTCCAAAACTAGTTTTAATTAAGGAGTTCATGCATGCAGGTGACGCCACTGAATTGAATAAGTTAAGGTGAAAGAAACAGTTTAAAAGTAAAATTTGCTTACCTCATTAAAGAAATCGCTAGTAAATGTGAGTTTAAATCTTAGTGGCTTCTTTCTTGAAGTCCAGTTAACGACCACAATAGTTTCATTGACAAGTTCATACGTTAAATTCCAAACTTTGCCTGGTTTTACTGCAAGAAAAGTCGAGAAATTAAAAGTGAAACCAATCACTGACAAATGTAAAAGAAATTAAATGAGATATTATTTTAACTAGGGGAGGTGACGGCACAAAATAAATCAAGACATTGATCTACTTTGAGGTTTTTCAGTAATCACACTCAAGCCTATGAAAAACTGAAAATTTTGAGAGATATAATTAGAAAGACATTTTTATGACTTGAACTCACGTGAAATTTTTTAGTGCAAACAATATTGCTAAAATTAACTTTTTACAACTTACAACCCCTGCAAAGGACCCTACAGGGTGGGCCAAAAAAAGTGAAACGGTTTCATACAATCAAACATAGTTATCTCAAATTTAGACAAAATATTTCCAAATAAAATATTATCTCGATGATCTTACTTACTAACTCTAATCATTATATCAATATTTAGTTAATGTCGCCATTCTTAAATTTTAGTGTGATCAAAGCATGCAATAATCAAGGAACATATTATAGGACTTTTTTGGCCCACCCTGTATACCTACCTATAAACTAGAGCCCAGCACGGGCCGATATTTTGCGACCCGGTCCGTCATCAACTTGGCCCGGTCCGTTTCATAGGCAGAAAATTCTAGGCCCCCTACAGTCTGTGGGAATTTGAGCCCGGCAAGTTTTTACCGGCATAAAATCTCTAGGCTTTGCGCAATAACCTAATGTAATGGCCCGATCCGGTCCGTGTAGAGCTCTACTACCTACCCTATAAATATTCACATTGATTGAACACATTGATACAAAAAGGTTATATTACTAAAGGTTTATGTGGCTAAATATGTTCGATGTTTTTCCATGTTTTTGTGGGTAACTCGTTGATAATTCAATACTAATTTTCAAGTTTTTATGTAGCTTTGTTTAAGGTTCCGTGGGATTAAAACTGTTGTTGTTGTTGAGTATGACTCACAAAATATTGTTCACGTAGATGCCTCGATGTCAAGGCAATAAATTTTGTTCTAATTGACTATTTTCGTTTTCATAATAATTGACTTTTGTCTTTAATTGAAAAAATTAACTGAGTAGCAATCTTCAGTCATAGGGAAGGGTCCAGTTGTCGCCACCGTTTAATCTTCCAAGATTCTATGTTTAAGTATAGGTACTACTTTTAGAAATGTGACAAGTGACTTGTTTTTGGCTGATCAGTTCTAATCAGCAAAAATAACAACATTCTCCGACGTATCCTTTTATCACACTTTATAAACGAATAAATCTGGAGTAACTTAGTAAATAAACTTACCAATGTACTTCTGGTTATATTCCTTTTTAGTGTTTTCCAGTCGAGTGTTGTTGTTTTTGTTGAACATGAATAGTGTGTACACATTCGCTGCAGCTGGATCATAAGAGTCACGATTCTTAATCAACGACGTCCAAGTGCAAGAATTTGGAGTGGGGTTGGGACAGAAGTAAGTGTACGACGGACGATTACACTTGTAACTAATTAAGAAATAAAAATGGTAAAGTAATGTTACAAATTCCTTATTATATTTAACTGCCAAGATATTGAATAACACGCACGTAAGCTCTAAAAACATTGTTTTAATAATTGTTATAAGAGCTAACTTAAATTCAATCAATCAATCAATCAATCAATCAATCAATCAATCAATCAATCAATCAATCAATCAATCAATCAATCAATCAATCAATCAATCAATCAATCAATCAATCAATCAATCAATCAATCAATCAATCAATCAATCAATCAATCAATCAATCAATCAATCAATCAATCAATCAATCAATCAATCAATCAATCAATCAATCAATCAATCAATCAATCAATCAATCAATCAATCAATCAATCAATCAATCAATCAATCAATCAATCAATCAATCAATCAATCAATCAATCAATCAATCAATCAATCAATCAATCAATCAATCAATCAATCAATCAATCAATCAATCAATCAATCAATCAATCAATCAATCAATCAATCAATCAATCAATCAATCAATCAATCAATCAATCAATCAATCAATCAATCAATCAATCAATCAATCAATCAATCAATCAATCAATCAATCAATCAATCAATCAATCAATCAATCAATCAATCAATCAATCAATCAATCACTTAGCTTTTATCTCGCGCTATTTATGTAGCGTGCAATAGCGCTCGGCCATCAACTGATCAAACAGGAATGTTTTCAATCCACGACGAAAAGCAATGAGCGACGTTAGAGTTAGTGAGAGAAGAAGGATGACAGTTCCAGGGAAAGGAGAGACCAGAACAGGAGAAAGAGCGTTTAACAAAAGAATGCTTAATAGTGAAAATTATATTCTGCTGGTGCTGTGAACTGTCAAAAAACCACAATCTATAACCTTTAGCTCGTAACCCTGCAATTTACCTACTATTCTTTCCTTGTTAGTACTATTACCCTTTTAAACTTAAACGACTTCGGCACGTTAAGCGGCTTTTCGCCAGAAATGTGAATATTACCAGCGACTGTAGGCGATTGTCCATGCGCCGTCCTTATTATCGCTCCCTGGAACGTCAAAACTGCACGTCATGTTGATCCAGTCGTGAACGATACATTCCTTGATCTTGGGACCTGACGGTTAAAAAAAACTAAATTAAATTAAAGAAATTAAATGCGACTTTAACAACGTTTCAAGACGCTTTTATTTTTACCTTCTGCAAATGTCAAACCTGTCCGACACCAAATGACAATCAATGGCACAAAGAAAACAGCTGTCATATCAAGTTAGGTATTGAACAAAAGGAGCAGTGGACGAGAGAAATTCTCGTTGTTCTTTTGACGAGACGATCTTCATTGCTTATGAATGAAACGAATTCATTAAGTATAGCGAAGTACTACAATTATATTAGTACAAACAAGTTAATTTAAAATACAGCAACAGCGGTGACAGTAAAATGCTTAATTCGCCAGATAGGTACCTAGCGCTAAAACGAAAGCGGATATAGTCATACCTACCCACCTGTAAAGTCTACAACATAGGCGTCGCAACTGGGGGGAACAGGGGGACAGGTCCCCTCCACTATTGTTGAATTGGGGAACAACAATGTAATTTTCTCCCACTTTTACAATGTCATGGTTTTTTTCACTTTAGGCCGTAAAATTCGCGACCCCATTTGAGCAGTTTTTCAATATAATCTTGTGATGATGTAGTATAACAAGATTTGCTCATGGAGAATGAGACCAGAAACTTCCAACTTTATGGAATTACTTAAGCTTCGATCTGAATATTTCGACGCCTAAGCTGAAAGGCTGAGTCGATCCAACCCTCTTACGCATCCAGAAATTCAAAATGAGATGTTATCTCTCAGTTGTCCATCTGCACCAGGTTTGTAAATGACAATTTAATAACTGAAGAAATCTTTCTAAGGCTAAACGCAGCTCCATCTTCCTCTATTGCAATGACAGTTGGTCTTATAAGAATTATTTACTGCTTTTCAATCTATCTTTGCTGGGAATCCAAGGACAGTGCCATGATAGAGCCGCTAATATGAAGGAAACCTTTTCAGGAATGCAGGCTCGTTTTCTTGAAAAGGAACCGCGGGCGACATTCGATCACTATAGCAACCACAGCGTAAATTTGGCCACGCAAGTGGCATGTATCAATAATTGCACCTTTATTATAGCAAGCTTAGAAAACTTTTAAAAATATTGTAAAAAAAACTAAGGCAATATAAAATTTTGATTTAAAAAAAAAGAGTTTCTGTTCTTTCGTTTGCCAAAAGTGTCATCTGCAGTTGAAGGACGGAATTTGTAGCAGAACGTTCAATGTTCATAATTGCAAGATTATTGAGTCTCTCTTGCCCCATGGTGCTACGCAAGTAGGTTTTCATCCTCCGGAGTCCACTGAAAGATCGTTCTGCAGAACATGAAGTTGCGGGAATTACAGCAAGTATGTTTGCTACCTTCCAGAACACTGGAAGAACACTATTCAGGTCATAACGCCACATAGTTTGGACAAAATCTGCAGCAGTCTCAAATTTCTTGAAATCTTTCTCAAGTGTTACAACAGAGCTGGATTCCTCTATGAATTTTAAAATAATCCACGTCAATGCCGTATTTTTTTATTTTTTTATATATATTTTTTTCTCTTTTCACACGCCTTTTCCAAGACAAAACTTGCTCGAAAGCGAGAAATGGTACTTGCAGAGGCATTTATAGGTGCCTACCTTTTTTTTTAGCTATGCAAGTGAACTCCTTGCTTAAGGGAGTTACGCTGGTGACGCCGGCGAGGTTCGAACTGCCGACCTAACGATCGACAGGCGAACGCTCTACCGCTCTGCCACCAGAGGCCTGTAGTGTTCAGAAACAATTTTATACCTCTTTAGTTCTGGATAATGGATATGCTCTGAGAACAACATCTTCTAGTGCGCAAAGAACATCTTGATAATTTTTGTTTCAAAACGTGATTTCAGTTCAGTCGTCACCATATCCAGACTTGAGTAATAAGCCGAAACACGGTAATAGTCTTGCTCAGAGTGAAAATGTTGATCACCACCACTTCTTTCGCCAACCAGTGCCTGTAGTCGATGAGATGGTTTCTTTGTCCGTGGCTTTTGTGCCTCCTTAAAAGTTAAATGGCTGTTTAAAATACATTCTTTAACTTTATTGCTGACAATCTGAGTGCGCTCCCATAACTCATTAAAAGAATTGTCATTTCTGCAGTCAAGAAAAGTTTTTATAGTAAGTTCGCCTGTTTTCCTTGCTGTGATGACATCCATAGTTTTTGACTGAAGATAGGTGCACAAGCTGCTAGTCATTGATAAGATAATTTTAAGTAAAGTCAGCCCAAAAACAAAGTTAAAATCACAAA
Source organism: Erpobdella octoculata (assembly GCA_963978895.1). NCBI lineage: Eukaryota > Metazoa > Annelida > Clitellata > Hirudinida > Erpobdellidae > Erpobdella > Erpobdella octoculata. The sequence continues at coordinate 25,553,817 of OZ022239.1, forward strand.
TTGCATTAAGCAGCGCAGAGCTGTCGGAATATGTTTTAAAATCTCTTTCATTTAGAGAGAGTAGAGTAGAGTAGAAATGATTCTGGGTAGTTGACTATCAACTGTTTTAACTGCCTCCCAACGGCATGACAAACTGGTTTTGCTCTGTGATTTTAAGTTAGTAATCGGGGACGAACTATCATCAAGTATGATAATCACAAAAATGGCGTGGAGTTTTGGACTAGCTTCAATGAAGTTGTAAAAGCTCTGAATGGTACCGAGCGCATTCCGAAGTAGTTTCACTTGTGTCATTGTGTATTGTAGTGCAAGATTTAGCAGATGCCCGTAACAATGAACATAAATCGCCATAGGAAAAGTTTGTTTCATTTGGTTAGCCAGTCCACGATGAATGCCACTCATATTTGCTGCACCATCAAAGCACTCGCCAACAGACGTTTCATTTAGTATGATAGATATTGGACCACTTGATCTAGCCTCTGATGTAATCAACGATCGAACATGTTTTGCAACAATGTATATATATATATATATATATATATATATATATATAGCTCCTGCGGCAAATGCGTTATTTTTTCAACGTTGACAGGCATCCGCTTGCCCGAAAAATTGAGCATGTCAAGTTGTGTGATTGTAAACGTAGAGGAATATGCTTTCTAGCGATTCGTAACGTTAAAGTCGAAGTTATTTATAACACAATATTTCTCGAATTTATTTTAACTTTATTATTCTTCCTTGAATATAATCTTTTACTTGACTCTAAACTGAATTATCTCACTTTGTAGAAGTTCGCCCGGTTCTGACAATTCTTTTGATAATTCCAAATTTCTCTTTGCAGCACGTCTTTTCAAACTTTTATTATCTCTTGAACACTCAACTTTAACACACTGTCTAAATTCTAAAAATTCATACACAAAATAATATTTCTAATTGTAATATTAACAATCCGGAAAAAGATATATATATATATATATATATATATATATATATATATATATATATATATATATATAAAAATTCCTAGATAAAAAAAATAATAAACACACACACGTACACACAAATACACATACATATATATAAACCATATATATATATATATATATATATATATATATATATATATATATATATATGGCTTATTGTTTCAACATATCCAATCATTATAAAATGCACACATAATAAAATAAAAATACACAAATATCACGAAAATACGTAAGATGAATCATCTTCATCTTACAGTGATTTTATTTCATAAGCTCCGCAGAGTCACTTTTATTTGATTCAGCAAATGCGTTATTTTTTCAAGGTTGAGAGGCATCTGCTTGCCCGAAAAATTGAGTCACTTTCTTTGATTCCATCTTGAAATTTAACGAGAACAAGGGTTTAATAATTTATTCGCTTGTGAAAAGCGGCAAATGCGTTATTTTATCAACGTTGAGAGGCCTCCGCTTGCCGGAAAAATTGAGAGACAAAAAAATTTGGGGAGGCATTTGCACTCCTGCTCCCCCGTCTCCTACGCTTATGAAGAGGTTCTTGACTTTACGTAAAGACGATTGGTTCCATCGGCTTTGGGTGCGTGCCTAAAAAAATGTGCTGAATTACAGCTGCGCATGGTAAGCGGAATAGAAGATCTTCCTAGCTGCTGGAGTTTAAGTTGCGAAGCTACCAAAACAAACTTGAAGACTTTTTGGGGTAGTCGCGCGATCGTCTTCTAAGGAGTTTATTAGTAATACCAACCTCAAATGCCATTTCAGAGCGAAGTTTTTTTCTTTGCCTCGCCGAAAGACCGTTTGAATAATTGCGCGCTGTTGCATGTGCAATAGGAATCGATTAACGCAGTCGATTTGGGCTTACTTTGGCGCCAGTTTGTAAGTTTGTCTGAATATCGGCATGACATTTTTGGATACCTTTGGTATCGTATATTTATGCACAACCTGATTATACTTCTATTATTTTTCTTACCATTTGTTATTATTTATTTCTGACTGTTTGCTTACTGACTTTGGACTGAGTGCTTTGTGTGATCAGAAGGCAGACGACTTCTGATCACTTTCATGCATTACTTAAACTATTTCTTTTAAACAAATCACTCCATATAACCTGATTATATTCCTATTAATTTCTTACCATTTATTATTAGTTATTTCTGACTGTTTGCTTGCTGACTTTGGACTGAGTGCTTTGTATAATCTTTTATTTTTGAATTTTAAATGCACTTTAAAAATGGGATTTTAACAAAACAAAAAACTGTGATTCAAATAAAATTATAGTTGATGAGTGATTGTTGTAGAAATGCACATTTCATTAATACAAGCAAGTTACAAACTTTAATATTTGAGATTACAAAATAAGAAAAATTCGTTCTAGAAAGTTGCCCCCCTCACTTTTTAAAACGATGCGACGCGCCTGGTCTATAATTTAGCAAATATCAATCTATCTATCGAAGAACAGTTTTAGAAACACAATTAATTCTGCTATTTTACTTTTATTCAAAGCAGAGGTGAATGCAAAAGGAATGGAGAAGGCTTAGTAAGAATTTGTAAATTATAAGGCAGATGCAGCTTAATACTTCGTGCGTGTACAGCTATACAATCTTTTTTTCAAGCATTCTCTTCTTAATTTATTTCGCATAAACAGAGACTTCATCAAAACCATGGGAGCTTGTTTGTTAGAGCCTACGTTCAGTACTAAATTTTTCCTTCCTAACACAGTTGATGAATGGGGGGGAGGGTGTAGCAGTAGATTTTTTTCGAAAATTTTTAAAGGATTTTTTAACTTTTCCTCCTAAAATAGCCGACGACCAGGAAAAGGGTTTGTTTCTGAAAAGTGTCAGGGGCCCACTTCAAAGTCTCAAGACTGCCCACGTCAAAGTCAAAAGGCCCACTTCAGTCAGGAGGGCAATAATTCCCTGCTCTCCTTAATTGATGTCCCAGTCATAAAATGAGCGGTCAGTTCTACCGCCGTTTAAAAACAGAAAAAAGGCTTAATCTTTTCAAACCAGTGACGTCATCATACCAAAATCTCCAAGGAACTCAAAAACCTTTCCGGTTTTTATTTCCGAAAGACCTAAGACTGCGTGGCCGAAACACCAACTTTAAATTGCATTTTCCACTGCTTCTTTTGGGAATAAGTCCTTAAAATGAGTATTACAATTATTCAAACTTGATCCATATGTTAAGCTATACGCGCTTATCGTGTAAATGAAACATCCGGAACAACTGAATGAAATACCAAAGTTAAACTACGATACGGCAGAACCAATTACCTCAACTATAATGCCAAACAGGCTTTTTATTGTAAATGAACAACAGTCATACAAATTACTCATATCGAGAATAAGAAGCAATTAAAAAAAATGAAAATCATTTAAACCACTAAAATGGAAAGTGCAACAGAAGTATTAAACTCTTCTAAAGAAAATGCTTTATTGCAAATTAAACTGAATTTCACATATCCGGATCGGTCATTTAAAATATCACCATCAGCATCACACATTATCATCATCATCAAGACCATCAGAAATCAGCTTTGTTGTAGGTCTATTCTGAGACTTATGAGAAACTCTACTTGTTCTGGATCTAGCTTGAAGATGCCGATATCGTGCAGGGCTGAAATCGGGTCGGAAACTTCGACGTTCGATTCGGAAGGATGTAACGCTCTTCTCAGCACGTCCCTGATCAGCAATGCTGAACCAGGACTCAGTGTGAGGACAGTGCATGCTTCTTTAATGCTAAATAAAAAAAAATTTATGGAAACTTTTGTTAGATTTCCAAAGTAGCTTGAACAGATATATATGATCAATAGGGTGGAGCTTATTTTCGAACTTTTAAAATATTATTTTCTTACCCTCTAATTTGGTTCCTATATATAAAAAAATTCTGGCAAAATATGTGCACAATTGAGCATTATTTAGGGGTAGCTCAATGATGATGAAGTTTTTAATACTCAAAAGCTGCAGTCATCTTTTTCTCGCATTGTAGTAATACCAGATTAATACCCTAGATAGCATAAATAAATAAATGGCAAAAAGATGGAAATTGAGAGCAACACAAGTGACGAAGCTGTTGGCATCACTTTTCAGACACAACAAAGATAGAGAGGGCGAAAAACTGTCGTTACTCAACAACTCGCAGCAGCTCTAGATCGAACAAAGTGTCTGACCGCAATGCCGTTTTTGTTCTAGCAGAAACTGCTAAAAGTTTGGGTCAGAATCCTGATGAACTTGCACTGAACAGAGATTCAATTCGCCGAGACAGGGCAAAACACCGACTCCAGAAATCTGCAAACATTAAGGCCAAGTTTCAAGGTAACATTCCTCTTATTGTTTACTGGGACAGCAAACTAATCCTTGATTTAACTGGAAAAGAGAAGGTTGATCGTTTGCCAATATTGGTTTCAGGAAAAGGAGTTTCTCAGCTACTCACAGTTTCCAAGCTTCCAGCCGGAACAAGTGAAGCTCAGGCTTCTGCTATTTTTGGAGCTGTCAAAGACTGGGGCATAGCCGATAGCATCCGAGCTACGTGTTTTGATACAAACAGATCAAATACTGGCCGGAACACTGGTGCCTATGTCCTCATAGAGCAGAAACTTGAAAAAGAACTTTTGTCACTGGCCTGCAGGCATCATATCATGGAACTGATAATTTTTGAAGTGTTCAAAGTTTGCATAGGAGCCAGCACATCTTCTCCCATGGTTCCACTCTTCAAACGCTTTCAAGATTATTGGCGATGCATTGATACAGCTAAGTATGAACCAGGAGTTGCAGCTGATGACGTGGCAAGTCTAGTGGGTGACATTAAGCATGACACCATAGATTATGCCAACAAGCATCTTGAACAGAGTCAGCCAAGAGATGATTAAAAAGAATTTCTGGAACTTGTGATTGTCTTTCTCGGAGCTGTGCCTGCCAGAGGATTACGAAGCAATGCACCACCCCCGCTGGATGTCCAAAATTACTTATAGTTTGAAGATCTGGATGTTCAGGGCTTAATTCCAACTGACTCAGGCAGAACTTAAAGGATTACGTGATGTGCGTGTGTGTTCACAGTAAGTGTCTACTTGAAAGCCTGGGTCTCTGCACCGGAAGAATCGGGGTTCCTTACAATGACCTTCTGCTGCTTAAGTCACTACTTGAATATTCATCAATCCATTTAGCCATCTCAAAGTCAACATCATGCAAATTTTCCAATTACTTGTGGTTCTTGTCCCAGGAACTTGTTAGCATGGCTTTCTTTGACAGTCGGGTCAGTTCCTCAATCAAGAGGCTGATGGTAAGTGCCATGCAGAATAAAAAAGACCAAGATCAGGATCATCAAGGCGCTGGTGGCAGAGCGGTAGAGCGCTCGCCTGTTGATCGTTAGGTCGGCAGTTCAAGCCTCACCTGCGTCACCAGCGTAACTCCCTTAGGCAAGGAGTTCACTCGCATTGCTTTCTCATGTCTATGAAAATAGCGTGTTCTTCGAAGTTTCCGATCCAAAGGAACCTTCGTAAGCGCCTCTGACTTATCTGGCGCTATATAAATTCATTATTATTATTATTATTATTATTATTATTATTCCAAGCGAATCACTGTTGCTCTTGATTCATTAAAGGATAAGAACTTGGAAGATTTCGTCACAACAAAGTCAATGACACTGCTTCGCATCATGGAACTTCCAGATGGATTTCTTGCGATTGATCCGGACTTGTGAGAAGACAGAGACGACTACAAGAAGACTGCAGAAATAGTGGAGAACTTAAAAGTTGTTAATGATCCCGCTGAGCGTGGAGTGGCACTCATTCAGGAGTACAGTGGAATTTTAACACATGATGAATTGCAGCTGCAATTCCTACTCCAAGTTGTGAAGGACCATCGCAAAATGTACCCTGATAGCAGGAAACAGACTCTTTCAAGGCTGCCATAAGTCTATAAACTCTAATCAGAAACTTAATAGTGAACATTGAAAAAAGATTATTCATTATTAATGTTTTCATAAATAATTACTGCCTTTTTTACAATAAATTATGATATACTCGTAATTCTTCAAATTTTCAGAATTTTTGAGGTACTTGAGCTACCCCTAAATATAAGAATTTTTTTCTCAAAATTTTTACATAGTGTTTTTATACCAAAAGGAACTGATTAGTGGGGTACGACTTTCAAAAATAATAATTTTAACTTTTTTGGCTTTATAAGCTCCACCCTAATGATCAATGAATAAATTATGAATTTATAAAGGTAAATAAAATAAACAAAACCTCTTGAAGAAATTTTTTGGTTTTTTGGTATAATGAGAAAATATAGGAAAGAGATTTCGATTCATGTCAAAGTTCAGCTGCATAGCTCCACCCTCATTGAAGTGATTGACACATATGACCTAGACAGAAAAAAGTGTATCCAAACACGTATAAGCTTAAACGACATCTGTCAATATAAATATAATTAAACTACATATTGTACGTTTTCTAAATGTGAAAAGAAAAAAGAACTGCAACAAGTTCTGATCTTGCTCAGAAACTACAAACTGAATGCTTCAAGAGCATTCCTTAACTAACACCCCCATTCTAAACAATTTTTCTAAATCTTTTATTAAAACGTACATTATCAAATATATGATCGTTGAGAAGGGCAGCAACACTCTGCCACAGAATCGTAAACAGAGACGTATTCAGCAGTGTTTCCATGTTGTCCAGATGCTCCTTGAGTGACCGCAGCATGGAACAAGCCGTATTGGACAGTGCCAATGTAAGAAACTCTTTGTGCGACGGTAGGGCAAGCCACCTGGTGAAAAGTTATTAAACGTTTTTTTTAAATGAGCCACTTGGTGAATAGTTATTAAGCTTTCTTTTGAAATGAGCCATCTGGTGAATAATTATTAAAATTTCTTTTAAATGAGTCAGCAGAGACAGAAAACGAGTAATTAAAATTTAAAAAATTAAAAACATGCTTTCAAGACAGTGATAAAAACTCATAACGACATCACATTGAAAAAAACATTACCCTGGCAAATAAAAAACAAAACATGTTTTTAATTACTATGACGACGAAAGTTTTAGTCTTCATTATCAATACACTTTATTAATTTATTTTTTTTTTATTAATTTTCGCTTCTTAAATTTTATTTAATTAAACTTTAAATTTTTCTGAAGTAGGTGAATTTTAGAACTTAAAAACATCCGCAAACTCCCCATGGACAACTGCTGACATCAGGACAAGTGAAAGTTAATGAAAATGAGTAAAAAAAAGAAAATTCTTTCAAGTTTCGAATTTTTCACCACGCAAAAAAAATCTCACTTGTTTCTTCTGTACGTCTTGCTTTTATTCTTGACATCTTCGACGATCAGGTTGATGACAGAAGTCATCATTTCGGCTTTCATTCGTTCGTACAGCTCGATCATTCCATCAAGCACGCTCGGCTCCGTAGCCGAGGCGTCCGTTGTCGGATTGTTACCCTCCTAGATGAACGTCATTACCTCAAGTGATTAGATGATGTCGAATAAATTTCAATAAGCCATTAAATAATCTCAAATGAATTTTGACTATTCGAAATAATTAACATATATCATAATTTGAATAATGACAATTTCAAAATTTTGTGTGTATATAAAACCTGTAATAATTCTCTTTTTACTAAAAAAACTATTTTACAATTACAAAGGAAAATTGAGAAATAGAAATCTACTTCAGTTGTAGTTTTTCTAATTGAGTTATCATCGTTGATTGTATCGTTGTCATTCATCCCTGCATAAATTTCGTCTTCACTTTTAAACATGTCTGCAGCAATGTCCTTGGCCTCGAGCTTTCTTTTAAAGTAGCTCAATTTTATGTAAAACTGAAATGAGTGATAAGAGAAATTTATCAAAATTAAATGGTAAACATAAAAATGTAAAAAAAATGAAAACAAAAATAAGAGAAACTAGAGTAATAATAATAATAACCGGTAATAATAATTTCAAGAGAAATATGTGGCTAAAAAAGTTTGATAATGTTTAATGTGGTCAGTGGTGTTGGTCGTTAGACGTCTAGACCAGGAATCACCAATCTAAATTTTTCTCATTTGAGGGTCTTATTTTACAAAACAACCAGAGACAGTCATTTTTCAAACACCTACTCGCACCACCTCTAAACAAAAACAAAACGGCATCCAGCTATGAAACAACTCACAGGATCGTCTGCCCATTTCTTCAGAACGTTCCCGACGTGAGTGACAGTGTTTAATATAGAGATATACTTGGAGTTCTCCGCCACCTGCTGATTGGTCGGAGTGACTGTCGAAAGTTGTTTTCTTATTTGAAAGAGTCGAATCCTGAAGTCGTCAATCAAGAAGAGCTGCAGCTGGCAAAACTCTAATTGACATTCTATCTTCATTAGAGGAATGTACCTGTCTGTTAGAGAAAAAAATTCTGCTAAAAAACCTAATTAAATAATTCGTAATTAAAATTCTTTTCTATTGAAAAATAAATATTCTGAATCATTAAACATTTGCAAAAACCTTTTACTATAAACATCATTTGTAATTTTTATTTCACATTTCACACATTTATAAAAAAAAACTGAATTAACCAAATTCAAAGAACTTTGAAAAAATTGTGAGGTCTATTATGAAAAAGATAATTCTTGTTTCTTTTATGTATATTTCATCTAGGCACACCTTGTATGGTCATCATGAGAATAAGAAAATGTTCTGCGAATTGAGGAATTTTCATGTCGTTTGATCCGCTGTCGTAACTCGTCGTATGACTCATCCACGCGTCCGTCATTGAAAACATGAAATCCATTTTCCTCAGAGCATCTGGCAAGTGTTGAAAAATTAAGTTTTTATTTTCCGCAACTGCGATTTTGTCATAATTACTCGATGCAGTGTCATCAACTGTTTAATAATAATAAGTTAATTCAAGTCAAATTCAGTAAGAAACAAAAAAAGAAATGATTCCTGTCAGTGCTGGACCCCCCTCCTTTTTATTTTATTTTATTCCTAGTATATTATTAATGCAATAATTCAACTAATCTAAAATAGATTGTATAAATTATTTAGTATCTTCTATGGGCCACGTCGAATCCTTTGTGTTAACGAGCCAATCGGAGCGTGTGTTATTTCCCGCAATTAATAGGGGTGTATATTTTTTAATATATTGAGAAATCTACCGATTAATTAATTAAATAAATCTCGTGGATTATAGTTTATATATATGGAACGATGAGGGGAAGAGATGGTGAGGTTGCTGATATGGCAGCAAGACGATGTTTAGATTTTTGTTGTCTTCAGGAGACTGGCTGGAAAGGTGAAGGTGCCAGAAAACTTGGTGAGTATAAGTTTTTCTGGATGGGTTCTGAGAAAGGAATTCATGGTGTAGGAATGCTGGTAGCAGATAGATGGGTTGAGAAAGTGTTGGAGGTCAAGCGTGTGAGTGAGAGATTGTTATTGCTTCGTGTAATTGTGGGTAAGTCGGTGCTGAACTTGTTGTCTATATATGCTCCGCAAGTAGGTCGGTCGATGGAGGAGAAAGAGGAATTTCTTGCTATGATGGTTAAGGTTGTGTCTGATATAAATGTTGATGAGAATTTGTTGATCTGTGGTGATTTTAACGGACATGTGGGAACTGGTATTGATGGATTTGAAGGTGTTCATGGTGGTTGTGGGTTTGGTAAGCGAAATCTGGAAGGTGAGATGATATTAGAATTTGCTGATTCATTGAACCTTGCTGTCGCCAACACTTGGTTTAAAAAGGAGGATAATAAGTTGATAACATATGAGTCTGGTGGGTGTCGGACTGTTGTTGATTACATTTTAGTCAGAAAGTCTGAGAGAAAATTTATTAGGGACGTTAAGATTATCCGAAGTGAAGCATGTATCCCACAGCACAAATTGCTTATTTGTGTTATGGAGCTGAATGAGAAGGTGAAAAAATGTAATGTGAAATTTGTAGAAAGATGTAAGGTTTGGAAGCTGAAAGAGACAGAGACGGAATGCATCTTCAAAGAAAGAGTGCAAGCTAAAGCTGCTGTGGTGATGAATGGTCTTGGTGATGTCGAGAAAATCTGGAATGATTTGAAGCAGTGTTTGCTTCAGGAAGCAGTAGCTGTGTGTGGGGTTACAAAAGGTATTAGTAGGCATAAGGAAACATGGTGGTGGAATGAAGAGGTTGCTGCCCTTGTAAAAGAGAAACGTCGGCTATTTAACTTGTTGAAGTGCCAGCAACATGGGAAAAATCTAGCAACCAAGGAGAGCTACAACCAGGCCAAACGCATGGCTAAGAAAGCTATCTTTAATGCTAAGAACGCTGTACGAAAGACTTTTTGCGAAGATTTGGATAGGGAGGACAGGAAAGGAAATGTGTTTAGGGTAGCCAAGCAGCTAATGCGTAAAAACCGGGATGTAGTGGGGGCCAACTGCGTGAAAGACCATGAAGGTAAGGTTGTGGCTGAGGATAGTAGGTTGTTGGAGGTATGGAGAGCGCATTATGATAGAATTTCTAATGAGGAGTTCACTTGGGATGCAAATGGACTAACTCATGTAAGTCCTGTTTGTGGACCTAGTGAAAAGTTAACTACTCTGGAAGTTAGTAATGCAATCCATAAGATGAAACGTAACAAGGCAGCAGGACCTTCAGGAGTGGTGGCAGACATGTTGAAAGCTGCTGGAGCTGTTGGTATAGTGTGGATGACTGAAGTGTGCAATGCAGTAGTGAAGGATGGTAAAACCCCTGTAGACTGGAATAAGAGCTGGATGGTGAATGTCTACAAGGGAAAAGGTGATGCATTAGCGTGTGGCTCATACAGGGGCATTAAACTATTAGAACATGCAATGAAAGTTTTAGAGAGGGTGATTGATAAAAGAGTAAGGAAGATTGTGAAAATTGATGGTATGCAGTTTGGTTTCATGATGGGGAAAGGTAGTACCGATGCTATTTTCATAGTTCGTCAGCTGCAGGAAAAGTATCTTGCCAAGAACAAAGATCTGTGGATGGCCTTTGTTGATCTTGAAAAGGCATTTGATAGAGTACCTCGTGAGATAGTGTGGTGGGCTCCGAGATGTCTAGGTGTGGATGAATGGTTAGTTTCCGTGATAAGAACTATGTATGATGATGCAGCGACAGTGGTGAGAGTGAATGGGAAGGAGAGTGTTGCTTTCAGCGTTAAGGTTGGAGTGCATCAGGGTTCAGTTCTCAGCCCATTGTTGTTTATCATTGTTTTAGAGGCCTTATCACGGGAGCTCAGGGTAGGCTTGCCAATGGAACTGCTCTATGCTGATGATCTTGTTTTATTAGCTGAGACAGAAGATTCTCTCCTGGAAAAGTTAAGGATCTGGAAAATTGGCATGGAAGCGAAAGGCCTTAGAGTGAATGCGAGTAAGACAAAAATCATGAAGTGTCGGGCCGGAATGGGACAGGTGAAGAAGTCGGGTAAATGGCCATGCAGTGTATGCAGAAAAGGTGTTGGCTCCAATTCTATTTGTTGTGTGGATTGTAAGAGTTGGGTCCATAAAAGGTGCAGTGGCATTTTGGGTAGTTTGAAAGATCTTGTTGGCTTCCGTTGTAAGAGTTGTGTGGCTGGTGGTTCTGTTCAGGAAGAGTTGTTGGGCGAGGTTGAGGTTGAGCCAGGTGTAAAGGTGGAGTGTGTGACCAAGTTCTGTTACCTAGGTGACACATTAGGTTCAGGAGGAGGTGTAGATGAGGCGGTGAGAGCTAGAGTGCATTCTGCCTGGGCTAAATTCAAAGAGTTATCTCCTATCTTGACCACCCGTGGTGCATCCTTTCATGTGAAAGGAAAGGTGTATAGGGCATGTGTTCAAAGTGTCCTTGTTTATGGCACTGAAACATGGTCTATGAAGGTGGAGAATCTAAGAAGTTTAGAAAGGGCAGAGCGTATGATGGTTAGATGGATGTGTGGTGTTTCGTTGAATGATCGTGCACGTAGTGTGGATTTGTATAGCCTTCTGAATGTTCCTTGTGTGGCTGATGTGGTGAGACGTGGAAGACTAAGGTGGTTTGGACATTTGGAGCGCAAAAGTGCAGATGATTGGGTTTCGGCAATTAGAGATGTGGATGTTGTAGGAGTGAAAAGTAAGGGTAGAAGTAGGAAGACTTGGTGGGAATGTGTGAAGAAAGACATGGATGAGCTCGGCCTAAAGCGGCAGTCTGCCCTGGATCGTGACTTGTGGAGGGGCCTGATATGGAAAAACGTCCAACCCTAGCATAGCGTGGAATAGGGACGTTTCAAAAATAAATGATGATGATGATGATGATGATGATATATGTTTATAAGTAGTGAAAATATTATGTCTTCGCGATCGAGATTTAACGAGCTAATAATATGTTTAGTACTTGTTTATATTGGTTTATCGATTGTTCTGATTTCGAGGTTTTTTTCCTATATAAGGTAGAGACGAGGGCTCGTCCGCCTCTCGCTCTTCCTCGCTGAGACTCTCTTGCTGTTCGTGTTTGTGTGCGAGGGTACGTTTGCTTGTATTATTTTAGGAGGGAAAGTCCTACGTGACTGTTTCCACGTGGTTTTCTCTAATCGCTAGTTTAAACTCGTTCCTGCTTGCTTTTTAACAGTTAATAAAATTACTTCTCAAACTTCTTCAAATAAAGTGTAAAAGTTAGTAAAAGTGGCGGCACGTTACTGACATCACTGGTGGCAGCGGTGGGATCTTGAGAAAGAAGATCTTGATTGAAAAGAAGATTTTGTTTGAAGAAGAAGCCGACGAGTCATTCGACCAGTTCCGGAGAAAAATTCGACCAGTTCAGAGGAAGAAGTCGACAAGTCATTCGACCAGTTCAGAAGGAGAAGAGATCGACCAGTTCAGGAGGAGCATCGACCTTGTCTGACGGGAGAAGAATCGAGATAAGTTTATCTGATTCATTTCGCGGTTGCCCTTAGGTAGTGTGTAATTTCGAGTGTGGGTTTGTGGTGAAGTACGGTGTGCAGTTGTGTAATTTCGGGCGTAGATTTCGTGGGGCAGTAGATTGTTGTCATGTCTGAGACAGGTACAAATACCCCTGTACCCGAGTCGCCTGAGCAACGAGCAGAAGATATTGCTCAAGTAATGTTAAGGGTAAACCCTAGAGATAGACGGGAAACCATGTTTAGTGGAGTAGAATCCCAGAGTCCTAGAGTGTTACATGATAACCCAGATGAAGAGGGAGCGGGCGGATATTTTATGGCAGAACAGGGTAGAGTGGTAATAGATAATATAGAAGTGGTGAAATTGCAACTCCTAGATAAAGAGAAAGAGAGAGAATCGGCTGAAAGAATGCAGAAAGAAGAGAGGGAAGCAGAGGAGCGAAGAGAACGAATAAGATTAGAAGAGAGAAGAGAAGAGAGGGAAGCAGAGGATCGAAGAGAACGAATAAGATTAGAAGAGAAAAGAGAAAAGAGAGAAGCAGCAGAGCGATCGAGAAGAGAAGAGAGGGAAGCAGAGGAACGGAGAGAACAATTAAAATTTGAGAGAGAAGAAGTTAGAAATGAAAGGGAAAGAGAATTAACTAGATTTAGTATAGAGACAGCACATCAACCTGATCTAACAAATAAAACGATAAAACTAGTTAAGATAATAGGAGATCTAATAGGACCTTTTCCATCTGATCCATTGACTATCCCTAGTTTTTTTGAATTTTTAGAGAAACAATTTATTTCGTATGAAGTGGAAGACAAGTTAAAATCTAAAATTTTATTAGCTAAATTAAGTGAGAGGGGCAGAAGTCTCATTAATCATTTACCATCATATCAACTCGAAGATTATTATGAACTTAAGAGAATTTTATTATTGGGTTATAGAATAAGTCCTTTAATATTAAGACAACGCTTTCTCTCGATGATGAAGACTCATAACCAAACTTATATAGAATTTGCATCACATTTACGCACTGCTCTGACATATTATATACAAAGCAGAGAAGTAAATTCTTTTGATACTTTAATAGATTTACTCTGTGCTGAGAGATTAAAAGAGGTAATGCCACGAGGTTGTCTTCATCACCTGTCCACTCTAGAAAAAGACGGTTGGTTAGGCAGCGAACAACTTGCAGAGGCGGCAGATAATTATATGGCAGTACGTGATAATGATTGTCATATCATTCAGTATGCTCGTCCAAGACTTAACGATGTAAGGAGTCATGCACCTCCGAGTAGACCAATTAATAATCCTAACATTAATTTTAAACCAAGATTTAACGATCCTCTTCCATCTCAACAGCATTTTAATAGTCAACCAATGACGGTTAGGAATTATAATAAAGATAATAATAAAGGATCACCCGTTTGTTATAGTTGTCAGAAAGTAGGTCACATTGCTAGAGATTGTCCCAACCAGAAAAATATTAAAATTAATTGTTGTCATGTATTAAATCAAGGTGATTCTCTTATAAATGAAAATATTAGGATAGGATTGAATGAATCTCCTATCATCGAAACTGAACGATTCTATAAACGACCTTTTAGAGAGGTTATGATTAATCAATCAACAACCCAGTTAGCTTTAATTGATAGTGGAGCTGAAACTAATTGTATTAGGAAAGACTTATTAGACGCTTTAGGAGTTCGTCCAACTACAAAGGTTGAATTAGTCGATGTGCATGGTTCACATAAAACAGTTGAGGGTGTTGAGCTTTTGTTACAACCAGTGCAGAAATCCCATAATACCATGAACATTGCTCCTAAATTTAAGGTTTTCTTTTCCGTGGTACCCAATTTGAGTGAAGCCATCATTATTCACCCTGGTGTTAATGAGAGACTTGAAGCCGAGACTTTGTATGAGGTTGTGGTTCCTCAAGAGAATGTTGAATTAATAGATTCTTTGCCTACAAAATTGTCAGAAGATGAAATGTTAGTGTCATGGTTATCTGATTTTGCCAACGACGATGAGGTGGATGTTACAACTCTTCCAACGGTACAGATTAACAAGGTAGCGGTTGAGGTTGGAGTTAATCCTGACAAAGAAATCTCAGATATTCCTAGTAATAACGAAGAGACTATTATAGGAGTTCCTGTTATAAATGATAATAGAGTAGATTTTCCTACCACTTCCTTTGGTAGAGAACAAAGAAATTGCACTTCTTTAAAACCATTTTGGGAATTTGCACTTCAAAAGAAAAAGGGATTCTTTATCGAAGGAAACATGTTATTTCATAGGGAAGCTTTATGGGGACTTAAATTAAAACAATTATGTTTACCTAAGGATCGCATTCCCATTATCTTACAATTAGGTCATGAAGCTCCGTGTGCAGGTCATATGGCAACTAAGTCATCCTTACAGTGCAGACGCATGAATTTTTGGTTCCCAGAGATGGAGACCAAAGTTAGAGAATTTTGCGAGTCCTGCAAAATATGTCAATTAAGGGCGCCTATAAAGATGAAGGATCGTATCCCGATTCAACCAATACCCAGAGGAGATGAATTTCCTTTTAGTCATCTTGTAATGGATTGCATAGGTCCATTGTTTCCATTGAACCCCCACCCAAGTTCAATTATGCACTAGTCGTAGTTGATCTTTTTTCAAGATGGCCGATGGCTTTTCCTTTACACTCATTGACAGCACGAAGCGTCTGTGATTGCCTTCTAGAGATTTTTATGACTTTTTCAATTCCACGAGTTATTAGCTCTGACTGTGGAAGTAATTTCACGAGTTCTTTGACTAAAGAATTCTTAAAATATTTAGGGTGTAGTCCACGTTTCAATACGCCGGGACATCCCGAAGCAGCTGGTATTGTAGAGCGTTGTAATCAAAGTATTAAGACCATGATTTATAAGTTATCACAGGATCATCCTAAACGTTGGTTTAAATTGTTGCCTTTTATTTTGTGGAGTCTTCGCGAGAAGCCGTCTTCCACAACACATGTTAGTCCTTATACATTAATTTATGGAACTGCTCCAAGAGGACCATTATCTATTTTAAAAGATTCATGGGTAAATGAGGGAGAAGTATCTTTTAAGTTAGGAAAAAATCCAACTCAATATTTAAGTGATCTCTGTAAAGCTCTACAAGAAGCACGCGAATATGCAGATCTTGCTGGTAGTAAGGAACAAAATCGTTATGCTAAATATTATAACTTAAGAAGTACTGATCGTAAATTTCAATTAGGTGATCCCGTTATTATATTAGCACCTGATAAAAATAAATCTAAAATGTTGAACCGATGGCAAGGGCCGGGAACAATTGTTCGAGTAAAATCACCTTACTCTTTCATAGTTGAAATAGATGGTAATCATTATCATCTGCATGCTAACAAGATACGTAAATATCATGAACGAATCGAAAAAGCTTTGGTAAGTAGTTGTTCGATCATTTACGATGAAGACATAGACTTTGGAAAAGTTGAAGTCTTAGATAAGTCCAATGTCGAAATTGCCTTACCCAGTACTAAAATAGAGAAAAACATTGTAGATCATTTAAGTGAACTACAACAGAGCCAGTTAACAAATATTTTAGATAACTTTGCAAAAGTATTCTCAGAAAAAATAGGTCTTTGTTCTGACGTGTGTCATGAAATTAAAATTTCGCCTGATTTTATCCCAAAGAAATTGAAAGCATATAGGACCCCCGAACTTATTAAGAAAGCTGTTTCAAACCAGATTCAAGAAATGTTACAACAAAATATTATTATGCCTTCACAAAGTCCCATGGTTAGTCCGATGGTATGTGTGTTGAAGGGTCCCAAGGGTCAAGATGGTGTTCGCTTGGCTGTAGATTATCGACATGTAAATCGTTTCACGAAAAGTGATTGTTTTCCCATACCAGATATTTCTGATGTTTTGCAGAACGTAGGGAGAGCAAAATATATTAGTTGTTTTGATGCCAAAAGTGGGTATTGGCAAATCCCGATGAAACCAGAGTCAAGATGGTTGACAGCGTTTGCCTGTGAAGAAGGTGTGTTTGAATTCTTAAGGATGCCCTTCGGATTGAAGTCGGCAGGCAATACTTTTATGCGTGTCATTTCTGAATTGCTTAGACCAATTCGCTCATTTACTGAACCTTTTATTGATGACTTTGCTATTTACTCATCCACTTGGGATGAACACCTAGAACATTTAACAAAATTCTTAAGCTTAATCCAAGAACATGGTTTGACGCTCAATTTAAAAAAATGTCGTTTTGCTCAAAGTCAAATAACATTCCTTGGTCATGTTATCGGCTCAGGTCATATAGCCCCTGATCCTGTCAAGATTGCTACAGTTAAAGATATTAAACCCCCGACAAATAAGAGGGAAGTAAAACGTTTGATTGGTTTCTTCAGTTATTTTAGAAATTATATTCCACATTTAGCAGAAACGGCTTATGCCCTTACAGAATTAACAAAAAAAAAATATGCCAACTAAAATTGATTGGAAAGAGAACCATCAAATAGCTTTAGATAGACTTAAGTTAGATTTATCTAATTACATTAACCTAAATACAATAGATTATTCTCAACCGTTTGGTTTGTCTACGGATGCTAGTTTGATAGCAGTAGGTTGTTGTCTATTCCAATGGGATATGAATAAGCATGAAGTTCCTATAGCTTTTGCTAGCAAAAAGCTCACTTCCACGCAGAGTAGATGGTCCACAATTGAACGTGAAGCTTTTGCGGTTGTATGGGCACTAAATAAATTTCGACAGTGGATTCTGTTTTCAAGAGTGATTGTTTTTTCAGATCACAATCCACTTACGTATTTAACCGAAGCTGCTCCTAAGAGTGCAAAACTCAATAGATGGGCGCTAGCTTTGCAAGAGTATGACTTGGTATTTCAATATAGGAGAGGACGCGATAACTCTGTCGCAGATTTTATGTCCCGAATTTAAATTCCGTATGTAGTTTCATCCTTAATTCTTTAAGTTTAGGTGGTGTAAGTTAAGTCTTTTATGTTGTGAATTCATCCGATTTGCCTGTTATTTTTAGTTTGAAGTGTTCTTTGATTGGAGTGTGTGATGTTTTCCTTTTGTGATTGGTATAGCTGTAATGGGCAATCGCGGATGATTCGGATAAATTTGTTTTAGTCAATTCATCCAGGTAATCCAAAAGAAGAAGATATTTTCCTCGCCAGTTCTCAGTTGTGGGAAGGATACTGAACCTGCTGTGAACGTTGTGTAGCGCCTTTCAAGGACAAGTTTAAGGAAGGAAGATTAGGAGATGCCAAACATTTACACAATATTTGCGATGTTAATGTTCTGTGAAAACACTTTGCTTATGATGTATATTTTTATGTGTAGCCCCGTTGGCTAGTTCGGGATGTATATTCTTATTTGTGGCCCCGTTGGCTAGTTCGTGATATATACTCTTACAACGATAACCAGATACTGGTTATCGTCTTTTCGGGTGGGAGGTGTGTCAGTGCTGGACCCCCCCTCCTTTTTATTTTATTCCCAGTATATTATTAATGCAATAATTCAACTAATTTAAAATAGATTGTATACATTATTTAGTATCTTCTATGGGCCATGTCGAATCCTTTGTGTTAACGAGCCAATCGGAGCGCGTGTTATTTCCCGCAATTAATAGGGGTGTATATTTTTTAATATATTGAGAAATCTACCGATTTAATTAATTAAATAAATCTCGTGGATTATAGTTTATATATATGCTTATAAGTAGTGAAAATATTATGTCTTCGCGATCGAGATTTAACGAGCTAATAATATGTTTAGTACTTGTTTATATTGGTTTATCGATTGTTCTGATTTCGAGGTTTTTTTCCTATATAAGGTAGAGACGAGGGCTCGTCCGCCTCTCGCTCTTCCTCGCTGAGACTCTCTTGCTGTTCGTGTTTGTGTGCGAGGGTACGTTTGCTTGTATTATTTAAGGAGGGAAAGTCCTACGTGACTGTTTCCACGTGGTTTTCTCTAATCGCTAGTTTAAACTCGTTCCTGCTTGCTTTTTAACAGTTAATAAAATTACTTCTCAAACTTCTTCAAATAAAGTGTAAAAGTTAGTAAAAGTGGCGGCACGTTACTGACAATTCCTGAAACAAATTATTTCAAAGAAATAGAACCAATATCATCATCGTCACCATTTATTTTTAACACGTCCCTATTCCATGCTAAGCTAGGGTTGGACGTTTTCTCCAAATCAAGTCCCTCCACAAGTCAATAAAAGTATGTAAGTGAAATTATCACTACCAGTTATTATCATCAAGTATAATAAAAAGTATTATATTAACATTTATTATTATAATATTAACATTTATTATTATTAGATTAACATTTATTATTATCATTAAATTATTATTATATTAACATTTATTATTATTATTAAATTATTATTATATTAACATTTATTATTATTATTAAATTTAATTAAAAAAACTGAATAACATCAAAATCACAAGCCGACATTCTTTCTCAACGGAGATCCACTTCTTGAAAACGCTTTCATCCGTCAAAACGTCAAGACATCCAGAATACGAGCTTCTGTACGGAAAGTTTGTAAAAATTTCGTTGTGGAAAGCCAGGGCTTCGTCGACATAATGCGCGACGAGTTGATCGTTGTGTCCGTCGTTGTTGATCAGAAGTTGCGTCAGGTCGCATTTCAACTTCTCCGATGCCAGGAGAGATAGGCCCTCCGTGAACTCGGACTGGTTTGAAATGATGAAACGAAAACATTATTGAAAGTGTTGAATAAAGAGTGACCGAAACTATTATTCGTTAAATAACATTTTTTATGCATACCAATTAAATTATTTAGATAAAAAAATACATTAAGAAATAGACTATTAATCTGATTTTTGAATATATATTTATTTGGTCCTGGATTAGCCGAACGTGAGAGCTACACGTTCAACTCACACTCGCTGCCTAGTAACCCGTGTTTCATTCAGTGGGGCATGTAAAAGATCAGCGCCGCTGAACTCTGTAGGAGGCACTCTATAAACTACCACATTTAATTTTTCATTTGATAGTCTGGGTTCAATTCCTGTCATGAATATTCATCTATAAGGCCATGCAGGGGAAGATGCCAGGTGATCATATTCAATCTATTAACATAGAACATACTACAGTTCTCTACTGCACAAACTGAAGTTTAAAAATAAACCATAATAAGATGCATGAATAAATTACAATAAGTCGAACAAATAATTTATAACACACACACACACACACATATATACATATATATATAATATATATATATATATATATATATATATATATATATATATATATATATATATACTAGCGGGGGCACCCGGCATTGCCCGGGGTTTTTAGAGGTTTTTCTTATGTTTGTCTCTCTCGCTCCCGTTTCCTTCTCCGCTTTCCTGTTCCCGGTCGCTTTTCCGCTCCCGTCACTTTTCCGCTCCCGTCGCTTTTCTGCTCCCGTCGCTTTTCCGCTCCAGGTCGCTTTTCCGCTCCCGGTCGCTTTCCCGCTCTCAGCCGTTTTCCAGCTCCCGGTCGCTTTCCCACTCCCGGTTGCTTTCCCGTTCTCGGTCGCTTTCCATTTCCCGCTCTATCTTTCGCTCTCAGTTGGCTTCCCGTTCCCATTTTCGCTCATTTATGTATGTATATGTATGTATATGTATGTATATATATATATATATATATATATATATATATATATATATATATATATATATATATATATATATATATATATATATATATATATATATATATATATATATACTCTTGGTTGGAGTTTAAATTTAGAAAAAATTATTTTGATAACAGGGAGTTCTTGTTATATAAAACTAATCTTGGGTTATATTTATGTTTCTAGAAAAGTTATTATGTAAGAAATTAAAAAATTTAAATTTACGGATTAGTACTTTCGAAAATCGGCTTCGCCGGCTAATCTGGCGACTTAATGGTTTAGCTCATACAGGTACCAATAAAGTGGCCTATGAGCGTAATATGTTAAGCAAAAGTGATTTTACAAGATTTGTATAGTTCGCGTTTTAATTATTCCGTATAATAAATGGATATATCCAAATACATTCAAATTATAGATTGTTGAGACACAGCTATGTTACGCAAAAATGAACTTGCCTGAAATCGGTTCCTAATGTCATTTAATACTAATAAACTTATCTACTTTTAAAAACTTTGTGTTCGCCTTGCAATTTACTCAAACATTCAAGTTGAAGTTCGGGTTTTAATTTTTGAAAATTTCGGGTTCGGGTTTCAAATTTTTAATAGTTTGGGTTCAGGTTTCAATTTTTCAAAATTTCGGGTTCGGGTTTTTATTTGTCACACTTTCGGGTATCAAAAAAAGACCGGGTAGTACCGAATTTCGGGTTCGGTACCCGTGACATCCATAATATATATATATATATATATATATATATATATATATATATATATATATATATATATATATATATATATATATATATATATATATATATATATATATATATATAGAGCTGTTTTTTAATCTAAGTTAACTTTTCGATTAACCTGTTAGAGGATTAACTTGATTAACAATTTTAACGCAGATGACAAATTTTAACGAGGTTGAAAAGGTTTAATTATTTTTTTCATAGATGCAATGCTTACAATGTCTATGATTTCGTTAAACAACAAACATTGCATGTATTTAGTTTCTTATTTATATACTGCATTTTCGTTCACATAAATTTCTATCGTTCTCGCGCTTCATACATCAATGGAATTAAAATCTGAAGTAACTAGTAGATGGTGAGAAAGACATAGAAATTCTATAACTTCTAACCAAGCGGCTACGAACCTATGACACATAAGATTATATATATGCATTCAAAATTATAACATTCCTAATAATGAAAATTTAAAAAAATCACCAAAACATCTATCTCTGGATATCCAGCCTCGAAAAAGATTGGTTGAAGTTTTTCAACAAGAAACTGTCGGTGGTCATTCAACCAGAGGTTCACTTGAGTAAAATACCATTCTGGCTGATAAATTATTTATAAATAAAATTAAATTATAAATACTTTAATACATTTACTCATTTGTTCGTTTACCACAAAATTCAAGTTGATATAGTAACTTAGAAAGGGCATAAACTAAATGTACTTAGCATAGAGTAAGTTTTATTTTAGACTGCTTAGTACTTGAAAAATATTAACTTGCCAAAAGTCTTTTCATTTATGGCATTAGATTTAGAGACAATTGGCCTAATACATTAGGTTTACAGACAATTGGTCCAATGAATGTAAAAATAAATATATAACAGGAGGTAAAATAACAATATATAAATAAGATGCAATGACCTTTTCAATATTGTTGGTCTTTTTGTTTCCATAGAAGTGATAGAGAAACCTCTTTTTGAAAGGTACCAAGAAGAACTGCATTGGAAGACATATCTGCTGGTGAGCACTGATTTGAAAAACAGGTTCGATCTTGTCCGACATATAAGACCTGGATTGTTTTTAATATTGAAAAAAACAACAATTTTATTAAATAAAACATTAATTATTCATTATTTTTACTCAAACCTGACCAAAAATCTAACTTAAAAAGACCAAAAATATTGCATAATAGACAGTTAGTGTAATAAATGAAATAATATTCCTACGTATGTATGTATGTATGTATGTATGTATGTATGTATGTATGTATGTATGTATGTATGTATGTATGTATGTATGTATGTATGTATGTATGTGTGCTGTGTTATAACTCTTTGCGAGCTTTCGTCGCCGAAGATCTTCAGAAGAAGAACCTCTCATTTTTAGTGTTTCGGCCCTTAAACACGAGGGAGAAGTTGGCTGCGCAGCTGGATCCCCGAACTATGGTGCAAAAGAAATTTTGTGCATTGGGGTTGTGCTATAGATCATTAGAAAGGTATTTAAGAAAGAAATATAATGGTGTAAAAATAAATTTAATATTGCAAAAAATAAAAAAGTTATAGGCGAAAAACCGTCGCCGTCCCTATGTAAATGTATGGAGAGGATTTTACACTTGCGTTTGGGGCCATGTAGATTAAAATTTTCGACTGCATTGGGTTTGTAACTTAATGCACTAGAAAGACAAATATATTAGCTAAACATAGAAACTAATGTTTTGAAAATAGTCCAACAAATACGAAAGTTATGAAGCAAAATATAGATCAGGGTATGTTTTCCATATCTAAATGTATGGAGATAACCTTAGGTTCTATTTTTGGCAAATCTGGTCCATTTTTAAAAATTGAAACAAGCCTGAATAGAACTTGTTAATTCCAATCCTATGTTAAAAACAAAATATATTTATTATGTTTAAGTTAAAAGTTATACGAATTTTAAAAATCTAACTTTTAACGCACACGACACAGCATATGGTTACTTAATCGCACTGGGCTCCCTGCAGCTATTATGCAAATGAACTGCTCGTTAATGACTCACCAGATATTGTATCTACTGGGGCAATAAAAATGTTTACTCAGTTTTAAAAATTAAAGTCTTTATTTGTGTCTAAAAGAAATTTACGCGGAGCTCGCAAGTAAAGCTCTGCTTTTGAAATTCTTCCGTTGTTAACATTAATTTCGTGCATTTATGATGAACCCATCTTTTGCACAATCTACATTCTACCCAGTTGCTTCCATCCTCAGGCTCATGCACTCCACAATACAAACAATAACTGGTCATATCGCCCGAAGAAAGAAGGATTTCACTAATCCACTCCTTTCTTTTTTCGACATGATCAAAGGGTTCATTTAAATTCGCGCCCCGTGCAAACCTGGCGATAAATATTCCTGCATGAATACGGCAATTGTCGGCAACGTTCTGGTAGGGAGTGGTTGGTGGTGAGGATTTCTTGAAAATTGGATTAATCCCTCTATCGGCATAAGGGTGCTCAGAATTGAAGATGGTGAGAATCTTCTGGTCCAATAGGATTATAAAAATAAAATGTTTTTTCAATGTTGTCGTGAACCAAAAGACAGTAGTAATTGTTGTTTTTAAGATACAAAAAGATATTGTATGGTTTCGATCTAAAATTAATGTCGAAAACATTTGGATTTTCTTTAAACGTGTTATCGAAACATGCGCGAGTCAAGTCGCAAGTCACATAATTAATATTATCCGGATTGATTATACTTGCTACATAATAGTCAATCAATCTTGCTGATAACCATTCCCTGTCATACAAAGTGACAAAATCATCTAAATATAAATTTTGATTGCCACTCTTGCATAGGATTGCAGTTGCGTTTAAACTTAATTCTTTATAATATCTCTCTTCGAGAACTAGACCATTTTCAGCCTTTTGGATATCTCTTGTAAGAGCAGTAAGAGGCACTAGCAGAAGCTGTTTTTTGGCAGCAAGAGCTTCGAAACAAGATTTATCTTTTTTCTGCTTTTTTAGCCAAACCTCCTTCAAGTTATAAATATTTTCCTCGGCCGGTCTCTTCTTAACCTTTCTCATACCAGTGGGAAGTTTCTCGAGAGTTTCCTTGCATCGATACAATGTGAGTCATTAACGAGCAGTTCATTTGCATAACAGCTGCAGGGAGCCCAGCGCGATTAAGTAACCATATGCTGTGTCGTGCGCGTTAAAAGTTAGATTTTTAAAATTCGTATAACTTTTAACTTAAACATAATAAATCTATTTTGTTTTTAACATAGGATTGGAATTAACAAGTTCTATTCAGACTTGTTTTAATTTTTAAAAATGGACCAGATTTGCCAAAAATAGAACCTAAGGTTATCTCCATACATTTAGATACGGAAAACATACCCTGATCTATATTTTGCTTCATAACTTTTGTATTTGTTGGACTATTTTCAGAACATTAGAACTATAATTATTTGAAAAACGTAAATAGAATAAAAACTATTTTTAAATGGCACAAACTGAATAATAATAATAACGAAAATTATTTTCTGAACGATAATAAAATAATAATAAAATTTAAATAATGCAAACTGAATACAAATTAAAAATTAACTTTTGAACGAAAATTATTGAAAGTTGTGTACACAGATATTGGCATAGATAACCAATATTCTATGGTTGTATAACTTTGAAATGCACACCCATTTCTTTCTTGTTATCATAAATGCTGTAATCATTCATCATCATCATTTATTTTTGAAAGGTCCCTATTTCACCCTATGCTAGGGTTGGACGTTTTTCCATATCAGGCCCCATATCATTGAAAATAATTATGAGTTCTCTTGCAAAAATGCTTGCTGGGCAAAAAAAGTTCCGTGCAGGAGTTTTTTGTTTACGATTCCAGCACCAACAAATCTAAATGGGTCGCTGCTATTGCCCCGGCGGTTCGCCTTGGTTGCAATAGGTAAAATTGCTATTGTATCGGCAGTCACGCCCGTATGTCTACCTAAAATTAAACCATAACCTTTAGAAAATATGTACATCTTTATTAATTAATCGAAAGATCAATCGGTTTGGCAAAACCGCCTGGACAACAGCACTTTTACCGTTTATTGCCCCGGCACCTACTGCCTGGGTAATAGTTATAACAGGCACCTACTGCCTGGGTAATAGTTATAACGTCTGAATGTAAGGCAATGGATTCTCAAAATAAAAAATCTTCTGTGTTACACAATTACTATTTTTCCATATATACACTGCATGAAATTGGCTATAGTAAGAAAAATATTTAGAGCATGAACTAAAATTGAACAAAAATCAAATAAAAACAAAAAAATTTTTATCTGAATAAAATAAAAATAAAAACGAAAATTATTTCAAGAACTGTAATAAAATAAAAACTAAATTTAATTTTGTAGAGCTGAATAATAATAAAAACTAAAATTACTTGATGAACTAAAATAAAATATTAATAATAATAAATAAAATTTAAGAATAAAATAAAAATAAGAACTAAAATTATTTACTGAACTAAAAGAACACTGATTATAGCCAGTTATGGAAATAAATGAAATAATATTGTATTATAGCCAGTTATTGAAATAAATGAAATAATATTGTATTATAGCCAGGTATTAAAATAAATGAAATAATATTATATTACAGACAGGTACTGAAATAAATGAAATAATATTGTATTATAAACAGGTACTGAAATAAAAAATAAAAATATTGCATTATAGTCAGGTATTGATATAAAAAAATAGTAATTTTGTATTATAGCCAGGTATTGAAAAATAGTAATTTTGTATTATAGCCAGGTATTGAAATAAATAAAACAAGATGATTGCATTTGTTGTAAAATAATTATATAAAAACAACTAGTGTTAAAATAAAATATCATACAATTTAAATCATAAAATTTATCAATCATAAAATTCAAACTGCAAACTTGAGCATTAAAACAGAAATTTTAAGATCAAACGAAACTGACGGGACTTGAATCTTCATGAGAAGAGTAACCAGGAATCCAAAGTTCTCTTTCAGTTGCGTGGCATTAACAGGCGGAGATTGTTTAACAGAACTGACAATGAAAGGCCAACCGAATGCTTGCAGTGACTTCTCTATTTCTCTGTGAAAACAAATGTGTAATTCAGGATGAAGACGGATAAAAATTGTAACGCACATGAATCTATGTTTCAAGTTTCATCTTAATTGGATGATGGAAACTTTATTAAAAGAACTTTGGGGATCTAGGGTGGTCGGAGGATTGCCAAAATTTAATACAATTTATTGTCATAAAAAGGTTTAGGAAAATGGGATGACAGGAAGTGGGTTTATTAGTCCTTTTAAGATTTGAAAACCTATAAAAACAACCGGGAAAGGTCATAGAATCTTCAAAAAATTTTCAAAGAAATTGCTATCTTGAATTGTTGGCTCAATTGGATGATGGGAGGTGGGGTAATAAGCCCTTCTGATATATTGCCAGCCACAAACACAATCAAAGCTAGTATACAAATTTAAAAATAACATCATCAACTGAGAATTTTTAACTATTTAGTTGTAACTTTTGATCTAAGAAATTTAATTTTATAGCAGAAAAAAATAAAAGATCATACCCAGTTAAAGAGGAAATAAGTATCTTGTACCAATAAGCTACAGTAGCTTGAACATATTGGAAAAGATGCATGCATTTGGAGTCTTTTATCTCATTACCTAGCAACAACAAACATGCAAAATGCCCAACGGCCTGTTCGATATTTTCAACCAGCATGGACGACTGAATGACAGAGCTGAAAACAATATTTATTATTCAGCATGAAAAACAATCACTTAATGCCACTATAAGTAAATTTTATTTTCAACCCCGTTCTCATCTAAAACCTTGTAATTTCTGGAAAAACCTATCGCATCTGATAATAGACATGTAGAGCATATATGCTCAGATGCTTTGACATGTAATGAACGCTTTGTAATAAAAATTTCATACTTGTAGGTCCTATAGATTCTAGATCCTATAAAGTAAGTTTATACTATAACCATAATGTTTTGATGAAAATACAATTAAAATAATGGTTTTAGCTTGCTCTTAGGTTAAGGTAAACTTTCTTATTTCTAACATTTAAACTTCTAAAAATAGACTTTTCCAATTTTCATCTCTATACTTTAGATGAGATTTTCTACAAAAATAATTAAACTGCAACAAACATAAAATTACTAAAATGTTATAAGTAAAACTTATAATAATACCTTAATTCCTCAAGCTGGAAAACGTAGTTGAAATAACTCGAACACCAGTCAACATCTTTAATATTAGACAACAAGTTGTTTATCTTCTTTGCATGACCATCAGATGATAACAAATGATTTGCTGTTTCAGTTAGAACGCTTTTAATCTCTGTCGATATCAAATCTGCACTCCTTGTGAATTCTTCAACTTTTTCTTTCTTCTTCTCGTAGCTTTCCGCATTTTGACTTTTTAAAAAAAGCAGCTAAAAAGATAATGATTTGTTAATAGTTAATACTGTATTAATTATTAACCAGAACAAGTATTAATAACAAAAAGTAATTAAGGCAGGAGCAAATTGAAGGGTCTGTCCATCGTATGACTTTCAGCAAAGATTTTAGAGCCTCATTGGGTAGGAGTTGAGAACCTCACTTATTCCCTTTTAAATCGGAAAAGTCACAAACATATGATTTTTGAATCTTTCCAACAATGGTGTCATACAGGTATCAATAAATGGCAAGAAATAGGCTCTTTAAGAGCACTGCTGGGCATTCTCAGACACATTAGATCAGACACATTGTCCGGTTGTCATTCTCTGCATCTCAATTCCGACCTCGCTGGTCGTTGAGTGATGTCACCATCTCAAAACTGCTGAAGAATGGAGATGCAATCATTCACACCTTTGACTGCACGATAAATCTCTTGTAATTTTTCATGCAACCAAATTTATAACAGTCTCATAATCTCGTGAAGAAAGATATTGCACACGACAGTAGAATAAGAATTGTTTACATATATATTGCGTCTGCATGGTGGCGTTTTTGGATAGAACATCAACATTTTTCAATCTGCAAATTTTTAAGGGAGAAAAAAATTGTTTTGCATGCAAAGGGGTAATAGCTAGAGCTCTACCGGTTAATCGGTAGCATTCATAATCGGGCCGATAATCAACACAATCGGTCGGAGCAATCGGCAATCGGCTGCCGATTGTTCGTAAATGGTCGAATCACCACACAAGCATCATATGTATGTATGTATATATATGTATATGTATATATATATATATATATATATATATATATATATATATATATATATATATGTATATACATATATATGTATGTATGTATGTATATATATATATGTACTAGCGGACCCGGCGAACTTCGTTTCACTTTAATGAGTGTATTTTTTAAGCAATAAAGAACAATAATAACAAATATATATATATATATATATATATATATATATATAAGTTTAAAAGAAAACAAAATAAAAAAAACGTTCACTTTAATAGTTTATTAGAAAAACATTGGTTGAACTCGGGTTGATTCTCTTTAATCCAGCACTTTATGATACACTATGTTTTTTGTTTTATTATCAGGCGAAAAAACAAATAAATCTGATGGTCTGCCGACACGTGAACACGCCACATACAATTGACCATGAGAAAAACATGCATTATCCAAGTTCAGACCACAAACACTCAAAGATTTGCCTTGTGATTTGTTAATCGTCATAGCAAATGCTAGGTGAATCGGAAATTGAATTTTTCTAAAACCGAACTGCCTTGCTTCCGACGTTGAAATTTCTTTGATGAAGCGTTCCAAGTGTAATAAAGTGGCATCTCCGAGTAAAGCAATGTTTGTGCAAATGGATCGCTTTGGCAAATCGCAAAAAAACTCGTTAATGTTGTTGCTGGAGGTGTTTCAGCACGTTGAATAATATTCGACGCGTTAAAATAAACTCGTTGACCATTCTCCAGATGCACAGCCAAATGGACAACAGTGGGATGACGTTCGTGAAAAGAGAATGAGAATATACGCCAAATTGCTTCATTGCAGTTCACATATCTACCAATTTGATAGCGTCTAATCTCGTCATTATCTGAGCTTTGAATGCCAAAAACTGCCATATCGCTGCCTTTCGTTACATATTTGCAGATGTACTTAATTGACTTTACAGAATTGCAATACTCAACATTGCAATGTGTCTTGAATGTTTTGGAAAGAAGTGGCGAATATGGAACAATCCAACTGTTGTCAACCACGAAATCGTTTCCTTTCACTTTCTTTGTGACAGTTCGACCGTTATCATCGGGTGATCGACGTCGATATAATGGGCTATCCATCAGTGCCAGTGATGGTCTCTGTCGTAAATTTTTGTGGATAACGTTTGGAACACTTGCCGTCGACCATGCACGGTGATTTGGGGGTTGATGGCGCCACACGGTCCATGAATCATATTCATAACTTCAACATCATGTAGGTCTGGATCGATTTCAGGATCAGCAATCTCGGCATTTATGATATCATCTATTTGGTCAGGTCTAATTTTTTCAACTAACCAAATAGACTGGTAGATCTAGCAGTTTTTCGAGGCAATATCGGAAATTTTAATAGACAAGCCAATTTTTATACCATTCAATAGAGAATATGTTGTAGAATGTCTGTATGAAGATACCACGAATGAGCAGTTATGGTACTCTAGTTATTAATGATTTTAGACGTACTCTTTTATCTCATTACGTAAGACAATGTCGCGTTACGCGCAGTGACATATTTACTCGCTCAGCCAATAAGAATTCAATAAAGGCTCGTTTTCTATGCTATATTTGCGTTGTCTTTGTATTCATTTTGCATTGCCGGTTTTATCGCGTTTGAATTCGATTTCTCTTCAATATCTTAACGTTTTATTTAAGCCTTAGATTTTGATTTGGACGATTTTGGATTTTTAGCAGCGTTTTTTAAAATTTCCTATTCATTTATATAGTTGTATAATTGTATAGTTTGTATAGCATAGTACATAGTTTTTTCTTCGGTCAGTCAGTCTTGTCTTTTGTCTGTCATTCTGGTATTTTTTTATTTTCTTTTATTAGTGTTATTACATCTTTTAAGTTTGGTTATGGTAAGTTTGTATTTTAGTTAGCACATTTTTTAATCTAAATGTAACTAATATCGCAATGTAGTGCGTTGTGTGTAAATCTGCTACTGAAGAAAAACTAATCTATATAATCTAAATATTGAAACAAGATGGGAAAACTTCTCTATTGAATTCTGCAACTGTAATTGGAGATACAATTTTAATTGACAGTTTAACTCTATAAATGTGGATGTTTGTATACATAAGAAAATAACAAAGCAAAGAAAAATAATCAGCCCCAGCCTTGTGTTAGTTTTAGTTCTAGCAGCTAGCTGATCTAGCTCCAATAAAAAGAATTTAAGATCTAAGTTTTCCACACAATAAACAATTATTCCAGTCAAATATAAAGTAGTTCACAAATTATTCCTGGAAAGCTACCTCAACTGAAAATGCATGTTTTGAGAACTCATTTTCAGGAAATGAAATTGAAGTATTTCTTAGACAATGATAGATGGAGCTGGGGAAAATAGATTTTAAGTTGTGTCTCATTAATACTGATACAGAGGCAGCACCTGATAGCCCAGATAGCCTAATTATTGTATAAGTTGTAAATGTAAAATTTTTAAAAAAAGCCCATGCTCTTCTAAAATAAAGTTGTTCATGTTTTAAATATGAGCTACATTGTATCTGCCTGTAAACATTGCTATGGTAAAGTTTGTAATAAATCTCTTCATACTGATAATCTTGAAGTAGATATGTTTAAGGGCGATATATGTGGAGGCCTGTATGAAAAAACTGTTAAAATCGATGAGATACTATTTTAATTAGGCTTGCCCAAAATTAGTCTTTGTTTTTGGACGTATTTATTCTTTAAATTGACAAAAAAGTTGATGCTCTTAAAACAGTTTTGAAGGTACTTGTATATGCTTGTAAATGTTGCTGTGACAAAGTTTAAGATAACTGACTTTATATTAGTGGTCTTGTAAATAATATCTATTATTATCTATAATAGTGAAATATGTGTAAATGTCAGAGTTGGCCAATGTGAGCAGTTATTACATTTTATTTAAAGTGATATATAAAAACTTATCAAGTTCTTAAGAAAATGTCTTCTTTGTTCTGCAAGGTTTTGATGCTTATTAAAATAGCTCTTGTATCTTTCCTCCAGTTACATGTCTATTATTGTTGTAACAAATTCTTCTGCACATGAGGATATTGCTAAGCATTGTCTCAATGTCAAAACTGTTTGCTTGTGTGTTATAATAAACAGCAAACAATTTGACTATGATATGATGTGCATTATTTATCTACAAAATCCTCATAATCTACACTTCCCAGTTTACTTCAGCCAGCACGACAAAAGTTGCTAACAGTGTCTCTGAATTGAATTAAAATTTGACAATGTTTAAAGTGGTGTTTAGTGTTTAGAATGTCTCTTCGGAAGCACTGAAGTGTCACAGCCAATGTAACAGCAGCTGGCAAACCATTCTCAGTCTGGCAACCCCGAACCTTCTGTCTACAGCACTCTTGATATGTGTGGTGGACACAAGAAGTAAAGTCGTGGATGAAGATCTGACTCTTCTGCTCGACTGAATTGTGCTCAATATAATAATTTTTGAAGCTTGATAACAGTTATTATTATAATTATTTAATAAATTGAAACATATACTTTGTTTTTTGAATTAAAATTTATGTCGTTCTAAAAACCAGTGTTTGATAAATGTCTTGTCTTTAAGATGTTTGAGCATGTTCCTTTAAAAAGTGGTACAATTCCCATAACCGGCACCCCCTTCAGCTATTTTCAAATAAGTTTGTGTTTTCAGGTTGTATTGCTTTTTAAATACTGGAGA
Organism: Erpobdella octoculata; assembly: GCA_963978895.1. Taxonomy (NCBI): domain Eukaryota; kingdom Metazoa; phylum Annelida; class Clitellata; order Hirudinida; family Erpobdellidae; genus Erpobdella; species Erpobdella octoculata. Next base: position 25,585,943 of record OZ022239.1, read on the forward strand.
ATTTAGAAAACGTAGACTAGTTGAGTGTATATAATCATTTATACAGAGGAGTTAAACTAGTTTAGGAGTTTAAGCATTTGATAATCAACATTCAACAACATTCTTCGGGCAGCTCCATAAGCAAACGGAAAATAAAAGTTTTGTTAAAAAAAATATAGAAATAAATAACTAAACTGTTTTATGAGCATTTGAGCGTAAAAAGTTTAAATTTCGTGGAGATAATTTGTAAATTAAGCGTCACTTTTTACGCAGAAATAGAAAAAGCTGGCTTTTGATTGGCTGGCGTTAATAAACAGCTTCGCGAGTTTTGAGCAACTTCTTTTGCTAATAACTTTTTTTAGGGACCGATCTGTGTCTGGTATCTCTTTCCAGCTCTTAGTTATAACAAATACTATAGTTTAATGTACTTTTTGGCTTGTCTATTAAAATTTCCGTATCAAAAGCTAAATCTACCAGACTAAAATGAGAATGTGTGCATGAGGCAAGTCTCGTTTTTGTCATTCGATTGAATACATCCAGCATCGAGTATCACCAAAACCGTGTTGCTTTACAATGTAGTTCATCAGCGACCGAATTTTTTGTTTGAAGACACGTGCGGTGATGTCGTGCCGATCACTTGATGTTTGTCCGGGAAGCAGCATTTGAACAATTTCAATCCACTTTGGATTACAGGTTAAGGTAATGAATAGATCTGGCCGACCGTAATGACGAACATATGTCATTGCATCCTGCGCATATTCATGCATATGACGCGGACTACCTATATAAGTAGCCGGTAGAATAGTTAATCGACCAACGTTAGCTGCATCTCCTTCGGTGCTCTTGTCTTCGAGAAGCACGAAGCCGGGCCATACTAACGCGGTGCCTTTCTTGCGCTAATTCCAGTTCTTCCGCGGTGGATTGGTTAACATTGTTCCGATGGCTAATTGCCTGACGGCTATTTTGGGAAAGATTAGATCTTCTGGGTCGCGGCATTGTTATTAATGATGTTTTTGTTTTAAAACTCGCAAATTAATTCCAATGAACGAAAATATAATATTGACAGAACAGCATTGACACTTTGTTAATGCCAAATGGAAAACGGAAAATGCGAAACTAAAAATCATATATCTATGCTAAAAATATGTTTTATATTTTTATGGCCCATAAACAATTATTTTATTTTATATTTTAATTGAAAAAGATATTTACTCAATTTTTCTGTGAGATTTTCAATTGTAAACAATGAAATAGTCAGAAAATTTAATAACAAGCGCTCTACCCCATTTGCGCATAAATGTCATGTCGCGGAAAATTAAACATCTGTATATCTCGATAACTCAAACTCCAAATTGAAAATTTATCTTGTCCGTAAGACCAAATAGAGGATGCTCTACAACTTTGCCATTTGAAGTTTTTTTCTAGGACGCACTGTTAAGGCTGTATAGCTACCGGGGTACATACTGCGGTCCCCATGGGCCACTCCATGATTCAATGTTAATTTTTTTTAGTTATTCTGTTAATAGGAGCTGAGAGAAATCCAATAAATCAAAAATCTCTAAAATCGGTTCAGCCGTTCTTGAGTTATAAGTGTCGTAACACAAACCCGACTTCCTTTTATATATATAGATGTATGTATGTATATATACATATATATATATATATATATATATATATATATATATATATATATATATATATATATATATAGTATAGATCAAGTTTAAAGTTTAAGGCATAGTCTAATTTTAACAAAACACCATTTACCAAAATAAAAAATAGATAGTCGATATCGGCTCCACAATCGGCTGTTCTCACAATCGGGACAATCGGCTAAATGTGGAATCGGTAGAGCTCTAGTAATACCAGGATGCCCACTAGTCCAGGAGAATTAAAATTTTTCCTTGTTGTACCTAGACAAAATTCGCATCAAGCTGATTTTTGGATATATTGTTTGTAATACGTTTATGATTCTTCCTGCAAAAATCGGTTGAAATCGTCAAATAGGAAATTGGTTTTTTGACGCTTTTTTGAAAGAGATTTACCAAAGTGAGCGATAAGTTAGTATTTTCGTAAATTGTCGTAAAACATCGGATTTCTAAGTTAGTATTTTGTAAAACATCTATTTTTTGGAGTTTTTATTGTTCTTTTTCGAATTGGGTGAACTAAATGAAATGGTATGTTTAATTTGTCGAACTGAATTCCGTTCCGACAACGTCTGTGATACAGTCAAGATGGTTACACTAGGACTAGGTGTTAAAGGTATTGAAACGTTATGTCAATTCAGCGTTTTACGTGGTGATGAACAGTTAACAGAGTATCTGTTAAATAAACCAAATGTAGCTAATGTTCATGATCATTGCCGGAGAGACTACACTAACAAAAGAAGTTTCGATCAATTGCAACGAAAGAATGAGCAGCATGCAGAAGGTGTTGGTGTTGATCAAGAGAATTTTAAGTGTAAATTATTACGATCGTCTGTCGACACTTTCAATTGGAAGCAACATTGTTTTTTGTGTGGAAAAATAGTTTTTGGAGAAAGTAAAAAACATTTAAAAGAAGAATCAAGTACTGTGATGACATTGAAATTCAGAGAAACTATAATTGAAACTTGCCACAAAAGAAATGATGCATGGAGTGTAGAAGTTCTTGGTAGGTTAAATACATGCAATGACTTACCTGCTGAAGAAGCTCGTTACCACAGAGTGTGTCTTTCTGTGTTCCAAAAATGTAGATCGTCACATGTCGGAGATAATACCGCTGGCCGAAACCAGCCAGGTCGACATCCAGATAACGACATGTTAATTACTTTTGAGAAACTGTGTGACTGGTTAGAAGAAGAAGATCAAGGAATTTATACAATAGCTGAATTACAAATTAAAATGCAAGAATTATCGGAAGATGGTGAAGTGTATTCATTAAAACATATAAAACGAAAGCTGGAAGAACGCTACGCCGAGCACATATTTTTTGCCGGAGTTTGTGGTCGGAAAAATGTTATTTGCTTCCGTAACATGGCGTCTCACATTATAACTAAGCAATGGTATGATGAAAAAAAGAGTAGCATAGAAGATGAGAGTGAGCGTATCATAGTGGCAGCAGCAAAATTGATAAGAGCTCAAATAAGGGAAATGTCCTCAAATTAAACATATCCAGGAACTGATGATTTCTCAAATATTGAAAATGCCAAAAGGTGGATTCCTAGTTTGTTGAAAATCTTAATAGAAAATATTGTTTGTAATGAAATAAAACAAGTTTCCATATGTCATTCTATTGTGCAGGGGGCAAGACAAAGATCTCTTATTTCTCCAATTTTGTTTGGTGTTGGAGTTAGTTTAGATCACGCCTTTGGATCTAGATCGCTGCTTGATTTGCTGTCACGGTTGGGATTTTCAATTTCATATGATGAAGTTAAACTTTTTAAACAATCAGTGGTTCAGAATGACTCCCCTGATACTCCTCAGTCTTTTCCTCAATGTTTTACGCAATGGTCTGGTGATAATCTTGACCACAACGTTATCACTTGGAAGTGGTACCTTTCACGGTATGGGCATCATATCAATGTCTACTCCGTGTAATCGATTAGGGTCAGGACACTTTGCTGAATCACCTGTACCCCGATTGTCACGCCTAAAATCCAGTTGTGTTGTGAACAACCGAGGTATTCCTATATTGGGATACACATTCCCCGACAAGTCATCATTATCATTGATGTCTTTCAAGCCCATCTCTCAATTAAATTTTCCTTCTGTGTTGCCTCCTTCTTTAAACTTGGAACTTGCCTGGAAAATCGGTATCTTGTGCTTAGATGAAGATCAGCAAAGGCCAAATTGGTCTGGCTTTATGGAACATGCTTGTAAGCCAGACGGAGATTTCAGATCATCATCAGACATAAGGATGCTTCCGATTATTGATTTGAATCCTAATGACATGTCTTGTATTTTTTCCACGTTAACTTTCATAGAACGCCAGGCTGAAAAGCTCAACATTCCAACGGCTTGTGTGACTTTCGATCAGCCGCTGTGGTTAAAGGCTGTTGATATTGTGCATTCATCCAAACTGAACATAGTATGTCGACTAGGTGGGTTTCATGTCTTGATGAATTATTTGGGCAGCATTGGTCATGTCATGGCCGGCTCAGGTTTGACAGAGGCGCTGCAGTGCTGTTATGGACCCATAGCCATAACTCACATGATGACAGGGAAGGCAGTGGCTAGAGCACTACGCGGCCACTTTTTAGTAGAGTCAGCTTTGTTTGCTTTGCTTTTGGAATCAATATTGAAAATGGAGATTTTGACTACTTCTGATATTGATGATCTGAGCGTCTCCAATCGGGATGCAAATTTAACGTGAGGCTTTATTTACAGTGGTCTAACTGAAATTCTTATTCATTATTTTAAAGAAATTGTACTACTGGACCTACCATACAAACTTTATATAACCAAACAAAAGGGATATAGGCACACAGACAAAGGACACAGGGCGGGAAATAAAGAAATTGTTATTTTTAGGTGTTTTTGTTGTTTTTCTGTTTGTTCTTTTTATTGTATGTTGAAATTGGAAATTATTTATGGATTTATATGTATGCTTTTTAATATGTGTATATTAAATAGTATGTAACAAGCAATTTTCATATTAATCTTAATTTATTTTGCACATTTAGTCAAAAACGGCACAATAAAGTAGTTTATTTGTATCCGTATATACTGTTGCGAGACAAATTTTAACTTATGTATATTTTGTATTAGGTAGTTTTCATCTATAGATTGAGTTATTTTTATTTAAATGGATTTTAAGAGCTGATATATTGTATATTTTATGGAAAAACGGCTCCATAAATCAGTTCATTTGTAGTTTTTTTTTTTTTTTTTTTTTTTTTGGATAATTTTTAATGTTTGTATATCATGCAATAAGTAACAATAAAGCATTCAGCTTAAACTTTAGTTATTTTCATCTAATTGGATTAAAAGAGCTGGCATATTCAATTAATTTACCGATTTTAAGGCCGATTTTGAAAATCGTCTGTAATTTTTTTAAACGATGAGTTGGAAGGGTGGATTTTTAACTAATTGTTGCTAACACATATACCTACAAAACAAAATATCAAACTGCTTTTGTTCCAATTATGCCAGCTTTTTTTTAATTCTCCTGGACTACACTTAAAATTTAAAGCCTAAAATACTGTATATTTGTTCCTTCTTAATTAATCAATGTAAGAAGTTAAAAAGATTGTCTGAAAACAAAATTAAAAATCAACCTGATTTTCTAAATTTTTCTTTTGCAATTCTAAATCCTGTTTTACTTCTTCAATTCTCTGGTCAAATGCCGATTCACTGGATAATGTGGATAACGTGTTGTCAATAAATTCAACTGCATGAAGCCAGGTGGTGGCGTCTGTCGATTCCATAAGTCTAACTGTTATAACAGTTGGATTTCTCAAAAAATGTTCAAAAGTTTCCAACTAAACAACAAAATTTGAATAAAACAGCGTTAACAAAAAAATTGGAAGATATTTGCAAGTGGGAAAAGTTAACTGACTAAAGTAGCGACGTAAACATCAAATCTAAATGAACTTTTGAAAAGCTTATAACAAAACTAAATGAACAAATTTATTTTTAATTAAATTTAAGTGGTAATATTTTTTTAAATTTGTTAGTGTTGTACAAATACAATTTTTATTTTAAAATTATTTCAAGGATGCGGTGTTGCGGTAAAGCTCTATGGGTAAAGCGTTTGTCTGTTGATCTCAGTGGTTGACCTAAAGGACAGAGGGTGTGGGGAGCATATATATAGAATAGATTCTATATATAGAATAGATTCTATATATATGGTGGGGAGGCAGGCAATCTAAAAAACTGCCTCTTATTGTAGTGGTTCTCATCTTCTGATCCTAAAGTCTAAACCATGTTAATTTATTAAAAAGAACTAGCGGGGTTACCCGGCGTTGCCCGGGGTTTTTAGAGGTTTTTCTAATGTTTGTCCCTCTCGCTCCCGTTTCCTTCTCCACTTTCCCGTTTTCGTCGCGTTTCCGGTCGCTTTTCCGCTCTCGGTCGTTTTCCAGCTCCCGGTCGCTTTCCCGCTCAGAAGTTTTGTTATCGATTTTCTCTCTTGCTCGCGTTTCCTTCCAAGCTTGCTCTCCCGATTCCAGTCGCTTTCCGCGTTCCCGGTCGCTTTCCGCGTTCCCGGTCGCTTTCCGCGTTCCCGGTCGCTTTCCCGTTCCCGGTCGCTTTCCCGTTCCCGGTCGCTTTCCCGTTCCCGGTGGCTTTTCCGTTCCCGGTCGCTTTCCCGTTCCCGGTCGCTTTCCCGTTCCCGGTCGCTTTCCCGTTCCCGGTCGCTTTCCCGTTCCCGCTCACGCTTGCTCTCCCGTTCCCGGTCATGCTTGCTCTCCCATTCCCGGTCACGGTTGCTCTCCCGTTCACGCTCATTTTTTCTTTTCCATTCTTTCATAACTTCTGTTAGCCTATAAAACGTAAAATAGATTTGCTAAGACTATATATATATATATATATGAATGTTTGTGGGTTAGTTTGTCTATTATAGAAACGGGAAAGCGACCCGGAACGGACAGCGAGCGGGAACGGAAAAGCAAGCGTGAGCGGGAATGGGAGAGCAAACGTGAGCGGGAAAGCGACGGGAGTGGTAAAGCGACCGGGAGCGGGAAAGCGACCGGGAGCGGGAAAGCGACCGGGAGCGGGAAAACGACCGAAAACGGGAAAGCGAACGGGAGTGGGAAAGCAGGTGGGAAAGGAAACGGGAGAGAAAGAGACAAACATTAGAAAAACCTCTAAAAAACCCGGGCAACGCCGGGTATCTCCGCTAGTACATACATAAACACACACACAGACACACATACATGCACATACACATACATACATACATACACACATACATACGCACAAACATATATATATAGTTCCCGCTCGCTCACCCGCTCCGCTCCGCTCGCTCACCCGCTCCGCTCCGCTCATTTTGTGACGGATTTCAAATTTTTTTTTTTATTTGACTTTCCCCTTGACTCTCAAGGTTGTGTGAAAATTTCATTACGATCGGATGAATGGTGTAGCAATGCATAAAGGACATTAACATATATACAAACATTCATTTTTATATATATAGATTATTGCTACTTTTTTAATGATTTTTAAATTATTGTATTTAACAACAAATTGTAAATAACAAAATTTATAAGTTTTAAAATTTGATTTAGTCAATGTTTACGACTAGAACAAAATACTTTTCCAAGCGATATTAGATATAATATTTGTCAACATTGTTTTAACTTTAAAATAATGTTTTTGTCAAGGACTCTTGCAAATGGCCACAGCTGTTTTACAACATGTGTTGACACACTTTACGACAGCCACAATATAATCGTCAGTGGCGCAGAACGAGGAGAGCTATGTCTGTGGTCAGCAACAGATGGGACCTTATTAAAAAATCTAAAATTAAAAAAGCGTGATGACGTATCAGGCATCGTGTGTTCAAAGTTAAAACCAGAATTGTTTTACGTTTCTGCTTATCGCCAGGTTTTCTCGTTCGATGTGCGTTTTCTAAACAAGCCATTAGCAAAGTTGGCTTATGCAGGTGACTGCATTAACCAAGTAGTTTTGGATAGCACTGAAACAATGTTAGCTTTTGCAGAAGATTCAGGAGAAGTGGAGCTGTTTGATTTGAAGTAGGATTTAATAATTTAACATTGTAATTTAAGATTATGTTATAAATATAAATTATATGGCTTTATGCCGATACCGATGGTGCCGTACCGAGTTGCCGACCTCCGAGTTGCCGACCATCGATTTTCGCCAATAACGTCTAACTTGCCGACCAGCGTTTTATCAAAGTGTACCGAGTTGCCGACCACCAAGAAAATAAAAACAACTCTTTGTTATTTTGTATTTAAACAATAATAATAATAATAATACAATTCATTTATACTACAGCAATAATATTTTTGTTAAAAGAATGAGTTAATGTAAATAAACTAAACTTGAGGCTCTTTGACATTGGCTGGCAAGTTCGGTAAGCTCTGCCTCCATGTCAATTAAGTTAATAATTAATAAACTAAATAAGAATGAACAATTTGCTATATATATATAAAATTAGGAAATAGAATAAAAATATATATATATATATATATATATATGTATATACATATATATATATATATATACATATATATATATATATATACATATATATATACATATATATATAAATAGAAGAAAGCCGAAATATATCCGACTGGAGGAAAAAATTTCAAAGGCACACTCCCAGCATGTGGCTGGTAAAATTGATACATACAGACTGTTGCGTACTGTTCAGTACAGTGTCAATTTAAATAAAAAATAATATTTTTATTCTTCATTAAATTTTTTTTAACAATAATTATTTTTAATATTAATTAAAAATGTTTTTCTTAACAATAAAAATGATTCTTACTGGTTTGCTGCGCAATAGTTACGTTTATTTATTTATCCATTATTTGCATATTTAACTCTATTATGTTAGTAGAATAAAGTAGAGCTGCTTTTTAATTTACGTTTACTTTTAAAGTTGAGGCTCTTTGACATTGGCTGGCAAGTTCTTTGAGCTCCGCCTCCACGCTAACTATGTAAATGAACCAAATAAGATTGAACGATTCTTTTTAGTCTCAGTTGGATTATTTAAATGATTCGTTATTTTTGAACGATTCTATTAGCTAAAAATGAAAATAAAATAGAAAATTTTTTGACGAGGTCGGCAACTCGGTACGATCTTAAAAAACATCGGTAGGCAAGTCGATACGTCATTGCGGTCGGCAACTCGGAGGTCGGCAACTCAGGTAGACACCACACCGATTATATCCGATTATTAAAATTGCTGATACCGATTATGACACCGATTATGTTATAGTTATTTTTTTTTAAATGTTTGTTCCGAAAAATACCTCGATTATACAACACCATCAATCACACAACCTTAGAATAATAATTATTTACTAAAAAATCCATAAAATTTTATTTCTTTATTTCAAGTCATTTAATGTTGAATCCATAAAATTTTATTTCTTTATTTCGAGTCATTTAATGTTGAAACTAGTTATAGTCTTGAAAATAATAATCCAGTAAATAATTATAAAATAATGAAAATAAAAAAAATGTATATGGAAGATATATAGCTCATGAGTTCAACGTCAACTACGTAGGCTGGCTCAACCTGGCTACAGCAATACTTAAAGTCAAGTTGAGGTAAGTTATACTTAATTAACAACAACATTTCTCCTTTTCCGACGAGCAACGATCCACGCCGATCCGAAAAAATTTGTCTAGCCCCACTGAAGTGCTGCTCACTTGGAACGCTGGTGCAGATAAATAGAGTCTATTTAAATATGGAAACTGAAGCCTGTGAAAGTTCCACCACCTATACATATCTTCCTCACGTGGCAACAGAGGGCCTGCCAGATAAAGTTTCAGCATGGCGTCAACCGCATCATCAACGTGGGTAGTATCGTTCACAGTTCGAACAGGTTCATCACAGGCCTCAGAAAACAAGTCCCAGAGACGCGATGTTGATGGACCAGTGCCATTTTTTCGGTTTTTGGTCGAAGGTTCCTGTTGCTGTTCGCCAAACGCAACTTTTATACTTTCATCTCTAAGCTATTTTTTGGACCTGGTGACAAGTGCTTCATCACCAAACAGACGATGTTTGTAACGTGGGTCCAAGATGGTGGCCAAGACAAGTTTCTTGTTGTTGGCAACGTCAGCGAAGCGTTTATTCTAAACGGTAAGAAAATAATTGATAAGTTTAATCGGCACTGATTATTTTTTGAGTTGCCGATTACCAATTAGGCCAATAATTGGTCCGATTTTGCGTACTCCGATTAATCGGGCCCAGCTCTATTATAAAGCTGTTCACCATTAAAATATTGACGAAAACACCTAACATATTCACCCATTGTATCACATTACGTAGTCGTAGTCAAATTACACATTTTTGTATCCTTAAAAGTTTAAAGGGTTAAGGTTTTTGGTACTTTCAGTGAGAAATGTTTCACAAAGGTATTAGAAGAACACACAAACATTTGCAACACTGTAGCATTCAGACCAAACTTTCCTGGTGAATTATTCAGCGGAGGGATGGATAACTTATTGTTGCATTGGAATATTGAAAACGAAGAAGTTACAAACAACATCGACATGAGTGAGGTGAAACAACAGATTATTGGCTGACTAATATTTTAAAGGTTGTAATATGATCAATGTTTATTAATTTTAGGTTATAAAATTGTTTTTCCTGCTTATAATTTTTAAAAAATATTTTAGAGGTGATAATGTATTAAATATTTATCAATTTTAATTTAACATATACTTGTTCATTCTTTATCTTCTAAATTTAATTGTCTTAAAGATTGGCGCATACAAGGAAGACCTTGATGGCATGGTGTCCTCTTATGTAGTCAGTCCTCCGTTTCTCCATACATTATCCACCACTTCAACTGGTCACATTCTTGCCTGTGGTACTGAGAATGCTTTGATTCATTTGTTTGACACCAGCACTTGTGAACCCAGAATTGTTAAATCAATCAGAAGGCACAATAAAGGTGTCTCCCAGGTGATATATTTTACGTCATCTAAAACCGTTTTGTTTGTCATGACTGACATTTTAGATATTTCTTTATTTTCCAGGTTCACTTCCCAAAATTTTCTGATGAACTTTTGTTCTCGGCAAGTAACGATTTCAGACTCTGCATGTGGAAGGTTAACAAACACACTGAAACTTCTGGAGATGTTGAAAGCAATGAAGAAGAAAAGCCCAACAAAGAATATAAACCACGAACAACTAGCAGCAGTAAAAGCCTCTTAGACACTCCATGCGTTGAAATAGTAAGAAATGAAAAAATAAACTGGATCGCATCCGGACAGGTCGCGTCAGATCGATACTTGGTTGTCGTTGACGGCACGAAAGCTCCCTCAATTTATTCTTTTTCCGAATGACCGAAGGCAGGCCAATGATGTCACATGACCTGGTTCCAAAAATCTTTCTGTTGTTTTGCCTCATAATTTATATTGTCTTTTATCAAATAAATAATTGGTTTTAATTGAATGATGATCTCCAACACATTATTGCATGTATTATTATTATTGATAAATCTTTCAGACCAAAGGAAACCTTTCGATATAAAAAAAAAACATCACAGCTCCCTGATACAGTAAGCAGAACATAAAAGCTTACCTGCAAAGGCAGATAAATACCAAACTAGAACTTTTGAGACTACGTTATTGTTGAGCATGATATATATGCGTATGCAAACAGTCATTAAATGGTAATAGTTAAGATTACATGACATTTCGGCATAAGATATGTGTGGATGCACACAGTCATTTCACAGTAATCTATTCAAGACAATGTCGCAGATATATTTATATATGTACATTACATGTATCTTTCAAAAACTTTAGAACATTTGTACCATTCTAAATTACACAGAGCACATCTAAATCAGACAACGCTAGAAAACTGCCACAACGGAAATCGCTAAAAAAGTTTAAAAGTTCGTTCAACATAAACAGAGGTATATAAAAGTCCATAAACAAAATAATTAAGCAGGATCACTGGTTAAAACAAGTTGGTTTCGCGTGTATAAAAGACTAGTTAGATTGTTGCGCATGAGTACTGAGAGACTGGCTGGGACTGAGACTTTTATGGGAATTTGCTGCTAAACGGCGTCGTAGGGTGATCGGCCAGGACTGTTTGTCTTTTCGGCTCGTCTGAAACACGATGGTGGACAATTTACTGATTAGAAAAAAAATCAGCTAAGCATATAGTCAATATAAATTTTGAGCTAAGCATATAAGAAAAATAGTCAATATAAATTTTCAGCTAAGCATAGTCAATACAAATTTTCAGCTAAGCATATTCGATATAAATTTTCAGCTAAGCATAGTCAATACAAATTTTCAGCTAAGCATATTCAATATAAATTTTCAGCTAAGCATATTCAATATAAATTTTCAGCTAAGCATAGTCAATATAAATGTTTAGCTAAGCACAGCCAATATAAATTTTCAGCTAAGAATAGTCAATACAAATTTTCAGCTAAGCCTAGCCAATAAAAATTTTCGGCTAAGTCTAGTCATTAAAAATTTTCAGCTAAGCATAATCAACAAAAATTTTAAAAAGACGGCATGATACCAGCAGGGGATCATCCTCTGTCCTGGCTACTTTCCCTGAACTGGACTCGGTCTTGGCTATCTCTTCATTTTCTGTGGCCTCGGTTCCATCTTCATTTTCGGTTTTCTTGTTTTTCTTTTATATGTGATTAGTTGAAGGTGATATTTTTTTAATTGTATAAAAATATGACAAACAAATTTATATAAATATGAAAACCATGCAAATAAATTCATATAAATATGACAACCTCACAAACAACTCGATGAAAATATGAAAACTATGCCAATAACTCTATGAAAATCACACTGTATACCTGAAAAAGTTACAAATACCTCATAATAAAAAATATCTAAAACAACAGCCCAAACTAAGATTGACTGATTGGCAAAAAAAATTGGCTAAGAATAAAAAAGTAAAATAATATAGAAAAAAAACGATAAAATACCTTTGAACCGAAAAATCTGAAAATCCTTGATTTCTTTGGAGTGGAATGCTGGGGCTCTCCCAACTTCAAAAATTAAAAAAAATTAATTTAAATGGTTTGCTAATTTAAAGCGCAGGTAACTATAATTTTAAAAATAAATTTTATTATTATTATTATCATCACCATGTTAATTTATATTTTATTAAAAATATTTAAATAAAATAAATGACGGCTCAATCAGCAAATGGATCATGATCTAGGGGAGCATTGAAGAAACACTGATTCAGATAACGCATTTGAAAAGATTCCCAACAGGTAATAAACTCTCATCAAGGAAATCTCTTGGATTTGCTTTCTATAGGAGTTATTTCTTTGGATAACATTAATTGTTATTATTATTATAGATCATGTAATATTAATAACAATAATATACTATTTTGCGACAGTTTTTAATTAGGAATTTCTATAAATATCCAAAAGAAAAAAAAAACAAAAGAAGAAGATAAAACAACATTTTTGGAGTTCAACTTTTTCGAAGTACCAGTTTGAATGTTGTCCACACCAGCCGCCAACAGTTCATCTTTCGTCTAAGTATATGGTCAATATAAATTTTTTGCTAAGCCTAGTCAATAAGAATTTTCAGTTAAGTCTAGTCAATAAAAATTTTCAGCTAAGCATAGTCAATATAAATTTTAAAAAGACAGCATGATACCAGCAGGGGATCATCCTCTGTCCTGGCTACTTTCCCTGAACTGGACTCGGTCTTGGCTATCTCTTCATTTTCTGTGCCCTTGGTTTCATCTTCATTTTCGGTTTTCTTGTTTTTCTTTTTATGTGATTAGTTAAAGGTGATATATTTTTAATTGTATAAAAATATGACAAACAAATTTATATAAATATGAAAACCATGCAAATAAATTCATATAAATATGACAACCTCACAAACAACTCGATGAAAATATAAAAACTATGCCAATGACTCTATGAAAATCACACTGTATACCTGAAAAAGTTACAAATACCTCATAATAAAAAATATCTAAAACAACAGCCCAAACTAAGATTGACTGATTGGAAAAAAAACTTGGCTAAGAATAAAAAAGTAAAATAATATAAAAAAAACGATAAAATACCTTTGAACTGAAAAATCTGAAAATCCTTGATTTCTTTGGAGTGGAATGCTGGGGCTCTCCCAACTTCAAAAATTAAAAAAAATTAATTTAAATGGTTTGCTAATTTAAAGCGCAGGTAACTAAAATTTTAAAAATAAATTTTATTATTATTATTATCATCACCATGTTAATTTATATTTTATTAAAAATATTTAAATAAAATAAATGACGGCTCATGGTGTTCTATAGGAGTTATTTCTTTGGATAGCATGATGGATCAACTGTTACTTCTTACTTACATAAATGGATCAATGACAACGTCAGTTGTAGTGAGCACATAACTTTTTACGAAGCTATTTTGAAAGAATTGCCTTCTACAGTATTCAAGCAGTCCGTGCAATCGTTTGCTTTCCATACTGAGTGGTGTTCTATAGGAGTTATTTCTTTGGATAGCATGATGGATCAACTGTTACTTCTTACTTACATAAATGGATCAATGACAACGTCAGTTGTAGTGAGCACATAACTTTTTACGAAGCTATTTTGAAAGAATTGCCTTCTACAGTATTCAAGCAGTCCGTGCAATCGTTTGGGCTGTTCCATGATGAATTTTATGGAAACAAAAGATATATCGGTGAAAAGTTAAGCGATGTACAACCTCGCTTGCTTTTTTTTACGCCCGTGACGAAATGATGATACAAATTATTCGTACAATATGATATATTTGAATCATTTTTACTATTATACTCTTGAAACATTATTATTATAGATCCTGTAATATTATTAACAATAATATACTATTTTGTGACAGTTTTTAATTAGGAATTTCTATAAATATCCAAAAGAAAAAAACAAAAGAAGATAAAACAACAACATTTTTGGAGTTCGTCTTTTTCGAAGTACCAATTTGAATGTTGTCCACACCAGCTGGCTTCAGTTCATCCTTGGCTTTCGTAGACAACACCCGGTCAACAAAACATACGGCATCTGGAATAATTTCATCAACTTTGGCCCCGTTGTTCTTGCTTTCATTTCTTCGTTTGACAGCTTGCCTTTCAATCTCAACATGACCTTGAAAGATGGATGCAGAATTTTCTAGAAGAAAAACAACAGCTGTTCTCAAATCATCAAGTATTTTTTGCATGACTTTTGCTTCCATCTGTTGATGTAGAAAAAAATATATATATAAGATATCATAAAACAGTATATATATATATATATATATATATATATATATATATATATATATATATATATATATATATATATATATATATATATATATATATATATATATATATATGCAGTAGCGGATCCAGGACTACTTTTTAGAAAAATTACTATGTTTTTAGCATCTCACGTATGTTTTCCAATGGGATTTGTGGATCTAAGGTCAAATTTTTACTCTTCCCGATGTATTTGGCCCCCGCCGTTTTTGGCCTCTCCTGCCATATATATACATATAAATAATATCATAAAATATTATATAAGAAATCATAAAACAGCATTACCTTACAACTATTGATAAATACTTTATTAACAAAAAATTACCTTTATGTTAGAAAAATAATTTTTTTCTCAAATTAAAGATAACTTGGTACAGCATTACCTTACAACTATTGATAAATACTTTATTAACAAAAAATTACCTTTATGTTAGAAAAATAATTTTTTTCTCAAATTAAAGATAACTTGGTATCTGACAACTAATGTTTAGTAAATTTAGACAAGTATTTTAACCAATGAATATTCTCTAATGGGCTTGCTGAAAGTTGTATATTCTGTGACCATCGTTATTATTTAGTCGCTAGAAAAGGGTAAAATTATACAGTTTAGAGTCCTGAACATTTCCAGGCATATTTTATACACTTCCTCTAAAACTACAGTAAGACCCGAAGCAGAGCTGTGTGTTCAAACCTTTTTGGGGATCAGCAAAATCGGGACGAAGATGGTGGCCATCGATTCAAACGACATGAGACTTTCCTTGTGATTGCACACGCGAACGAGAAGTGATACCAGTTCTTTGGCGAGTTTGTAGTTCTCTTCTGGCAAGATGTGCATCAGCAGTTTCAGGCAGTCACGTTTCTTGTCGCTGGATAACGCTACGGTTTTACCCAGTGATTTGAATTAAATATATAAAAATTAAAAATATAATATCTCTTAATCTTTAAATCTCATGATGATATAATTATGAGAAAACATCAAAAGAATGCTTCCGCCCCCAGCAAGTCTTTCTCTGAAAATTGGTCACTTGAATTCCTTTGTAGTGATATAAATGTAGCCTAAATACAGCAAGGCCTGCTTAGTAATTATTATGGTTAATTCAATTTTTTTTGTGAAAACAAATATGTCGAGTGAAATCCCTCCCAATGGTTTTGAAAATGTTATGTTTTTGTCCAAAAAAAGCAAAATATAATCTATTGTCCTGGAGTTTATTATACCTATTATAAGGCAAAAATGTTAAAATACATTAGGGGTCATTTATTTATTACATAAGGACGATTTTGGCCATTTTGGATTTCCTACCCCCATGCAAGGACAAATAGGATTTCTTAGACTAATATACAATTTTACACAGTTTTCATCCATAGCTAAATGTCATTAAAAAAGGATCAGTTGCACTAAAACTCATGATTTGAAATGAATGATCTTTATTTCATAAAAGATAATTATTTATTCAATAGAAAATTCGTATTATAATATAATGATAATTAAAGTATTATGATAATTGTGAAATATTATTTAAGAAAGACTTTTACCCCTGAGATAAGGTCATTTAGAAATTTTTTAAGCCCCCCTCCCCCTTGAGACCCTTGCGTAATCTACCAAATAATCTCAAAAAACAAAGTCACCAAGAATGTCCTGGTATGCCCAGTACTGTGTCTCCGTTAGAAGAGGCGGATCTGGGAGATCTGAGATTTTGATCTTTAAGAAATTAGCACAATCGTGTGGGTGAAACTTATTTTTCTCAAGTTTCTTGGCAATTACATTTTTTGGTTCAGATTCAAGAAGTTTCTGCAATTTTTTCTGCCTTTTTATGTTTCCTGTTTTCCTGAACAGGCCTTCTTTAATGTCTGTGTTATTGAGAATAAGATATTTACTCAAGTCGCGAATTGTCCGTAAAAAATCAACAAATATTTCATGCTTGAGGCAGTAGAGCCAAGCACACGGAAGTGAAAATGACAAAATTAAAAATTCTACATTAAAAGAGCACATTAGTAGAAAGCACTTTAAATAAAAAAAGAAGGTAAGGTATTCTAAAAAAAAAAACAAAAATTAACAGATAATAAACATGAATACATGAATACAAAATTACTTTTTTCATTATTCAAGTAGTCTATTAATGGTTGCAATTGTGAGGGTGACAAATTGGCGGTCTTTGAGTTTTTTCCTGAATAATCAATAAACTTGAATTAACTAAAATAAACTCTAACGTAACTTATTTATTTCTGCATAAAGCAAAAAGATGCCATCCCTTAATTAACAAATCTATACTTATACAACCTTTCCCGGAGAAAACTTTCTGGCGGAGATTTTCAAGGCATTCTTTAATACGGTTTTTACGAGTATCATCTTTATCAGGCAGTAAATTTGAATCGGTACCATCTAGGTGAAGCAAAAAACTCAACTCTGTCTTGCATGCGTTGTTAAAAGAGTTTTCATCAGCTGTTTTCCACCAGTCAATTGCTTCGCTTATAACGACGTTCTTTTCCATTTAAAATAACTTTTTATACTTTCTACTTTCTAATCGACAAAACTTCACGTCTATTACTAAAAATATGTATTTCGAACGGAATTCAGGGAATTCGCGAAAAAACTTTCAAAATTTTGCGCTCGACTGCGACTGAATGACTGAAATGCTTAGCCTGGCCTCCTATGTCTTGCTTACCCAAAGCTCACGCCACACGATATGAAGGAGTGCTCATCGTTTCGCAAAGAAATGTTTAATTAAACACATTTACAATATAATTTTTATATGAATAAAAACTATTGTCAACGTAAAAATTGCAATTCTCTGCAAATTTGTCATAGCGTCTGCAAACCAGCACAAGCTTACTTCAATTGAATCGAAAAAGTTAGATGGCGCTTTCTGCTGAAGTTCAACAATAGAGCTCAGGGCCTAGAAAAAAGCTCCACACATGACAGGCACGGAGACATGACGTAGACGTAGCCAGGAATTCAAACCGGGCGGGCAGTAACCAGGGGCGTCATTTCAGCAAAACCTTGGAAGGGTAAAAAAAACTTTATACCCACAAATTCCAAAATTTTGTCTTGATACGTCACATTTGTAATGCTATACTTTTCATCACAAAATAGAAAATAGTTAACCGGGGGTGGGGGCTGTCGTAGATAAACCTTATACACTATTCCCCTAAAGAATTGATGACAGGAGAAGTAGGTAAGTTGTAGCCAGCGGCTGAATTATGGGAGACCATGCAACGTCGTGCGCTCTCATTTTGTCCTGTCAAAAAACTTGTTTGTATTAACTTATCATTGCTTTTTAAGCTGTCAGATGCACATCTATATAAATAACAAGTAGAGATAAAAAATACATTAAAAAAGCTTTTATTTGCCTTTTTATCTGAGTCAACGAACTAAAATTTTTGAATAGCGTTGATATGTTTTTACGAGCCACATATATCAGAAACTTGGATGGCTTACAATCCACCACGAAATAACGCAAATATAAATGTCTCAACTTCAGACTCGAACCCACGACTGTCGGATCGGCAACACCGCCTCGCATCATGCCAACTACCTTACATACCCCAACAAAAGCGCTTAACAACCACCGTTTTTTGGCGGTGGAAGTGGCGCAGATGGTAAGGTAGTTGGCATGATGAGAGGCGGTGTTGCCGATCCGACAGTCGTGGGTTCGAGTCTGAAGTTGAGACATTTATATTTGCGTTAATTCGTGGTGGATTGTAGGCCATCCAAGTTTCTAATAATACTAAAATAATTATCTTCTTTCAATTCAGTAACAACTATTTCCTGGGCTTTAGGTCCTAGAATATTTTCTACGGAGCTTTAGTGCGACCACATGATAATTTTGTGGCTATTAACGAATCTGGACACAGTTTTGCTAACAATTTGTAACAACAGTCTTGACTGGCATTAACTATGGTGATGCACAATCCCGTGATAGGTTGCAACCAATTTGGACAAAATTATTTTGTTTTCATCAGTTGCATTTTTTTCACAAAAAATGACGAAATTGCTTTATTTTCATTCTGTCACGCAACACCTTTTATGTTTTGTCGATTCGGAATGACTCGTCACTGCTGTTTTACCTTCATATTTAACAGAAAATGACAGGCGGCAAATAGATCAATAAGCGGTGAACTCGTAACCTTACTGAGCCAGGTTAAGCCGTCTTTCGACAACCACTCTGACCGAAATTCACAATAACGTTATATTTTTTTTGTGTGAAGTCAACGAGCTATTATTTTTAGGTGAATTTGTTATTTCGGATCTAGAAAAGCTAGCAGACGCAATGTTTAGCAAATCGACCAATAAGGAAAGCAAAGATAAAACAACTTAGAAAACTAAATAATGTCCTGTCACCGTTCTTTGTTATTGGCTTGAAAATTTAAAAATACTTTTATTATTATTTTCCGGGACACAACTAACAAAACCCGGGACACGGGACACCGTATGCCAATTCCGGACTGTCCCGGCTAAACCCTACTCCGAAACGGCTGAACCGATTTTTATGAAATTTTTGTATATTTGGTATGTCTGAGGATAGGTCCTAGGCTATTGAGAATATTTTTTAAAAATTATTTTAAAACGTTATTTTGGAAAAACAATGAGGTGCAATTATGTTCTTTTTATAGGAAAATGCAACAGATAGAGAGACATATATACATACATACATATATATATATATATATATATATATATATATATATATATATATATATATATATATATATATATATATATACTAGCAGTGCCCGTAGCGGCTTCGCTCGCATGAAATTAGAGAGTTTGAACCGTGCATCCATAGTAGAGATCAATTTTTTAGGTCTCGGCCCGTCGACAACTTAGCCCAGCCCGTTTTAAAAACCTAAACTCCTGGCCCGGAACAGCCCGTTTGAATTAGGCCCGGCCCATTCTTACAGGCCTAGAAGTTCTATATACTTGATGAAAAACTTCGGCCCGTCCCACCTTGACTTCAGGTTTGGCCCGGCCCAACTGAAGACCCTAAAATCACTAAAATATCTATATACTTGGTGAAAAACCTCGGCCCGTCCCACTTTGATTTAAGGTTTGGCCTGGCCCGTGTGAAGACTCTAAAACAACGGCTTGGCCCAACCGGTGATAAACTGGACTTAGCTACTTTTAACCGGCACAAAACTTCAAAATACTAATTTTTATATTTGTAGCACTTACAGTTTTTGAGTAGCAGTTATTTTGAAATCAAATAACCCTTATTTCCACCCCACATTTGAGGTCCTGGAAACCAAATTTTTAAAAAATGTTGAAACACTTATATCATTATTTTTTGAGTAAATACTAAATAGTAAATACTAATTTTGACATCTGTAGCATTCACAGTTTTTGAGTAGCAGTTACTTTAAAAACCAAAGAAACCTTTTTCCACCCCACATTTGAGATCATGAAAACCAAAATTTCATATATCCTTATTTTTAGAGTAGAAACTAAATACTAATTTTTACTTTTGTAGCATTTACAGTTTTTGAGTAGCAGTTACTTTAAACACCAAGTAACCCAATTTTCCACCCCACATTTGAGGTCCTGAAAACCAAATTTTCAAAAAATAGTGAAACACGTATATCATTATTTTTAGAGTAGAAACTAAATACTAATTTTTACTTTTGTAGCATTTACAGTTTTTGAGTATCAGTTACTTTAAAAACCAAGTAATCCTATTGTCCAGCCCAAATTTAAGGTCCTGGAAACCAAATTTATAAAAAAATGGTGAAACACGTATATCTTTATTTTTAGAATAGAAACTAAATACTAATTTTTAAATCTGTGGTATTTACAGTTTTTGAGTAGCAGTTACTTTAAAAAACAAATAACCCTATTTTCCACCCCACATATGAAGTCCTGGAAATCAAATTTTCAAAAAATGCTAAAACACGTATTTCATTATTTTTGGAGTAGAAACTAAATACTAATTTTTACTCCTGTAGCATTAACAGTTTTTGAGTAGAAGCTACTTTAAAAACCAAATAACCCAATTTTCCAACCCACATTTGAGGTCCGGGAAACCGAATTTTCAAAAAATGGTGAAACACGTATCTTTTTATTTTTCAAAAAAAATCTATATACCAAATTTCAAAATCTCCTCATTTTCGGTTTTTGAGATATACAATGTTTTAGAAAAAAGTTTGTTTTCCAGTTTTTTCCCCTCAGGAGCAAAATTTTCAAAAATCCTTTCTTAGCGGATGTTTACGCTATACAAGTAATATAAGTTCCAAATTTCACGTTCCTTGGATGAGGCGTTTGAGCTCGGCGTTGATTATCAGTCAGTCATCTGTCAGTCAGTCAGTCAGTCAGGACATGTTCTTTTATATATATAGATATATATATATATATATATATATATATATATATATATATATATATATATATATATATATATATATATATATATATATATATATATATATATATATATATATATATATATATATTCCGCAAGCAAGTTTCATTGAACTTTATCGCCCATTTTGCATTCAACAGTTTCTTGTATAAACCTTGCAAAACAACAATATCTTTCCTTTCTGAAACTACAACAAGCAACGTTTTAAAATCTTTATTTTTTCCAGCTGACTGGCCAGTTTTGGTTAATTTAACCATCTTCAGAGATTCATTTTAAACTTTATAATAATAAAACGGTATATATTAAAATCGAAAAGGACACTTTCTCAAACTTATAATAATAAAGTTAATTAAACAGCAGTTAGTTTGTTTTCAATAAATGCAGAGTTAGACGTAAAATTAATAAAAGTAGCCGAGTATTAATAAACACGCTTTCAGTGAGTAAACAAGTGTCGACGCGTTCAGCCAAAGTCTCACTAAAATACAAATTAAGTACACAACCAGCCACGCACACAGCTGATTTCACGCTCACTTTTTCCGTAGTTTTTGATTTCTACTTTCTCTTTTTTATATTAATATTTGAATTGCAAAGTAAATGTTCAAACACCGCAGGTTTACTGAGTAAACGAATTGCAAATAATTGTGAATTAGCCATTTATTCTACTCATCTAAATGCATAATTTCTTATGTATGTATGTATGTATGTATGTATGTATGTATGTATGTATGTATGTATGTATGTATGTATGTATGTATGTATGTATGTATGTATGTATGTATGTATGTATGTATGTATGTATGTATGTATGTATGTATGTATGTATGTATGTATGTATGTATGTATGTATGTATGTATGTATGTATGTATGTATGTATGTATGTATGTATGTATGTATGTATGTATGTATGTATGTATGTATGTATGTATGTATGTATGTATGTATGTATGTATGTATGTATGTATGTATGTATGTATGTATGTATGTATGTATGTATGTATGTATGTATGTATGTATGTATGTATGTATGTATGTATGTATGTATGTATGTATGTATGTATGTATGTATGTATGTATGTATGTATGTATGTATGTATGTATGTATGTATGTATGTATGTATGTATGTATGTATGTATGTATGTATGTATGTATGTATGTATGTATGTATGTATGTATGTATGTATGTATGTATGTATGTATGTATGTATGTATGTATGTATGTATGTATGTATGTATGTATGAGTAAAATAATATATAATTAGATTTAAACAAATCCGTCATTTTTGACGGGTTATCTCTAGTAAATATATATTATACATATTAGTCAAAAAATAATTAAAAAAATGTTTTTTTGCCTCTTTATCTAAGTCAACGAACTAAAATTTTTGAATCTAAAACAATCGAAAAGTGGTGGTGGTTGTTGTTGTTGTTGTTTGATTTAACGTCCTTTTCCGACTTGAAGTCGAAAAGTGGGTGATTTTTCGTTTCTAAGATTTGATCACACCAGACAAGCAAACCAACAAACAAACAAACAAACAAACAAAAAAACAAACAAACAAACAAAAAAACAAAAAAAAACAAACAAACAAACAAACAAACAAACAAACAAACAAACAAACAAACAAACAAACAAACAAACAAACAAACAAACAAACAAACAAACAAACAAACAAACAAACAAACAAACAAACAAACAAACAAACAAACAAACAAACAAACAAACAAACAAACAAACAAACAAACAAACAAACAAACAAACAAACAAACAAACAAACAAACAAACAAACAAACAAACAAACAAACAAACAAACAAACAAACAAACAAACAAACAAACAAACAAACAAACAAACAAACAAACAAACAAACAAACAAACAAACAAACAAACAAACAAACAAACAAACAAACAAACAAACAAACAAACAAACAAACAAACAAACAAACAAACAAACAAACAAACAAACAAACAAACAAACAAACAAACAAACAAACAAACAAACAAACAAACAAACAAACAAACAAACAAACAAACAAACAAACAAACAAACAAACAAACAAACAAACAAACAAACAAACAAACAAACAAACAAACAAACAAACAAACAAACAAACAAACAAACAAACAAACAAACAAACAAACAAACAAACAAACAAACAAACAAACAAACAAACAAACAAACAAACAAACAAACAAACAAACAAACAAACAAACAAACAAACAAACAAACAAACAAACAAACAAACAAACAAACAAACAAACAAACAAACAAACAAACAAACAAACAAACAAACAAACAAACAAACAAACAAACAAACAAACAAACAAACAAACAAACAAACAAACAAACAAACAAACAAACAAACAAACAAACAAACCAACAAACAAACAAACATACAAACAAACAAACAAACAAACAAACAAACAAACGAACAAACAAACAAACAAACAAACAAGCAAACAAACAAACAAACAAACAAACAAACAAACAAACCATCAAACAAACAGAGAGACGAGTGAAGTTAAATAAAAGCATTTAAAAACGTAACCGTTCGTTTGTTATATGCCTATGATCTCCAAAATTTCTAGACCAATTGCTTTGAAATTAGAAAACAACATAGTCCTTATTCAGGAAAAGAATTTTACACTGTTCAAAAATTGGCTGTAACAATGAATGCAGTTGTTGATGAAAAATCAGCAATTCCACAACGTAAACATCCTCTAAAAGCTCTATAAAAACTTTTAAATATTCACACTTATTGATTGAAAAAAATGTTGAAAACACAACACTTTAAGAATACTATAAAAAGGTCATCTTTGTTCATTTTTGGGGTTTCGGACAAAATGGTAAATCATATGACAGACAAGCTAACTCCAATTAGGGTTTCATTTTTCCTGTGCGCTATTTTATTTCTCAAAATCTTCAAAAGCTCCCGGGAATGCATGAAAATATAATTAAATCTTACTTTGAAGCTGATATAGATATATTATCACCTGTGGTTTTTTAAAATATTAAGACTATGGAAACGGATGTTGCTATTGTTTCAGTATTTATTGAATTACTTTCGTGGTTTGCATCAGGTGGATTTGATTTTGAGTAAATTTCGTTCACTCTTAAAGTAAAAATTACCAGTTATGAAGGTGGAGTTGCTTCAGGACAACAACATTAACTTGTTGTGGTTCGTGACTTGAGTCATTTGATATTATGTCACGTTGAAAATTAACAAAATTAAATCAGAGCAGTTACATGTATTTTATTTATTTTTTAAATGTTTTGTATAGTTAGGTACTGAGTGTTTTTGACATATTCCATTAAATTCCTGCTATTATTGGTTTAAGCAGCTTTACCGACTTAGTCCATTTATTAATCTTAACTGGCAAAGCCCAACACAGCCTACACGGGTCATTTTTTTGAGGCACGGCGCGTTATATAAACACACCCGGCCCTGTTCGTTTTTACAAGCTCAAAATTTCATGACTCGTGCTGAAAACCCTAAGATGAAGTCCCGTTTCAAAGTTTGTCCATTGCTGTGTGGGTACAATTTTTTTTAGTTTGCACTGATGATGAAATGGAAAAATACTGTGTGCAAATAATTAAAAATATTTCAATGTTTTAAAATAACAATCAATAAACTGAAATTATACAATGCATACCTACTACCTATTTGCTAACGCATGGCACTTCCCTGGTTCCCAAAATCCTGTAGCTTTGATAGCTACTTTTTTTTTTATAAACGTTGATTGCCGGTAGGGGGTAGTTACAGTTACTTTTTCAAAAATTTTTTCAAAAACTTCAAAAATGTTGTAGTTAATTTTTTTTTCAAAAAATAAAAAATGTTGGGAAAATCCTTTGGGGGCAATTGGTCTCCTGCTCCCCCGCAAATGACGCCCTGGCAGCAGGGCCGTAACCAGCTATGGGGCCGGGGAGGCCCAGTCCCCCAGTTTTGTTCAGGCCCCCCCAGTTTTCGTTGGGCCCCCCAGCTCAATCAGGCTCCCCCAGTTTTTTTATTGCTGTCAAGTTCAACAAAGCAAATGTAGGTGGCCGATTTAATAAGTTGTTTAAATTTGCTATGGCGAAGGATGATAAATTGCGTAGGATTTCACAAAACATATCTCAAAATGCCAAGTACATGTTGGCTCTTATCCAAAACGAGGTAATCGAAATGCTGGCACAGATGGTACAAGATGTAATTGTCGAAGAATATAAACATTAACTGGTATTCGATCAAGTGCGACGAAACTCGATATCAGTGCAATGTCGAGGATATGTCGATTGTCATTTGCTATGTGCGTGGTGGAAAAGCAGTAGAGCACTTGATCTCAATGATCAAGGTTAGTGATTTAGAAGCTAAAAGCCTGACACGTTCGTTGCTTACAGAGCTTCAGGCTCAGCAGCTGAACCCCGCTCGAATAATGAGTGGCAGAAAGGGAGGTGTCCAGAAAATATTGCAAGACACTATGGGCCGCCGAATTCCGTAGTGCACTGCTATAATTACACCAATTCCATCTTGTGGTTGCGGACGCTATGGAATCAGAGATAAAGGTAAAAAAAACTTTTTCAGCTTATGTGAACAATTGCATGTGTTTTTCCGCCAAAATTTTGTGGCAAACACATATGGAGGTGACACAATAAAGCGGTTGCTAGCTCAAAAATGGACTGGCCACTATCAATCTGCAATGGTTGTCAAAAACAAAATAGGAAATTTTGCAGATCCTCGAAATTGTTGCCAACTCAGAATAAGCTCCGGCTGATGTGTCGGTTAAAGCAGCGGGGTGCTCAACAAAGTTTCAATGTCGGATTTTTTTTCAATTACCATTGTCAAAAGACTGAGCTTGCTGTCACTCCACGGAGACCACCCCAACGCAGGTGTTATCCGACATCCTCTCTGCCATCGACGGCGGCGGTCTCGCACTACTATCATTGCTCGATATGTCTGCTGCCTTCGACACAGTCAACCATGGAATTTTATTTCAACGGCTAAATACTTTTTTTGGTGTCACATCCACGGCGCTGGAATGGTTTGCGTCGTACCTTCTGGACAGTCGACAGCAAGACAGCCAGCTGGTATTGTAAGCAGCCTTGGCCTTCTACTCGACAGTGGTCTTACACTGGTCCGCCCGTCACAAAGGTTGTGCGAACCTGTTTCGAAGCGCTTCGATGGCTTCGATCGGTTATGAGATTGTTGCCTTTGGCTGTCAGGCTCTACTTATTCAGTCCTTTGTCATCTCGCACATCGACTACTTTAAGGCTGCTTTCGCGGACTTTTTCAGTAAGTAAGTAAGTAAGTAAGTAAATCTTTATTAACCAGCCTGACAATGACGCACAGCGGTTTACATTTAAATAATAATAAAAAAATGAGAATTAAATAAAAATGAATACAATCGACAATCTAAAGTTAAAGACTTAAAATAAAAATCAAAAAACTTGTTTTTATCAGAGATTTAATATAGAGTTCGGCATTGTTTAAGTTATTTTGAGTTATTTTGAGTGCAGCGATCTATAGATAAAAGTTTTTCTAAGTAAGGAATCGGCATGCGGAATTACTCTGTCGTGAGCTCGAGGACGAAGGTGATATCCCGATTTCTTGACGTCTGGGAGAAGATGGTGAAGGACGTGAAGGCGGTTAGACAGAACCTGGTTGAACAGAGTTGAATCCGCCACGGCGCATCGGTGCACAAAATCAGGGCGGTCGGGAGCCAAGAAACCCTGGCGTGTCACCTTCCTAATGACTGACTCGATGCGTTGAAGATCTCCCGAACCTATGAAACCCCACCATGATTGAGAGGCGTAGGTGATCCTGGATATAAGTGTCGCCTCCGTGACCGTCCAAAGCTCCCGGCCACACAGCCCGTGAGCCCGTAAGTTTCTTAGTGCATATAAAGACTGTGCAGATTTTGTGCTGATCCAGTCAATGTGCTCTCGGAATGAGAGCCTTCCGTCGATCAGGACTCCCAGCACATTCATTACATCCACCCTCTCCACTCCGACCAAAGGGGTAGGGAGTGTGTTTGCCTTTGTTCTGGGGCGACGCACAACCAACTCTTTTGTTTTTGAATCGTTTAAATTTAGGTTATTTCTTTTTGCCCAGATCTGTATGTTCGCGAGCTCATCAACGATTAAGTGAGAATTACCCGGTGGTACTATAAGGTATGTATCATCTGCATATTTCTCTAGACGGTTACCATCTATGCTGGGGGAGAGGTCTGATGCCGCAACAATGTAGCAACTGGGTCCAATTCCTGAACCTTGGACGATGCTTGCATTTATTTCTTTTAAAGACGACACTTGGTTTTGGAATTTAGTGCAGTGCATTCGCCCTCTAAGGAAGTCAACCAGCCAGTTGTACGCCTCGTCTTCTATTGGTAGTTTGGCAAACTTTCTCATAAGCTCTGAGTGGCGGACAGTATCGAAGGCCTTTGAAAAGTCCAGTGCTATAACGTGGACATACGGGTGGATTTGTAGTTGTTCGGAAATGTGTAGTGTCAGGCTGATTAGTGCTGCCGTTGTGGATCCCGTTGGACGGAAAGCATATTGGTCATGGAAGTAGTGGTTGTACCCCGAACTTCCCAGGATTGGATAGACGAATCGCTGTACCACCATCTTTTCCATAATCCTTGAGAGTATTGGTGTAATTGAAATTGGTCTGTACTCGTGGCTTCCCTGAGGATTAACTACTTTTGAAACCGGGGTTATCTGACATCTCCTCCACCGGTCTGGTATCTGTGATTGGTTTAACGACAAGTTAAATAGAAAGGCGAGCGGTTCGGCAAGTATTGGTGCCGAGACTCGGTAGAACCAGGAGGGAATTTCATCCATTCCGGAGGCGGAGGTTTTTAGTCTGTCCAAAGCACGGAAGACTTGCCAGGCAGAGAAAAATCTTGAATTTCGGCAGACGCTATGTTTTTCTGCAGGAGCCTCGTAGTTGCTTTCCGTCGAGATGGTTGCGTAATGGTCATTGAGTTTGTCTGCAGTGATTGCTTTAGTGGTAGAGTTGTTCTTTCGTCGTTTATCCTTACCAGTCACTTGCCTAACTCGCTCCCACAAGTCCTTTGGGCCTCTGATGGTTCCGGAACCCGTAAGTGTGGAACAGTTTCTGGCGATTATTCCTTTTCTGATCTTTAGAGAAATTGCATCAGCAGCCTCTATCTTCCCTTTTCGCATCAGTCCGTTCTTTTTTCGCAACAGCAGCTTGATCTCTGGTGTGATATACGGAGGGTCGCGATCTGTTACTGTGATGTTCCTGATTGGGTAGAACCTATCCAACAATCTCTGCATCTGCAGGTAGAAACGGTCGAACGACTCCTGCAGAGACGGTGGAGTGGCTCCGCCATCGACGTCGAATACGAAGTCACTGTTTGTATCCTCCTCTTGTCGCGTTTTTGAGAAAGCTGCCAAGTATGCAGCGTGCTGGGCTGGCCTGTGCAGGCGGCACTTCAGTTTGGCCTTGTTCTTGGGCGGTCGATGAGTGTCGTAATCTATTGCCGAGGCGTAAATGGCCTTGTGGTCCGTTTTAACCGTTGGAACAATTACTGAGATGTTTCGGTACATTGGCTCCGATGTATAGACCCTATCCAGATGATGACCAGCTCTAGTGGCTTCGGTCTCTTCTTTAAACAGTCCTAGCAGTCGCAGGTCGCTATCTTTTAGCTGGTTGAAATCACCGGTTATGACTATCTTGGTATCTCCATGGTCATGGTGAACTGCGGCCATCACCTGTTCAAGTTGGAGGAGAAGATCTTGCTCATTGTAAATCGGCTTAGGAGGATGGTAAACCGCCCCAACAATTACCCTGCGCCCACCATTTTCCAACATTATCCACAAGAGTTCTATTCGCGAATCCTCCATTTTTTGGTTGTATATGCTGGATTGGTACTTGACCGACACGTAGGTCACCAGACCTCCACCACCTCTCGGCTTTCCATTTGATTTAAGTTGTGACCGGTCTCGTCTGTAACAAAGGTATCCCGGTATTCCAAACTCTTCGTCTGTGTGATTTCTATTGAGCTTGCTTTCAGTTAATACCACAACGTCGGGGCCTATTGAAAGTACATCGGCACGCAGATGCTGGATTGCATGTGGTTTGGCAAGGCTGTTGATATTCAAGACATATATAGAGGGTGTGAAACAGGAGTTCTCTTTCCGTTCGGGCTCTACTTGGTGGTGCCTTTCAATGTTCACCAGCACTCTTGGGCGTGTATTCTTTTTTTTAAACTTCTTCTTGTCTGATTCGTTACTATGGCTCTGTCTTCGACTGCCTCTATATCTGAGCAGTCCTAAAGATTTGAGTTCGTACAGCGGAGTTGGGTTGTACAACAAATTGTGGTTCGAGGCGGCCGTCCTTCTTATAGCAAACAACTGCCCCTTTTTGTAAGTGATCAGTGAACATCCGCGCGTCGCTGCCACCTCCTCCATTTGATGGTAATTAACAGATTTAAAATTTAATTAATTAATATCTTTTAAAAAAAAATTCTTTCAAGTTCAAAAGTTCCGAAATCAATCGAGATTCTTCTGCTTTAAGGTGTCCAAATTTATATTCAAGTTTGGTGTAATATAGAACGACAAGTCTCTAGAAATAGATCGGATTATCGCAATCCCTTTTCGAAGGATTCAAAGTTACTATTTCATAAGTTAAGGTATCGAAATTCTCGCGACAACTGCATTACTAATTACTAAATCAAAAGTTATGTTTTAATTATATAAAAAATAACAGAAATACACGCGAACAAAGTTTTGAGCGCGGCCGGCAGCTTACAAAGCGCCATGTTGTTTTTCAGTGCCAGATCTCTCGGCTCCAAGCCGTCGTCATCAACGGAGTGGCAAGACTCATCTGTTTCTTCGGTAGATATGAGCACATCATACCAGTTCTGCCTGACGATCTTCATATATTGAGAGTAAATGAACGCATCTAGTTTGAACTTTGCCTTTTCGTCTTCAAATGTCTTCATGACCTTGCACCGCAATATCTATGCAAAATGCAAACATACCAAATTCCTTGCAGACAACCCGAATCCGCAACGGCTTCGATCATCCAGTTCACTCGACGTCTCCGTCCCACGCACCCGCACTCGTGCCGGTGGATGCGCATTCTGCGTTGCTGGGCCTTCATCCTGGAACTCTCTCCCATCTCTTCAAGGCGCGAAAATACTTCCGTTTTTCTTACCCACTTAGACAAAAGATCCCCTGTAGATACCCACTTAGACAAAGGGTCCCCTGAAGACATAGTCTATCTGGATTTTGCCAAAGCTTTCGACAAAGTACCATTTACATGGTTGATGAGAACAATAAAAAGCTGCTGGAATAGGAGGTAATATTCGAGGATGGATCAAAGAATGGCTAGCTTACAGAAGACAAAAAGTAGGAATTAGAGAGAAATACTCGGAGTGGAAAAGCATAAAAAGTGGTGTACCGCAAGGATCCGTTTTGGGACCTTTACTATTTGTTCTGTTCATTAACGACCTTTATATAGGGACTTGTTCAAAGGTCTCGAAATTTGCTGATGATACAAAGTTATCCATGAAAGTAGAGTGTGAGCTACAGGGGATCCTTTGTCTAAGTGGGTATAAACATTTTCAAAACAATCTAGCAAATTTGTTAGACATGATCGCTTTTGTACGAATCCATGTTGGCTGTTTATCAAAATGCTGTGGTGTCTAATGTGATTCATTAATTCGAGCTGAATGATTTTTTCCATGACTTTGCAAATAATACACGTAAGACTTACTGGACGATAGTTACTTGCCTCAGATCTGCTACCTTTTTTAAAGAGTGGTACAATGATTGCATCTTTCCAATCATGAGGAATTTCTCCAGTTTTCAAGGACCTGGTCATTATTTCTGCTAACACATCGCTTATTTCGTGTCTTACTTCTCTTAAAAACAAAAAAAAAGATTAAAACAATGTGGCTTAACAACTCTAGAAAAAAGGAGAAGTAGGGGTGACTTGATCGAAGCCTACAAGAGATCTGGGAGTAATAGTACACAATAGCGGCAAACCATAAAGACAGTGTGCGGAAGCAGCAAAGCGAGCCAATAAGATTTTAGGATTGGTTAAAAGAACAATAATAAGTCGAAACCAGGAAATAATAATTAGGCTATACAAATGTTTAGTAAGACCGCATCTATAATATTACAAGCTTCGCCCTGTGATAAAAAAGCACATCGTAGTGTTGGAGAAGGTACAAAGGAGGGCAACAAAGTTGATTAAGCATTTAAGCCAGTTACCTTACGAAGAAAAATTAAAACAATGTGGCTTAACACTTAACAACTTTAGAGAAAAGGAGAAGTAGGGGTGACTTGATCGAAGCCTACAAGATAATAACAGGAAAGGAGGACTTAACACCAGCAATGTTTTTTGAACAACCACCGATTCAAAGCACTAAAGAGCATAGATTCAAGCTTTTTAAAAAACTATAAAAAAGGCTTTTTTAGTTCTAGAGTGATAAATATATGAAACTAGCAGGGTTACTCGGTGTTGCTCGGAGTTTTCAGAGGTTTTTTTATCGTTTTTCTCTCTTGCTCCCGCTCCTTCCCCGTTTGCTCTACCGCTTCCGGTCGCTTTCCCTTTCCCGTTCTCGCTGGCGCTCATTTTATCTTTCACACTCTTTCCTAACTTCTTTTAGCCCATAAAACTTAAAATAGATTTGCTAAAAGTTGCTTGAAGCCTTCAAACGTTGTTACGTAAACTAAACTTGAATTTTATTACGCAATTACCTTTGATCTTTTAGCAAATCTATTTTACGTTTTATAAATGTAAATGTAATGATTGATAATTTATTGAGCGCCTTTTCCGCTTTGTTCAAAGGCGCTGTTCTTTTACATGCCCCACGGAGAGAACGATTTTACCCGCTAAGTTTTCCGTTGACATGGGCTACTAGGCAGTGAGTGGGAGTCGAACCGTGAAGCTTTCACATTCAAGGCTAACGCTCTACCAACTCAGCTAACCTATGGGCTAAAAGAAGTTAGGAAAGAGTGGAAACGAGAAAATGAGCGCGAGCGGGAACGGGAATGGGAGTATGTAAGTACGTATGAAGTGGCGGATCTAGGGGGCCGGGCCCCTTAGAGTTTTCAAGGAAGTAAAAAAATTGTACTTTTTAGCTTAAAGTTTTTATCTCTGTATCTTGAGGCTTTATGTTTACTAACTTTACCTCTCGACCATCAATAGCTCTGATAATTGGCAGATGTTTAAGAATTTCTGGCCTTTTTCAAACCAATTCAATACAAAATATAATTCAAATAATATCTAAAAAACATTTAGACTTTCATGGGCAGGTCCAGCAAATATATATATATATATATATATATATATATATATATATATATATATATATATATATATATATATATATATATATATATATATATATATATATATATATATATATATATATATATATATATATATATATATATATATATATATATACATACTAGCGGGGTTACCCGGCGTTGCTCGGGGTTTTTAGAGGTTTTTCTAATGTTTGTCTCTCTCGCTCCCGTTCCCTTCTCCACTTTCCCGTTTTCGTAGCGTTCCCGGTCGCTTTTCCGCTCTCGGTCGTTTTCCAGCTCCCGGTCGCTTTCCCGCTCAGAAGTTTTGTTATCGATTTTCTCTCTTGCTCGCGTTTCCTTCCAAGCTTGCTCTCCCGATTCCAGTCGCTTTCCGCGTTCCCGGTCGCTTTACCGTTCTCGGTCGCTTTCCCGTTCCCGGTCGCTTTCCCGTTCCCGGTCGATTTCCCGTTCCCGGTCGCTTTCCCGTTCCCGGTCGCTTTACCGTTCTCGGTCGCTTTCCCGTTCCCGGTCGCTTTCCCGTTCCCGGTCGATTTCCCGTTCCCGGTCGCTTTCCCGTTCCCGGTCGCTTTCCCGTTCCCGCTCACGCTTGCTCTCCCGTTCCCGGTCATGCTTGCTCACCCATTCCCGGTCACGGTTGCTCTCCCGTTCCCGTTCACGCTCATTTTCTCTTTTACATTCTTTCATAACTTCTGTTAGCCTATAAAACGTAAAATAGATTTGCTAAGACTATATATATATATGAATGTTTGTGGGTTAGTTTGTCTATTATAGAAACGGGAAAGCGACCCGGAACGGACAGCGAGCGGGAACGGGACAGCGACCGGGAACGGGAAAACGACCGGGAGCGGGAAAGCGACCGGGAGCGGGAAAGCGACCGGGAGCGGGAAAGCGACCGGCAGCGGGAAAACGACCGAAAACGGGAAAGCGAACAGGAGTGGGAAAGCAGGTGGGAAAGGAAATGGGAGAGAAAGAGACAAACATTAGAAAAACCTCTAAAAAACCTGGGCAACGCCGGGTATCTCCGCTAGTACATACATAAACACACACACAGACACACATACATGCACATACACATACATACATACACACATACATACGCACATACATATATATATAGTTCCCGCTCGCTCACCCGCTCCGCTCCGCTTATTTTGTGACGGATTTCAAAATTTTTTTTTTATTTTTGACTCCCATTGACTCTCAAGGTTGTGTGAAAATTTCATTACGATCGGATGAATGGTGTAGCAATGCATAAACGCCATTAACATATATAGATACAAACATTCATTTTTATATATATAGATATATATATATATATAACAATCTTGCATGATTTGTTGTAAAAAATTTAACTAAAAATTATTGTAAATTTACCATATTTAAAAAATATTACTTATTAACATATATTATGAAACGCAGAAAACTAAAATTACTATTCATTATTATTTCAATGTATGTTTTGATGTTTGAATTACGCCCATCGGTGAGATGTGTATAGTATTATTATAGGACCTGTGACATAGGTGTATATATTATTGATTGAACCCGATCATAAGTAAGCATGCATTTCAAAGCAGAAGGCACTGCATTTCTATGTTTTTTGGAAGACGGTTCTGCCTTCCAAGGCGTTTTCACCTCAGAGTCCGGGGATAATTATTCTCTTGCCGGTACAGCTGGAAGTTTACCTCCGGGTAATTTTCACGAATGCTGCTTCGACACCATGCCTACGTTTTACAACATTGAAATTGTCCAAAGTGAAGGCTGTGAACTGGTTACAAAGTTGTATAATATAAACCATGTTATGAAGTTAGGAGGTGACAACTGCAGGCTCTGCTACGATGACCATTTTGAATTCAACACAGATAAGCTTCTTGTAGGACAAAAAGCTGAAGAATTTATTGTGAAGTACTTTCCGCCTAGATTTCTTGGTCATCAATGTTACATTTGCATAGGAGAAATGTCCATAGATTATGTATTTCCTGATATTACTTTGGATGAACCAGTAGAATGAATCTTTCCAAAGGTGTTCTATGTACAAAGTTGTTTTTTTTTGCAATAAAATTTTAAAAATGTTTATTTTGGCTCTGGGTTCAATATTAGTTTTAGTGCTTAAAATCATTTTTAAGCAATCTCAATATAGACCGTGAGCCACTATATCAAACTAGTCTCCCATTGGGGCTGGCAATTCTGAATATATGTACTATATTTTACAATATGTAATTTGCAAAGATCCGTATCGTCTGGTTTTGTCAGATGAGGAATAAAGTAGTTATAAAGCAAAAACGTTGAGTCTCGAACAGCCAGTTTTCAACATAAAGAAACAACTAATACCAGCATAGAAAATTTATTTTGTGCTTTAATTTTTAGACATTTATATTTTTAATTTATAAATCAGAAAGTAAATACTTAAATTTTGTTTGTACTAAATTGATTAACCATGTAAATTAAATTAAAATTAAAAAAAAACATCTACTTTTCGTTATTACTATCAGTTTCTATCAGACGTCTAAAATTTTCTAGGTAACGACTGAAATTACCCAGCGAACGATTACAAATTTCTAGCAGTCGACTAAAATTTTTCCAAAAAACGTACCTATTTTGTCAAGAAAAATTTTTAAAGGAAAAACTTTAGGAACTACCCCCTGCCCCCAAATTACACCCATAACTATTAATTTTTACGTTTTTGTGATAATATTATAATCTTATATATCTATGATTATAATATTTTAAAATATCGACTTATTAATTAGTTTTTATCTTTATTTCAAAATGAAAAGTTAATTTATAAGATTTTTTGGGGGTCAGACTTTAGATTTTTTACGGTGTCTGCCTCCGTTAATCCTCGTGACCCATAAACCAGACAACTAAATTTTAGCAGTTTATTATTTGGGGTATTCAAAAATCTAAATGAAATTTGCCCGCCCTCATGGGAGAGGGGGCGTAATTACTTAATTACCAGCTCATCGTCTAATAGTCTTCATCATTATCTCTTAAAAGTTTCATTTGAATGTTTAAACTTTTACTTATTTTGGCTATTGTTTATAATGTGGCCGCATGTACATATTTCTCCTTCGGGTATTTAGTCTGGCTCAATTTTTTTCATCTTTACCATCTTTGACATGAATAACTCGGGTTAAAATGAATGTGAAGATGGACAAGTCCTGCATCAAGGCAGCTCCATTACTCAATTTTTGAAATAAATTCTTCCACTCTATGATGTATTTGCTGAGCTCCCAATCAGAATTAACTACCAGTGACCTTAAAGAAGCAAGCATACTCCAAGCAGTATTATTAATAATGCAGATTGAATAATATCATATTTTTGTAATGCGTCATTCTCGTTGTACAGATGTAATATCTGATCTAAACCAATTATAAACGAGAACAACAGTTTCTAGAGAACCTTCATTTTATTAGCAACAAAGACATCATGAAATCTCATACAAACGATACTCGAATTCGCTTCAAGTCAACAACCCATTCCCACAGATGACAGACAACAGGCAAGTTCATATTATCGTTAAATCGATGAGACAGATACACATGTAATAATAATCAGCTTTCTAAAGAAGGATTGATAAAGCATTTCCCAAGATACATAACATCCCATTCAAAAAAAACAACAAAACGTTCATTTAACCAGTCGCAAATCTGTCTATGATAATTATAATTTATCATTTCTGTAAAATAAAACAATAAAACTTAATGCATTCGTCTTTACTTAAATAAAATAACTAGACTACCCGAAACGATTGAAAACCAACAAACGAGATATCCGAGTTGAAAACTGACGACACAGAGAAAGAAGGGCACTTGTTGTCAACTATTAAAAAGAACACCAATAAGATAACTCAGCAGCCAATGAAGGGAAGAACGTAAGAGACCACCTAGAGTGAAGAAAACTTGAACCAGGGCGGTCAAAACGGCAACTAAGGGGAACAGATGGAACGAATGTGGGACTGGGAAGCAGATAAAATGGATGTGGGAAGCAGAGGAGATGTGGGAAAAACGTTCAGCTGGAAATACGACTCAACAAAAAATGCCTCGTTTCCAGTGAAACAAAAAAGGTCACTCTTCTGTGTCAACGAAAACAAATAGACAGGCGGACAACGAAACAGTTAACTAAATGATTATGATTCAGAGGTAAATGCGAAACGCCTCGCGTGCCGGAATTGGCCAAACGCGGAAGCGAATTCAGCAAGAATCGAAAATGCACGTTTTCAAACAGAAAACCTTTTCTGTCGCAAAAGCTTAACATTAATATGATGCAAAGAACATTGCTGTTAAAAGTTAAGAATTATTTCTGAAACAGGAAACATAAAATTTCTCTCTTTTCGAAAAATAATAAACACTAATTTCTATCTATAAACATAATAATTTTAGGGAAACACTACAGATGTTAAATCATTATAACGATACATATTGCAATTATTTTTTAGACAACAAATTTAGAGACTATCGGTTTAAAATAAATAAAAATTTGATATTAAACGAAAAATAAAATTCATTTTTATTGAAACGATGACAAGGATTTTCGTAAAAATATGCGACACATATATTTTTTTAGTAAAATATTAACGAATAATAAGCAGACAAATAAAAGAGACTGCTTGAGTAACTTATATAGCATGCCATAGAAGATTCTCATAACAACAACAAGATAGATAAAAATACAGGATATAACAAACTAAAAAAAATACATTAACGGTCAACAGAAACAAAATCTTTAATGTTTGAAAAAACTTATTCTTTTTCAGCTCGTAAATGAAATAATTTTGTCCCGAGTTTTTCGAATGCACCCGACACCAAAAAAACCGAAAAATATCTTAGCCTCACTCTTAATTAAATGTTTCCGACGCGAAACAATGAAACAAACAAAAAATCCTTCCACAGGTTCAACCCATTAAAGTTCATCGCTCGAAAATACAAAGACCCGGCGGAATTTTCGAGAAAGCGTGAAATCAAAACTCTCGTAACAATGCATGCAAAAGTAATTTGAATAAGCAAGTAAGGCAAAATACCACATAAATTATTATAATAATAATTAACATAATTAATTACTTCCCTCATGGCAAATTTTAAATAAGAATTTCATCAGAGCATTTCCGGAAAAGTTCCAGGCCAACAAAACGCAAAATACATTCCCTTAAACCTCCTTGACCCCAGTAATTTTGACTTTTCATCAAGTCACCGACCTGACAACCAATTACAACTATGCACCACCACCATTCCAACTATCGACGTCCTTTGAATTTCACGCAAACATTTAAAACCATCACTTTCAATTGTCACATCAGTCAAACAACCGTCATCATATCGTTGTATTTTTTTTAATTATCATTATCATTATTAATTTATATAACAACTATCAGAAAGAAAGGTGCTTAGTCATAGACCTTCAGAGACTCTAGCCACAATGCACCTTCGTCTGTTCGATTTGAGCTCTGCCTTTCCTCACATCTCACCAGCAGCAGTAACACCGCCACGTGCCAGACCTCCGTTGTGTCTGTTGGGGGCATGATCCCCTGCTTCCTCTTTGTGACCTTGACGTCTAACGGTCTGTCTGGACAGCTCGACCTGCAAGCAAATACGAAAAAAATATATTCCTCAAAGCTTTCAGATGTTTGAACTTGAATTCGGAAGCAAACTTGAATAAAAGAAAACTAATTTCACACCTTGAGCTGTTTGTCATCGATGGCCAATCCTTCCAGGCGAGAGAGACAATCATTCACTTCATCGAGAGTCTCAAAGATGGCAAAGGCGTGACTCACCATCTCGCGTTTCACCACATTCAAGGGCGATACGTTCTTGCCAGCCAAGAGGTCAGAAAACGCCTCGGAGGTCATGTCTTTCGGCAGGTCGCCGACGTACACGGCCGGCTTGAAGTCGCTCTCGCTCATTCTTCCGCTGTAGACGCGTCGTCTCTGCCTTCTGAAGTAGCGCCGTTGACCTCTGAAACCACTTGTCTTCCTGGGCTCGTTCGAACGTCCTCCCTCCTTTGAACCGTTCTCTTTTGAATGCGGTTTGCTCTCAGAACTTGAAGTGGTCCTTTTTTTCTCAAGCTAAAAAAAAGCTTTTAATTTCAACTTTTTGTGTTTGTTAAGATTATAAATTACCAATATGGGTCAACAAAGAGAGACCAAAGAGTGATTAATGAGTTAGACAGGAGTAATGAAAACAAGAATTGAATGGAATAATAATTATCAAAATTATTATTACTACTATTATGATAAATGATAATGAATTAAGCTCTTTAATATTTAAAAACATACAGCTACACCAGGAACATGTCTGAAGCACGATTTTACTTGCTGATAAATGTCATCAACATTAATTTTGTATTTTTTTTATACTTGCAGCAGTTTTCTTGGGTCATTAAAAAAACTTTTGTTAATAAAAGAATTAAAAAAAATGATTTTACGGTCTACAAATCTCATCTGTAAACATGAATGATTCTATGACTGTTCAATTCTTTCTTAGAATTAGATTCATTAACAACTAATGCAGTCAGTTCATGCAACAAAATGGTTTTTCCTATTTGGCACCTGGTTGACTAGCTTGAATTGTCAGTTAAAAATTATTATTATTAGTAGTAGTAGTCATACTAATCTGGAACCCCTCCTGGCCATGAAGCTGCAATTAATTTGCGCTTTTGTGACTTTTATTTTGTAAAAAAGTGCTATATAAAAAAACCTGTATAATAATAATAATAAAACCAACAGATAGAGATAACCAACCAACCATCCGATGGTTACAAGTAAAATTATTCAGGGTATTGAGCTTAATCTTATCAGTTGTTAACACAACCAGCAATAAGGAAGAGTCATCATGTATAATAATAAACTAGTAAATAAATAGCAGTACAGATGAGAAAAGCCTATTATGGGATTATTTAACTGTCGTTACAGAAAATAAGAGTATTATAAATTCTGCTAAAGAAATTAATTCCAGCAAAGTTAGTAAAAATAAAAGCCTTGGTGGAACACAGAGAAATGAGCTGCCGACAATCTGGAACACAGCACAAATTTTCCCAGTCAAATACATAGACTACATTTTATAGGGACAGAATAGAAATAGGAATAAGTTCCAAGCAGGATGGCTATTGAAAAATGTTAATTGTTCCCATGTCATTTTCTAACAAACAAAAAAGAACTAAATAAATAAATAACCTTTCTGTCACTGTAACTGACTTTCCTGGTTCTTTTTCTTTCAGCGACTGCCGTGCTCTCTTCCATTTCTGAAGGATTATCCTGTTCACCCTTGAATCGAACATCTTTCCCTTCCTTCCACTGTTTGTACCTGATGTTTCTCAAGACGTCCAACTTCTCCAGCTGGCTCGGAACCAGCGACGACCAGACAATATCGGTTGATCTCTGACCTTTAGGACACTTGATCACCTGCATAATACAATATACATATTTTTCTATGTCCATGTATATGTATATTATAAAATCGCTTAATAATGCTACAAGGCCCTGAATCATTACCAATAAACTTCCATCATTTTGACGGGTTATCAATATAATAAATTTAAAAAAAAACACAAGAAAGAAAACAACATATTTTCATTAGGCTTCCTTTAAAACTGAAAGACGATTTGCAATTATTACTTTGTAAGGTATAAAACTCACAATCTATGCTCCTTACCTGAGTTGGTGTGACAATGTAGTCAACACTGAGGTGATGATGATCCCCAGTGAAAGGTATGTCATCCACCAACTGAAGATCGTGAACCAAAGTGACGACCACTGTATCGGCCGTCACGTAACCGAGGTCAGACAGAATGCAAAACTCCAATTCTCCCAGTGTGTCGTCCTTGCAAGCTCTCTGTCCTAATTTAAAAACGACAATTTTATCTTTACCCCAGTGTCCACATCTATTCTTAGGTAGACAACAATTTTTTATAAGATTACGCATAAGCCGATTCGGTTCCAGTATAACAGGTTACAAAAATGCCAGGTCAACATTTCATCAATATACATAACTTCCTATGTCTTTATGTATGCATGTATGTATGTTAGCAATTCCGCAGAGGTCAGCAATCAGCAGTTGCTAAAATTGGTGCGTGCAGGCAGGTAATAAAAGTTATTATGCAATTGTACACTGTCAGCTCTAAAGATAAAAAACATGGCGCTGCAATCGCAATATGATAATGAGATTTTATAAAAAAATCGTCATTTATGATGGACTATCTCTAGTAACATACATAAAATTACAAACTATTCCTAAGGACTGATAAGTCTGATTTTAAGTGTTGCAAATTTCTAAAAATAAATATCCCACATTCTAGAATCACAATTCTAGAATATGTGATTTTTAGACAAATATTTTATGAGTAATTTCTTCAAACTTCTACGTGCACTATGCTGTATTTCTGACCATATTTTAGACAGTGAACTACAGGATAAGATCCAATTCCAAGGTAGCAGCTATAAGCTGGAAACTTGAAGGAATAAGAACACCTTAACTTAGAAGTTATTCAACAACTCTGCTGACCAAAACTACTAAAACCTCTTACGTTCCACAGAACCTAAGTATAAGAGCATCAACACCAGCTGCTATCCTACCATCTTGAACCTATCCGTTATTTCAAGACTTCAAATTAAGTCGTTTCCAGCTAAAACTACCAGGCAAGCATCTACAAGACATTAACTGTTTACCAATACACTATTCAGTACAGCAATGATTTCATTTACCGGAAAATTACAATGATTGGTTTTTGCTCAACGTAGTTGACATTCAGCTGCATCACTCATCGGTGTTTGACATCATCAACTCTTAAAAATCCTTCTTTGCAGATGTTACTCTCAGATTGTAAAGGTCTACTGGGGTTCTATTCCTCAACACTCCCATATGTTGCTTCAATAGGATTAGTTTCATGAGCAGACTTTTATCATTATATTATACACAGTGCCGATTGAGAACAGGTTGTCATGGATTACAGGCTGCAATAATATCCCTATGCCGTAAAGACTCAAATGTAACTTTATCTGGTTGATTAGTGGTTTTAGTCTAGGTTGTTGGTGAAAGATTGAAAATATGATCATATCACCCCCGATCCTTCAATAGCTATGCTGGTTATAAACTGACAGCAGGATAAAGTTCAAGTTAACTCTATTAATTTTTAAGTGCCTCCATATAATTTGGCGGCTAACAGGAATTTTAGAAAGAACTACCACAAGCACAATCCATAAATATGTAAACTCCAGTCATAAATATGTAAACTCCAGTCATAAATATGTAAACTCCAGTCATAAATATGTAAACTCCAGTCATTAATATGTAAACTCCACCCCTTTTGATTTGTAAACTCCAGCCCTTTCGATTTGTAAACTCCACCTACTAAAATCTCAAAGAAGCTACGAATATTCTTAAACTTAGAGAAACATTGTTCAATTGACACTATTGTTGGATATGGCTCTTTTTTGCTGTAAGTACTGCTCAAAAAGGTTAGTGTTGATATGCCCTGTATCCCTCTAAAGAGAAGTAAGAATGGGATTAGGAAAAAGTTTATAATGTGAATAATGTTTGTGTTCATAGGTTTGAAAAACAAAATAAATTCTAAAATATTATTAGTAAACTAAATCAAACAATTTTGGCCTTAAATTTAAACTCAATAACATCAAGATCACAAGCTGTCAGTCAAACCATACAAGCCTATCATCAATAAAACTATTGACACTATCTACTACTTTGCTTCTCTTTTGGATTTTATGGGGATTACTGTCGGCGAACTATATGTGTACGTGTGTGCTCGACATCAGTGAGTGCATGAGTGAGTGCATAAGTGAGTGCATGAGTGAATGCATGAGTGAGGGTCTTCACTCTGACCTTCACTCCTCA
Organism: Erpobdella octoculata; assembly: GCA_963978895.1. Classification (NCBI taxonomy): domain Eukaryota; kingdom Metazoa; phylum Annelida; class Clitellata; order Hirudinida; family Erpobdellidae; genus Erpobdella; species Erpobdella octoculata. The sequence goes on from OZ022239.1 coordinate 25,628,310, forward strand.
CTTAACAACCCATCTTTAAAAAAGTTATAGACAGAAAGTTCTCAAAGCACATTTTTTAAGATCTAGAAGTCTGCCGACTCACAACACACGCACACGCCCTATAGATTGTTGAACTGAAATGATGACACAAACAGCTGGCTGAAGCCACATCGACACAATCATGACTACATCTGCTACCGTTGTTGGTGTGCTTTGAAAAAGGCTGAGGATTATAATAATAGAAATGCTTTTTACACCTTTTTTTACACAAATCTAGTGTTTCTAGTTCACACATAGATTGAACTAATGAATGAAATTATTAACTAAAAATTAAATAAAATACCCTTTTCATAATAATTACCTGTCTTGCTAACTGCAACAGATGATACAACCAACACATCAAATACAGCCTCTCCTTCTGTGATGGACTTGATCTGACTTTTCTGAAGCTGAAAAAAAAGTTTACTATATAAGTAACATCCGCTCTAGACACAACTGAATAAAAAAATAAACTCTAAAAGACTTTATAAATATTAATCTAGCTAATCATTAAACCTCATTAGGGTTTTCTGGGCTAAAATATATTTCAAACTAAAACTGAGTAAGCAAGCATAATTAGACATGAATCATACGACTGAAACAGGTTTGTCTGAGTAGAATATTTGCAGCATGCCTGGCACCGAATATCAAATCAGATCCAGCTCACAAACATAATAGAATACAAAACCGTGAACAACCAAAATAAACTGACCAGGTTAGCACACTGCTTGTACTTGAACATACTGGCATTTTCTGGGGCCGTAACCATGCAGACTGTCGACAGGTTAGACTTGTAAGTTGTTGCATACATCTTACCCTTTGTCTGTAATTTATTGAAGTTTTTATTACAAAATGAAGACGCTCTAATTTTCATCATGTCACTTTGACATTTACAAACGATATAACTAAAATGGAAGCACGGGTAACATATAGTACCACGATTACTGAATCAATCAATAAAATCATTTTTGAAGCTCTACTAGAAATCAACAACATTAAATATTTTTCTAACTGATTATTATTAATCCAGTCCAGCATTACAAAGAGGAATACTGAACCCATGGAATAAAATTTTCTAAATTGTGTTAAAAATCTATTGAGCAAAAGCTACCTGAAGTATCTTGCATCTGGGGTTTCTGAGAACCTTCTCCATACTTAGCAAGATTTTCTCCGAGTTCTTGACCACATCCAGCTCTAGCAGCTTCTCCACGGCAGCATCTATGTCCTAGAAATGACAAAAAAGCTTCAGATTCACAAATGACTACTAATGAGCATACATACAATTTTTATATATAAAAAATGAGCTCACACATGGACCCGGCATATCACAAAAAACATTTCTTGAAGAAAATTTCTAACCTTGAAAATCGGAATAATTTTGTAAGGCAAAGTTGGGTTATCCAAAACGTCTTCATCATAAAGACGGTTCCAAACCTCTTTCCTGATTTGTACTTTTTTGGCATCTGATATAAGCACCAATATAATGAAATAAAACAAAGGAATTCCAGCAACTTATTTATATAAAAACCGACATACCAGATGCTTTAAGGGCCATTTTCGCTGCTTCAGCGGTCGGTGCTTGAAATAACTAAGAAAAAGAAAGTGGGTAACGTCTAAGACACTCTAAGAAAAACGTGCATGAAACCAGACAATTTCCTCGATCACTGGATTTAAAAATACGATAACTTCTTATTTAAAAAGAAATTAAGACTAAACTGACGACACTTTTTAACAGTTATACATTTCATTACACGACTCATTAGGTTGATTTTCAACGGATCACTCTCCATAGAAGATAAAAATGGTCTCTTAGACTCTTAACGCTCAACGGAAAACATTCGAATAGTCGCGGACAAGTTTTTGGATATAAACACTCCATGAACACCATGTACTTAAGAAATTACATCTTACCATAAAAATATAAAAAAGAAAAGCTTTTCTGCGTAGAACATACCTCTTGACGGAAATTTGGCGAACCACTTCGGAAACTCTCCTCACGAATCACAAACGGGGTCAGCCAATTACGGCTAAGAAGGTCATCGGCCGGTTACATTCGTGAACTCTCGTCAGTAAAAATTAATTTTTAGATTGATCAAAAATGTCTTAGGACGTTTAATTCTGAAAACGATGAAATATTAAGACAACGAATTTCGAATCTTAAAGTTAAATATGTTCATTTCTTCTCGTGATTCTCTGATAATTTCTTTCCTTGATTTCTTCCTATTCTCCTCGTCTTTTTATGTCAGTTTTATTAAACTTCAAACGTCTTCTTAAAACATTGCCCCTATATGCCTAAAAGTGCCACTCTATATTTGAATACCTTAAGGGGGCGGCTGAAACCCACGCTTTGCTATGCGCCATAGGTACTGACCGGGAAGTGGATTTTTCCACAAGTCTTTTAACAACATTGCATATTAATTTGGGAGCCGGATTGAAACAATTCGGGGGCCAAAGTTTGTCAAGCCCTGGTTTAGGATGAGATGCGGGTTACAAAGAGAGAGAATGAGATAAAAATAATGAGATAAAAATAATAAACAAATAAGAGAAAAGATGACTGAGAAAAAAGCAGACAAGGAGAAAGAGAATACAAACAAAAACCGGCGAATGCTTAAGAACAAGGCCTAAATCGTTTGCTGGTTACCATTCTTGGGATAAAAAAAAAAAAAAAAATGTAAATGTAAATTTATAATGCGCTTTTTTTTAAAAAGTCACAAAAGCGCGTCGCGTCAAATCATAAATTTAAGAATAAAGTTCGGTCTTAAGCAGCTTCCTGAAACCGCCGAGGTCCAAAGCTGGATTCCTCAGGTCAGCAGATAGGCTGTTCCAAACAACTGGACCAGCAGTGGAGAATCCGCGCCTGCCGAGAGTCGTTGTCTTTGACGATGGAACGAACAAGTCGCCAGCAGCCGCCGATCGAAGGTGGGACCGACCAGCAAGCGTTGAGATCGGTACACACAATTGCTGCAGGTAGACCGGAGCCGTGTGGTGGAGGCACTTGTATACCATCAGACCCAACTTGAACTGAATTCTCTGCGGGAAAGGAAGCCAGTGAAGTTGCGTCCGCATGAGATCTGATACGGGAGACCAGCCGGGCAGCTGAAGAACAAGACGAGCGGCTGCTCGGAGAATGGATTGGAGCCTATTGATTTGAAACTGTCTAAGTCCGGCCATGACACCATTACAGTAATCAAGCCGGCTGTGCACGAGTGCTCTAATGAGTGAATGGGCGGAGTCCATGGTGAGGCTACGGCGGACGACGCGCAGTTGACGGAGATGATAGAAGCATGAACGAGTAAGATGAGAGATGTGTGCCTCCAAAGACAAGCTACTGTCGACCATCACGCCAAGATTACGAACATAAGTGGAGGGCCTGACTGAGACACCAGCGATGACCAGATCCCCCTTCGGACAGAAGCTGAGTCGACCAGGCGAGCCCAACCAGATCACTTCGGTCTTAGAAGGATTGAGTTGCAAGCGATTGCTTGCCATCCAAGTGCCAATCTCGCTGATACATGCAGACATCCTGGGGACCAGATCGGAACACGACGCTGGCGGGGAGTGATCGTAAATCTGCAGGTCGTCAGCGTAAGAATGGACAGAAAACCGATGTTTCGTGGCAATATGTAGGACGTCCGCGGAATAGAGAAGAAACAACAACGGGCCCAGAACGGATCCCTGCGGGACGCCACACAGGACAGAGGTAGGCGTGGACAAAACACCTCCGGAGCGGATGCAGTGGGACCGATCAGTCAAATAGGAACGAAACCATTCGAGGACGACGTCTCCGAAACCATACGAGAAATGGAGCCTGTTGACCAAAATTTGATGGTCAACAGTGTCGAAAGCAGCGGAGAGGTCCAGAAGTCCCAGTAGCGTGATCCGACCCGAATCAGCCGCAGCGTAAATATCAGACAGTACCTTCAGGACAGCAGTTTCAGTGGAGTGCTGATTTCTGTACGCCGACTGAAACATCGGGAGAAGGTTGTTTTCACGGAGGTAGATGTTTATCTGGGCGGCTACGCATCGTTCCAGTAGTTTTGACAGATAGGACAGATTCGAGATTGGGCGGTAGTTACCGGTGTTGAGCGGATCTAGATTCGGCTTCTTCAGGATCGGTGTGATGACAGCATTTTTCTGGGCAGGAGGAAACTGTCCCCGCTCTAGCGATGAATTTACCAGGAATGTCACAAACGGTGCCAGTTCACTAGAGTATTGCTTGATCATCCATGTCGGTATTGGGTCCAGGGAACAATTTTTGTTTGGTGAAGATTTGATGAGCCGGGTAATGTCGTCGACACTCACAGGTTTAAACCTCAGCAGGTCGCAGGAACAACAGCCGGGGTCGAATCGTGGACTGGAAGCATGTGACGTAGACTGGCGGATATCTCTTATCTTATCATTGAACGCTCTCGAGAAATCATTGGCTGTAAGATCTTTTGGCGAAATCGGGTTGCTCCGAACCCGACCGAGCACCCCAGATAATGTCCGCCATAATCTCCCAGGACTCCCTCGGCTGTCGTCAATCTTCATCTTCCAGTAGAGATTTTGTTTCTGTCTGTAAAGGTCATGAGACGTTCGCACGTGGTTGATCCATGAAGTGCGATCGATGGGATCTTGTGTTCGTCTATAACGTCTTTCTAACTTTCTCGATCTTCGTTTTAAGGCAGCGCATTCAGAGTCGAACCATGGGGTGAGGGGCCGGTCGCGCAGCCTGGCAACACGAGGCGGGGCATGTTTGTGAAGAAGTGATGACAAGGTTGTGTCGAAGGTCTCAAGAACCTGGCTGATTGACATCGTCTCATAGACCGCCGGATTACACAGAGAACTTCCCTGTAAATCAGAACGGAATTGCTCTGGGTCGAAACTTCTCCAAGCCCGGGTGTTGACGTCGATAAGCAGCGGGGGAGGATGACGGACCGGGATCCGGAAACGCACAAGCGAGTGATCTGACACCTGTGGTAGATCAACGATGATAGATGGAGGGGGAAGATCTGATCGGGTAATGACCAAGTCCAGAGTGTTACCATGCGTATGCGTAGGGCCGACGACAGACTGAATAAATCCAAATGAACGTATGAGGCTGAGAAAACGGATGGAGTGGGGGTCATTAGAGATGTTGACCCTGACGTTAAGATCGCCGGTAATAATGATTTGGAGGTTGTAAGTTGCCAGGGTTTCCAATATGCTCTCAAGCTCCGTGAAGAACAAATCGCTCACGGGATTGCCTCCAGGGCGGTATATCACCACAAAGATAAAATTCGTTTTCAAAGACGAAAACATTATAGACGTGATCTCGAATGTAGCTGGCTTGGAACCCAGAGGGTGTGGCTTGGCAGACAGCGTGTCCTTGTAAATAACCGCAATTCCTCCATATGTGCGACCCGTTTCATCAGACCTTCTGGCGGATTCGATGCAACGGTAGCCGGGCAAAGTAATCTTTTTCAGTGCAACATCTTCATAACTCTCGTGCCAGGTTTCAGTTAAGCCGAGGATTGATAACTTGTTTTCATTTATGATATTCGCAACGATAGCAGTTTTGTTTTTAATAGACCTAACATTGAGACATGCAGCGGGGATAGATTGTCCGGCTAGACCAGAGTAAGATTCGCGTTCAGTGGTTGGTCCCAGATGACGATAGCAGCGGTCGACTCCAGAACAACTACAATTTTTCTTGATCAAGCACTTTGACAAGTACTTGTTTCGAACGTATGATTCTGTGTTGGAGCTTTTCAGATTTTTCCCGCAACGGGAAGTCTTCTGGTAACTATCCTGTCCCCCGCGATGAACAGATTCGTCTCTCCGGCTCGTATTCTCTGCCTCATACTTTCGACTAGGAGTTTTCGTGCTTCTCTTTCTTTTGGAGTCATATCCCGATGGATAAAAACTGCTGACCAACCTCCTTCCTTCATCACCCTCAAGTTTTTTGCCGACTTGAGAAGATTCGACTGTTGATTTTCGTTTTTCAATACCAGTTTCAACGGTCTTGGTCGAGCAGGTTCACTCTCTCCTTCGATTCTTTTCCCAAGTCTAATTAAGTTAACAATTTCGACATCATCACAAGAGATTAACTTCAGCAATTCCTCGATCTTCGATTTGTCGTCAGATTTGCGCTTATCAGGTGTAGACGAACTCGACTCGCCCAGCCCATAGACAACAACAGAGGTCCTTCTCCTGAGCTTGTCGGCTTCCTCATCTTTGTCATCCTGTGTCTTTGCGTCGAGAGCTTTTTTAAGGCAAAGCTGTAGGCCTGATGCCTGCTCACCCTTCTCAGTCAGAACAGAATGGTGTATTTTCTTGACGCCTTCTGATAATTCGTCAACCCTTTCTTTGAAAAGATCGGACCACTTTTTTGTTGCTGTATCAACCTTATTTGAGAGAGGTTCAAGATCAACATCTGCAATTTTCTTTGTCAAACCCCTAACTTCTTCGAGGACCTCGTTGAGTTTTTTCCTATTGAGGGCAAGTTCTTTTTTCTCGTCTGCAAGTCTCTCCTCCCTTTTTCCGGAGTCTTTCTTTATGGTATCTCTGATTTCCTTGATATCCTGAGCAATCACCTCCAACCCTTTTGAACCGTCTTCGCTGCTTGTGTGAAGTCTTCCTAGCAGACTATTCATTGCCTCTGTATTGCACCTGGCACACTTATCGCACAGGCTCAGTCCCAATTTCTGAAAGACGTCGGAAGCCTCCTGTTTAGACTCCTTGCGAGTTTTAACCACATCGGCCATGCTGGGCGATAATTCAAACCACTATCAACCGACGGAAAAAACGTGAAAAAGTTGTTTACGCGTTGAAAAAACCGACGGTATTGAAGTAAAACAGGCACGCAAGTCGACCCGCACCGAAAACCAAATAGTTCAGACTAATATTTAAGAGAAAATCGATGAAAGGGACAATAAAACCAGTATCAAATGCGGCCGGGAAGTATATCATGCATTCTAAGGTGAAAGTCCTCTCGAGGTCTTGGTTAAACTGTTAAACATTAACCAAAGCTTGGATTCACAGCAGACTTGAAATTGCTTTTGGCGTGTCAACTTACTTGCATTAGACATTTTGATTTAGAAAAGTTCATCAGTGTCAAAACATATACATTAAACAAAGTGTCAAAAAATATTAAACTCAATAAAGTATTTGATCAGTTAAACACCGCATGGGCTAGTCTTATCTGCAACAGTTAAATTTTAAGGAGCCCTGAGGTGTTTCACAAAAGGGCGCTTGAAATTCAAAAACTTTAACTTTATTTTATCATTGCGCGACAGGTTTGATAGATAAGCTTTGATAGAACAAAGTTTGATATATATTAACAAATCATTAAAGAATTGAAAAAACCTTGCTTGATTTTTTTCTTCTTTTTAATATAACAGAATTTTTAAAAATTAAAATATAATTCAAGAAAATTTAAAAGAATGAATTGCCATAAGGAACATGTATACTATAAGTTTCAGTTCGATTGGATGACAAGAAGTTTGTTAATTTTCACTTTAATGATTCGTCTACAAGACAAAAAACAAGCATCCGGAACCCTCTGCAAGGTAAACATAAGAGATTTATTTATCGTGACTCGAGAAATATTCGAATTGGACTGTTTGCAATTGACTTGTCTTGTGCACGCACTCTAACCAATTGAGCTATACACCACATCCAGTAAAAGATGAGTTATACTACTAGCCACTGGGAGCTACAGCATATGAGACTCAACTTTGGCAGTTTCATTATGTTTTATTATAATTATAATAATAATATATAATAATGAACTGTCTAATAATAATAATAATTATTTTTATCAAAATAACACCCATAACACAGATGCAATCAAATTACGATTCTAGCTCTTGTAACGAAACACAAGAAACTTTGCAATTGTCTTTGAAGTCAACAGACGCTATAACAAATGTCTTTTTCACATTGGCTCCCATCCTTGACATCCTGATCAGTTCCACAGCATCAATTTGTTCATCGTGGTCATGACACGAGACGATATACAGGCTGTGATATCTTGACGGATCACCTGGGCATGAAAAATTAATTTTAAAAAATTAACTGAAATAGGGATGTACAAGTTATGATGTGATACCTGGATAGACTAGGAAATGGCCACCGAACTTGCTTCCATTAGAGACAATATAGTTATTCTCGAGAAAATATTTGTAAACAAAGTATTTGACATCATTCTCTTTTTTCCTGGAATAGCACCAAATTCTTTTATTAAATTCTGATTCTTCAAAGCTGCCAGGGTACCATGCTGAAGAAATATAAAAATCAAAAATGAAAATCAAGTTCGTTGATGTTAACCCATATATGCCGAAGTTTGAATTTGCATGTTATATTAATATGAGCTGTTCTTCATATTGGTCTTATTGATAATTTGTATTTAAAAAAAAATATTTTGTCGGCACACAGCTGAACATTTTTTACTCTTCTTTATATTTACATTTTTAAAAGATATTCTGCATCAACATAACAACAAAAAAAAAACATTATTAGGGTTCTAGTGCACTGTTTCTACAAAACTTTATGAGCTGACCTATTTCCGGTTTCCATAAAAAACAAGTGAACTTCAAAACGTATCTATATTTTAACCAACATGAAAAATATAAATAAAACAAAAAATAATAACGTTTTCTATAGACTGATTTTTACTGCAACATTGATATTATATTGAAAAATTAAGAATTTGCAATTAGTTTACCATAGGTCCCTTATAAAGGATTGTCGTGTTATAATGGGTTAAAGTTTAGTTGGATGTATCCGTTAACATAATAGAGTCAACTCAGTGAACAAAAATACAATATTAATTAATTACACATTAACCCAGTCAATTAACAAAACAGCTTTTCCAATGATTGAATAATTAATTAAACATTAACTAACCTGTGTGAATCTGAATGCGAACAGCTGCATCTGGTAGAGAAGAACTTTCATTTCGTTTTCCTTCTACCTCCTTGCTTTCCACACTTGAACTTTCCTTCTCGGAAGTCTTATCTCTGGATATATCACAACGTTTTTGTTTCTTAGATTTTTTACTCTTCCCCTCCATTATTTTTTGCATATTTAACTCAAATCGAAGTTGTCTTTCTTTTTTACATATCGGGACCTAATTTCAAAAATTAGTTATACTTTAATAACCAGTTATTCATTAATAAACAAAATCTTTAGACTAAGTAAATTAAAAAAATCATTACTATAGAACTGCTAATAAATACTTCAAATGTTTACTTGTTCAAGGTACAACGAATGTCTCATATCACAAATGCTTTTAGCAACACTTTTCTTATCTTTAATTTCATTTTCCTGTACAATACATGCAAACCCTGAATCAATAATTAACACTGCCTCACGCATTTTTTAAATCGCACAGAAAAATAACAAAAAGAAGCTAACCTTTTTCTACTAATAACCTCGCCTCGTGGTATGCCAGACACAAGGGCAGTCCCAAATGGGTATTTTGGAGAGGAAATCTGGGCAAGCACCCGATCAGCCTACCCACAACCGAGTGATCACGCCTGGCTTTATAACAATCTAAAAGTAATAATTACTGTTTTAAATAGTTTTCAAAGTCGTTCTACTGAATCTCCTCAGGTTATTAAAATAACCCAGATACTGCCCCTTCTATATTTTTTTTTGCTTTTTTGAATTGAACCAAGTTGAATGAATTTCAATGAAAACAAAGTCAAGACAAAGATTTGCAGGAACAACTGAGATGCCGATATTCGGGGTTGTTAAAAAAATTCAGTTGAAATAAAAGATTCATCCAACGATAGATCTGGTGAAATGTTTCATTCACTAGCTAGTATGTGAATTCAAATTACAATTTTTTTGTTAATCATTGTTTGGCAAGTTTGTCAGTGTATTTATATTATAAATAAGGGCTTGCGTTCGATGCGGTTTTGTGCACATTATGCAAAAATCACACAAATTGTGCGAAATTTTATCCGATCCGAATAGGTTCAAATAAAATATTTTATTTGATGCGCACTTATTCCCAAGTGCGCACAAGAGCCAAAATTGTTTGAAATAATAGTGCACAATTTCACACAAAACCGAATAATTTCGCACAAAAACCCGAATAATTGGACATATAAAAATACTAATTTTGGTGCAACAAAGACCAGCAGTTTTATTTTCAAGTACCTCTGATTTCTAAGTTCACAAGAATTTTCTTGACCGTTTGTTGTGAATTTTAAGAAACATTCTGTTATTCATTTTATTTGTTTAACACAAGTCAAACATAACACACAAACAGGGTTTATTATTTATTATATGAAAAAAATATTTTATTGAATGAAAATATTTTTTCCTTTAGTTGAACTAAGGAGCAAGTGTTGACGATGAACATGACTGGACGTCATGAATATTGAGATCGAGACTATGATCAACTTCCTCCATATCTTTAATTTATATTTACTGATTAAATTTGCTTTTTTATAGTTTCGTTTAATAATAACCAGCATGGAACAGTTGTCTGCATGAAGGTTTTCTCTAGAATTTGTGATTATGTTCCCATAATTTGAAAACTATCTTTCACTGGAAGCACTTGCAAGTGATGAGAGAATAGGAAAAGTGGTAAAGTTTTCATGCCACCAATTAAGTATTGGAGTTTTCCTATTAAAAAAAGGCATATTGAAGTAGTTTTCCAGTTCTAATGCAATTGGTGGATGATTAAGTAAAGATGTTGTTGGTTTTGTCGTCATAATTAGTTTTCCTGCAGGGTCGTCAACCAATGTTTCCATTTCTTTGTTAGCGTTGTTAGTTTGTTACTTTTATGAAAATCAATTGTTGACTGATGAGTTTCAATCACCTCATCTACAGCTGAATTCTTATTTTCAAAAGTTTGTAATATAGCTCCTTTAAAGCTTGGGTTTAACAAGTTTCCAACTTTATAAAACTTATTAAAGCTGAAACTTTGTCTATTTCTGATGCTTTCTTCCTTTTTTCATTGCAGGATAGCTGAAAATATTTGGCATATCTGGACGGATGTTGAGACTGTACATGATATTTCACAGAAGTTGTAGCTTTTTTGCCATTTTGAAACATTTTTTTACAAAGATTGCATTTTGCCCTGTAACCATCGATGGATTTACTTCTCTTAAAATACCTCCACAAAATGTTACTTGCCATTTTATTATAATTACTCTCGCTTCCTTCACTAAAACCGCTAACATCATCCTCAGAACCGGTCGCTGACATTGCAAGCTAAAATTGACAACGGAGAAGAGAATCGGAAAAGAAAGATAGTAACGCAATCACGCAATCGTATAACTTAGCCAGCACCCTAGTCTTCACACTTTTTTAATTATCTTCACAATTCTGACACTCACTATAAATCGAAAATATTTAATTAAATTTAATTAAATTAATATATATATATATATATCTATATATATATATATATATATATATATATATATATATATATATATATATATATATATATATATAAATATATAAATGAGATTATGTATGAAAGTATAGATGTCCTTTATGCATTGCTACACCATTCATTCGATCTTAGTGCAATTTTTACTCAAGCTTGAGAGGCAATGGGAGGTTTTTGTGAAAAAAATTTAAATCGGTCACCAAATGAGTGGAGCGGAAGAGCGATCTTGATGAAATTTGGCAAGGAGGCAGTTCTCATACAAGGGAAAATGCTAAGAATGTTTGGACTCCCAACTCCGATCTCCCGGCTCAGGTGGGCCAAAAAACTTTCCAGGCCGAAAGTGCCTATGTACGACCATCAAAGGTAATTTGTGTAATAAAATTCAAATTTAGTTTACGTAACAACGTTTGAAGGCATTAAACAACTTTTAGCAAATCTATTTTACGTTTTATGGGCTAAAAGAAGTTAGGAAAGCGACAGGGAACGGAAAACGACCAGGAGCAGGAGCGCAAGCAGGGAAGGAAACGGGAGCGAGAAAGACAAACATTAAAAAACCTCTAAAAACCCCGAGCAAAGCCGGGTACCCCACTATTATACATATATATATATTTAAATTTAAAATATAATATATATATAAAATATATATATATACTAGGGCTCTGCGGTATACGGTATATCGGCCGGTATTTGGCAATACCGGAAAATACCGGTATGAAGGGTGCCGGTATTGAACAATCGGCTTTCAGCACGTCATGCATAAAAGGTAAAAAAGTGAAAGACATACAGCAGTAGGATGGGCAGTACAATTTACCATTGTTTGCTACACTTCAAATACAGACAACGGTACTTAGCAATAACATAGCCTAACCAACCGAATACAGTAACACTCAGAGATTTTGTGAATACTTATGGTGCGAGTATGAGTACGATTACCATGGTATCGAGTACGAGTACTTCAAAAACGTACTCGAGTTTTATTCGACTACAAGTACGAGTATCAAGTACTACATCTCTGGTACTCAGTACTAAGTGGAATAACGTGTACGAGTACCAAGGCTTTGAGTACAAGTCCAAGTACAAGTACTTAAAAAATGTACTCAAATTGTACTCCGGTATGAGTACCAAGTACTACATCTCTGGTAACACTAACGTACTTTTAAACACTATTTCTAGCCATTTTCAGGCTTTCGACATTATAGCAGTACCACCGGTTTTTGGTCCGGAAATACCGGTATCGGTACCGGCAAAAAAACCATACCGGCACAGCCCTAATATATACCCTCGGACAACAGACAGTTCGATTAAACGAGTAACCTCCCAAAGCAAGTTAAGATAAGACTAGTAAAAAAATGCTTAATGACTAACCTTAAAAAATTTCAGTATAAAATTTTCCCTTCACTTCAAATAATTGCAAACAATTTTTCAAATAATTGCAAACAATTGAAAATAATGCGAACAATTGCGCAATTATTTGCTATTTATTTGAAATTGTTCGCAGTGCACACAAATTGTGCGCATTTATTTGAAAAATGCGCATTCAAATAAATAAAAATTTTGTGCGCTATTCGCAATTGTTCGATGGTGCGAATAATTTTTTTATTTGATTTTATTAGAATGCGCACAAAACAGTCAAACGCAGGTGCTTAATTATAAAAGCCCTCTTCACTCACTCACTCTGTAAGATGGCACCCAATCGCATGAATTTTCAATCGATTTTTAACAAACTTCTTGACTAACTAGAGCTCAAAAACTTTCACCACTTACTTTTACCATTTAGAATATTAATATTAAATCATTTTTCATATGATTAATGATTTGATCTTTATTTCAATTAAATTATTTTAGTTTCAAAATTTATAAACAGGCCAATTCATTTCGCTTGAGCAAATTTATAAGCGCTTTTAAAAAAAGTCAAATTTTAAAATTAGTAGATATTTCTATTAGTCGTTATTAAATATATGAATATCTAAATAGTATATAAAAAATTATTTAATACACCCATCACCAACGTAAGAGATAGATAGAGAGAGAACTCGCATCTTTCTTTTATTTATTTTAATTATTTATTAATTTAATTAATAAATAAATAAGGAGGAAAAAAAATAATATATTTATTTTTTTAAATTTATTTTAAGTTGTTTAATGTTGTTCTTGGGCACTTTTGCCACAGACGAAAAGCAAGCACTTGGGTCAGAGAAATGCATTTTTTTGAACCTCAGATAGAATATCGTGGCTATAGCAAGTGGAGTCATTCTCTCTATATCAACCATCTTGTCAATCTCTTTGATGACCAGCGACTGCACTTCTTTGGCAAGAGGTTCTTCGAGTTTAAGAGGTTTAATTTTCAAAAGAAGACAATGGATAAGTGGTACACTATGGTTACCATTGATTCAATGTTTTATGAAAATACATCAATGCATCGAGTATATCGATGTGTTTTAAAAACATCGGATCGTTTCGATTTAATCGTATGCAAACATCGAGTGAAATGGATGTATTTTGAATATCCCTAAGCAGAATCATCGGCGTTCCCGACAGTAATGTTTATTCTGTGCAAAATGTTTGTAAACATTATGGTGAGAGAATATATCATGGTGTCACAACAAAACGTTCACAGACAAAATGTTCAACGACAAAATGTTCCCGACAAAACGTTCACGACACAACGTTCACGACAAAATGTTCACGACAAAATGTTCACAGACAAAATGTTCACAGACAAAATGTTCAACGACACAATGTTCACGACACAACGTTCACGACAAAATGTTCACGATTGCAACTTTTAAATTTAGTTTAGTTTTAAATGATAAAATATTTTGTGTTTCACAAAATGAGCGCAAATAAAACGTTAACAATAGTAAATGCAATGTTAATTTCCTCTTTGATACCCCTAACTCAAACGGCAACCAGATGAGTATGGATCGGAGGACTGTAAACTGTTTCAGCAAGAAGGAAAAAACAGATGAAATGAGATAGCTATAATAAGAAAATACAATTGGTTACTAATTTGAGATCGTTTGAATTTTCAATTTCAATTAAGCAGACGACGTAAATAAGGTTTGATGGCTGTATTCTAAAGATTAAAAAGTTAAGGGTATCCAAGAGAAAATTAACCAACCAGCATTAACTAGTTAATAAATGGAACGATAATTAAAAGGGTCGAAATATGAAATCTTTATTAACTCCGATTAAAAAGAAAAAGAAATGCAATTAGGTATTAATTGAGATTCATTTGATGTTTCAATTTTAATTAAGTGAACGTCAGAAAGAAGCCTTAATCGTTGTAGCCTAGCGATTAAGAAGTTATCGGCTTCCAAGAGCAATATAGCCTCCTTTAATTAGCTAATTAACGTAACGGTGACTTGGGTAAAGCAGCATGCAGCTACTTGCGTTTTTCAACTAGAATTGAAAATACATCTCTAGCAATTAAAAACTAAAAAGTTAGGGTATCCAAAAGCAATTAACCGGCATTAACTAGTTAATAGATGGAACGATGATAAGAAGGATCAAAATATGGATGAAAAAGAAAAAAGCCAAATAGCTATAACTCCATACAATTATTTATTAATTGAAGATCATTTGATGTTGCCAATACGTATTAGTTTCATGCTGTCATGCACATATACTTTGCTTAGGTAAATAAAATGGTGAATAGACACATCACTAAAAATGACTTAATAATTAGTTTGAAAGCGATCTTGACATAATAAAACAAAATTTTTATTTTTTAGTGTGAACATTTTGTCGTGAACGTTTTGTCGTTGAACATTTTGTCTGTGAGCATTTTGTCTGTGAACATTTTGTGCGTGAACATTTTTCGTGAACGTTTTGTCGTGAACGTTTTGTCGTGGAACCATATATCATGGCACGTTAAAGCGTCCCAATCAAAAGGTAATCGCCTTGGGGTGCAAATTTTCAATTTACATAGTAACAATTTAACAGCCCATGTACTAAATAACTCTATGTGTGCTATTATGTTGGCTTAAAACTAAATGTTACATTTTTTCAGTTGACATTGAAGCAACCAACACTGTTGACTCTGGTGATTTTCTTTCGTTTGCTCCAATCCCATCATCTCCTAGCAGGAGTGACAGTTTTCCAGTTCCATCTTCTCCCACTCCAGTCATATCTTTTATCGTCCTATCGTCAACCTTTTCAATTTCACTGTCACTTGCTCCAGTCCCATCGTATTTAGCTTTAGTGCCATCTCCTCTTGCTATGTCTAATCCTCAACCATCCCAGTCTAATCTCATCGTTATTTGCTGGATTACAGTTGCCAGCTGTGATGAAAGCATGTAAAAACTAGCTGCAAACGCAGAAAATTGTTCCACTGTGGGCCTAAATTTGTCAAAAATTAAGTGCTAGTTACCAACTTCAGATTCAATTTAAGTGGTTTTTCCCCTCAAAAGCGGTGAATAGAGCCCTATTAGGTGAAGTTGTGGTGTCTGATTTACTTCACATATCTGACTGGGCACCACAAGTCGTTGAAAGGTGAACAGGAACACTTGACCTGAAAGACTTTTTACCAACTGATGTTTGTGATTTTATAAATGCCAATTTTGGATGTGTTAAAACTGATCGTTGTTCTATCTGTGCAGTTACGTCCGTTGCGGAATCTTCTAATGTTATTCGTTGAGGCCATATGCTGTGTCGTGCGCGTTAAAAGTTATATTTATAAAATTTGTATAAATTTTAACTTATAATAAATCTATTTAGTTTATAATATAGGATTGGAATTAACAAGTTCTATTCAAGCTTGTTTCGATTTTTTAAAATGGACCAGATTTGCCAAAAATAGAACCTAAAGTTTTCTCCATACATTTAGATACAGAAAACATACCCTGATCTATATTTTGCTTCAAAACTTTTTTATTTTCAAAAAATTTGTTTCTATGTTTAGCTAATATTATTTGTCTTTCTAATACATTATGTTACAAACCCAAAGCATTCAAAAATTTTAATCTACAGGTCTTTAAATGCAAGTGAAAAATCCTCTCCATACATTTACATAGGAACGGTGACGGTTTTTCACCTATAACTTTTTTTTATTTTTTGCAATATTAAATTAATTTTTACATCATTATGTTTATTAGTTTATTATATAAGACCTGTATAATATAGTTATAGTATATGTGGGGTTTGAAAAGTAAGCTATCATACAGCTAAGAGATTCATTGTCAATAATTAAATTGAAGTAAAAAAAATTAGGGTGCCATTTATACATCAACTAACCAGCCTATTAAGCTATAAAAAAATTTAAGAAACGCTTGTCGCGATTTAATTCCAGGTCACCTATATAAAAACTCGTAGATCAGCCGGTCCTGCTAACTTCTGTCTCATGTGTGATAGATGCCTTTTTTGGACACACTTTCATTGCGCCAACATCACCAAAAACCACTTTATTTATATTTTGAAAGTGTCTATTCGCCCTCCGGAGTGCATACAACTAAACTTACGCCTATCGGCTCTCAGGAGTGCACACACCTAAACATAGGCTTATCGGCCCTCCGGAGTGCATATACCTAAACATAATTTATTCTGCCTCTGAGGTTTCACAACACAAGAGTGCGCCCTATAAATGTAAAAACTACTACTACTACTACTACTTCTACTACTACTTCTACATATATTATATGATTATTGAGTCTCGCGCCACTTTAGATTATAGTTTTATCTATTAGAAAGTAAGGTGTAGCGCCATGCTTCATTGAGCGAACCACCTCTGGAGAGTTCGCAAAATCTGGATGTCGGTTAAGCCAGATGTCTCATTAACTTGATTGACTGATGCTGTGACATATGTAAAGAAAATTAAATAATAATAATTTGAGATTTTTTGACTGAATTTTAATGTCATACCTTATTATCGTAAATCGGCCTATTTTGATTGTTTGATGTAGTGTTGAATAAAAATTGAACAACTGGTTTTTTAATTTTTTTTCTTCGCCTGGATCTTAATATAAAACATTGTTACTAATTTTTATTTTTACAAAATATGCTTGGATGTTTTGGAGCAAATTTCCAAGCAAGACATTGTCTTTTATTTAAAAATTTAAAAAAATGGTAACTTTGTTATTAAAAAATAATCATCCTACGGCAACCTACGGGGTTCAAATAGGCTGAGATTAAACAATCGCCCTACAGAGCGTGAATAGGCCGAGATTGAACACTCGCCCTCCGTAGCGCAAATAGGCCGAGATTGAACACTCGTCCTCCGGAGGGCGAATAAGGCCAGTCTTATATTTTTGCATTTCTTGTCATTAGAGGAAAAATAATTAAAAAAAATTCAATGTGTTTCACTCAAATTCGTTTCCTGTCAGTAACCTAGTTATCGAGTATTTGTTTTATTGCAAGTGCTAGTGGTTTTTTATTTTTTGATTGTAAACAACACAGATTAAGTTTCAAGCTTGCTCAAAGTCTAGAAAAAGTGGGTAATACTCAAATTACAAACCTTCGGCATTCCAAATAAAAAACCATCCTCTTGACTCAAATATTTTTATCATCATTGTCAAACATACAAAGCTTTCATTCTTCGGATTGCAAACGCAAAGCCAATTACTGAATTGTCGTCGTTGCCAAACAATCACGTGACCCGAGCATAGACAAGCAAATTATCAATATTTATATAATGAAAGTGTGTTTTTTTTGTCCTTTATGCATTTCTACACCATTTATCCGATTGTAATGAAATTTGCACAAAACTTTCAAAGTCAATAAAGGTAGGTTTTGTGTTGTTTAAACGAAAACACAAATACGATAATTGTTATAGCAATACTTAGTTTAATATAAGAAAAAGAGATTGTCACTGAACTAGTACACACGATAACCAACTGAGAAACAAAAAGGAAAAAACCCGGACAATCAACTTCCGCGTCGCATAGATAATAATACCAAGATCTTATGAATAGTTCAATACACAACATTCCTCCCCCCTAGTGTACATAATCCCTTAAATAGGAAGGAGGCTTGATGATTCTCCTTGGTTGGACATCTGGTTCTTTTGGTAGGTTCGCCTCATGTGGAACATCTGCGACTGCTGCTGGAATATCATCTGGTTCTTTTGGTAGGGCTACCTCAGGTTGAACATCTGATGAATTGTCCTGGTGCTGTACGGTGCGCTTCCGGATAAGATCAATATGTCGTTTCATCTGCTTACCATCTGGAGTTTTTGCTGAGTACGAGACTGGTCCTGTTGGCTCCTCTATGGTTGCAGGAATCCATTCAGACCTTGGACCATAACTTCTGATGAAGACAGGATCATTGGGCTGAAATTGCCTTACCTTGTTAGTTATGATTTCGGCCATCTGCTTATCCTGTTGCAACTGTTTGTCTCTGCAGTGGTCGGGGTGCAAATGATCAAGACATGTTCTTAGTCTTCTGCTCATGAGTAATTCTGCTGGACTTGATCCTGTTGCCGTTGATGGAGTAATGTGCGAATTTAGCAAGAAAACTGACAATCGGTGATGCCAATTTCCTGTGATAATCTTTTTAAGACTGTTCTTTGTCGTCTGGACAGTTCTCTCAGCTTGGCCGTTGCTAGCAGCATGGTAAGGAGATACTAATATGGATTGTATCAAGTTTCTTTTGCAGAACTCCTGGAACTCATTGGACGTGAATTGTGGTCCGTTGTCGGACACAATGGAGTCTGGCAGTCCATGCGTGGCAAACACTCTTCGGAGAACTGTTAGTGTGCTTTCAGCTGTTGTTGTTTTCATGTGCGCAACATCAATCCATTTGGAGTAAGCATCTACAATAATAAGAAAATTCTGGCCTTGGAAAGGTCCGGCAAAATCGATGTGGATTCTAGACCACGGTCGCCTAGGAATTTCCCATGGGTGGGTGGGAGCGTGGGGTGGTGCATGTTGATGTTTCTGGCAGGTTTCACATGTAGAAACAAAACTTTCAATATCTTTATCTATGCCAGGCCACCACACATAAGAACGTGCTAAACTTTTCATTCGTACGATGCCTGGGTGAGCGATGTGGAGTTCGTCCAGCACACGTTTACGTCCCTTTGCTGGTATTACCACCCTACTGCCCCAGAGTAAGCAGTGCTTGTGTATAGAAAGCTCATGCTGCTTTACTGAGTAAGGATGGAACTGTGCTTCTGGTTTCTGTGGCCATCCCCTTTCCACCCAAGTGAAAACTCTGGATAGCTCAGGATCACGTCGCGTGAGTTGTGCCACTTCTGAAGCTATCAAAGGTGGTGATGGGAAATCATCTAAAAAGTGGACATCTGTTGATTTAATTATTGGCACCACAGGTGTTGACCATCTTGGATTGTTGATCGGCTCCAAAACCTCTTCTTTTGTGAGGCGATCAATTTTGTCTTCTTTTTTAGCACGGATAGCTAATGGAACATTTCGGGCTTTGAAACGAAGTGGAGTCGTGTTTGGATCTACTGGTAGAAAAACAGGTGGTCCCCTGTACGTGCCTAAAGTCTCTGAAAACACATCACTGAATTCATCGATCAACTGGGAATTTGATGTTTCTTGGAGCTGATTTATTCCTGATATTTCAAATCCTAAGCTGCGAAACCAATCATATCCAAGCAGACTTGCACGATGCTCTTTTGTGATGATGAGTTGCAACTTGGCTCTTCGCTGCTTGTATATTACGTCTACATCACAGTAGCCCTTCAGCGGAATTACTCGTGCTTGAAAATCTGTTAATGGTAAGTTTGTTACTTTCCTGATGAGTGGAGCAGAGTTCTTCCATAGCTGTTTGAAGGTTTGATGCGATATCACAGAGTATGATGATCCACTGTCAATTTCCATGGTGCAAGGCTGACCATCGAGATGAACTATGACCTTTAACTTCTGTTGTTTTGGTCGATTTAGATCATGAATGGAGAATTCAGAGTGTGAGTCTAATTGATGTGTAGCAACAGATTTTTTCTTGCTGAATTTTACGCTGTTGTCTGGTTTACTTCGGCATACTTTTGCAATATGTCCCTTTTTGTGACACATGTGACATTCTGCATTTTTAAACTTGCATTGTTCACGCTTGTGGCTACCCCCACAACCGATGCAAGAACTGCCCTTCTGTACTGTCGTTTCTTTCTGGTGATGTACCTTGTAGGTGGTCGGAGGAGCTGAAAACTGGGTCTGTAGTTCACGTACCTGAGCTGTAGCAGCTTCTCCCGCAAGTGCCTTTTTCACCGTCTCGTCAAATGTGAGCGTTGTCTCCGAGAGTAGTTGTCTTTGTATGCCTTCGATTGTGAGGCCACTCACCAGTTGATCTCGAAGTCGTTCGTTCAACGTGGTTCCAAATTCACAATCTTCGGACAGACGCTTCAGCTCGGTCAGATAGCTTGTCACTGACTCATCTTTCTGTTGGACACGACGCTGAAACAAGTGTCTTTTAAAAATGACTGACGTTTGTGGAACGAAATGCTGTCTCAGCATTTGGACGAGTTCTTCAAACGTTTTTGAAGTCAGCGGTTCTGGTGACACGAGTGATTTGACAATCTTGAAAGTAGCTGTTCCCATCGCAGCTAACAAAACGGCCCTTTTTCTTTGTTCATCGACAATATTATTGGCAATGCAATGATACTCCAACTGTTCAGCATAGATATCCCAATTCGTCGGATTTGAGACATCGAATGGTTGGAGATTGTTTGTAGCGGTCATCTTGATCACAATCGTTTGTTCTTGTGGATTAATACAAACTTGAGAAATTTTGAATTAATTTCTGATCAGTTCTCGCAGCTTGCACAATTATCGCCCTGGGTTGAAAGTTTCGATTTTCTGCAAAGTATCTTTTTCAATCCGAACCTCGTCGCCAATTTTGTGTTGTTTAAACGAAAACACAAATACGATAATTGTTATAGCAATACTTAGTTTAATATAAGAAAAAGAGATTGTCACTGAACTAGTACACACGATAACCAACTGAGAAACAAAAAGGAAAAAACCCGGACAATCAACTTCCGCGTCGCATAGATAATAATACCAAGATCTTATGAATAGTTCAATACACAACAGTAGGTTTTTGTGAAAAAAATTGAGATGGGTCATGGAAACAGGAGAGCAAGCAGGGCCTAGTTTAGCCGCTGTGATGTTGCTAGACAAACCAGATATATAGGTCAAACTTGTTGTTTAGTTATGAATATATTTAAAAATATTATTACTAAAAAAATTATTATTTAAACTTAAAATACGGAATTTGAGTGTTGTATCTAAATAACGTACACATTAGCAAGAAGTGTCCCAAAATCCGTATTTAAATTTTTAGTTTTGGGGAATTTTAAAACATTTTTCGGAAATTTTTTTAATTTTAAAATTTCTCTTCTGATTGTGTAAGGTAATGTTTCAATATACATTATTATAAGATTTTAACGGCCTCAAGAACATTGTTTTTATATTATCTTTGGAATCGTCTTGTTTCCTTAAGTATGACAACGACATAACCATAGATATCTATGGACATAACACTATCAAAAAATATTTTTATTTCAAAAAAGCAATGCAAAAATATATAACAGTAGATGGAAAAAGATGCAAGAGATATGTAACTTAAAATTTTTTTTTTATAGTAGTTTATAGTCCTTTACACCAGGTGTTTTAAGACTCTGATTAATGGCTATATGTAGGAAGCACTTAATGGCACTTGAGTACTTTTTTTTAGCTTAGAGTGCTATTTGAGTGCGATTTTTTTTTATAATAGTTTATAGTCCTTTACACCAGGTGTTTTAAGACTCTAATGGCTGTATGTAGGAAGCACTTAAGTACTTCCAGTCCTGGATCAGAATTTGATCCTTTTTACTTTTCCCTCCTCCTTTCTCCAGGTTTGGGACTGGCTCGCAATTAGCGATTTGAGTGCGACTACCTTTACTATTAATATGTGAAAACTCACGCGCTTCACGCGCGAAGCGTGCGTCAAGTGCTGGTATTTAATAAAAGGCAAACGAATATAATCAAGCATGTAAAATACAAAACAATTAAGTTTCGCGTTAAACCTAATTGCTGCCTAGCTGGCTGGCCTGAACAGGCCATACATGAATATTAATAAGTTTCGCCTTGAACCTATGTAGCGTTTGATAATGATAATGAATCCTAGTTTTATTAAAGTGGCGTATGTTCTTCAAAAGAACTTCAAGACCACTGTAGACGTTAGGGAAAAGATTTAGTAAACAGAAATGTTTTTAGTGCTGTGTGGAAACTGGCTGAACTGGATGTAGAGATGATGTGGAAAGGGAGTTTGTTCCACATTTCAGGCCCAATCACGTCGATGGATCTTCCGTCGAGCGTCGCGCGATGAACCGGCGGTGAAGTGAGGAGGCCCCTGGATGCTGATCTGAGCCTCTGCCGACCCGGTACATTGGCTACATGAGCAAAAGACAGGTAAGAAGGAGCTTGGCCGTGCAGAGATTTGTGTACTATTGTAGAAATCTTGTACTCGATTCGTTGCCGAATGCGAAGCCAGTGGAGATCTTTGAAAAGTGGGGTGACATGGTCATATTTCCGAGCATTGTAGATTATTTTGGCGGCTGTGTTGATGAAAGTTTGAAGCCGATCCAGATGACAAGAAGGAAGGCCGGCTAGAGTTGAATTTTCGTAATCATTCTTTGGAAGAACCAAGGCGGTTATGAGAATTCTCAGGGCGTCAATTGAAAGATGAGAGGAGATACTGCGAATCTCCCTGAGAGAAGCATAGCAGGAACGGGTCGTGTTGTCGATGTGACTGGCCATTGAACAATCTGAATCCAATCAATCCCCAGATTACGAACACGTCTCACTGGTGGGATCAGGTCGGAGCAGATTCGAACCGGCTTGGTAGGGAGAGTTTACAGTCACTTCTGTTTTGTTGGAATTCAACAGAAGACGGCTGCTGAACATCCAATGGTCGACAGCGTCTACGCATCTTGACACCTTCATGGCAAGAGAGTCCGCGTGCTCCGGTCGGCAGCGGCCGTAGACTTGTGTGTTGTTAGCGTACATGTGCCATTGGAGACCATGCGCCCTGATGACTTCCTCGAGTTCAGCTGTATTTAATGTAAAAAGAAGTGGGCCCAGCACAGACCCCTGAGGTACTCCACATGTTAATGATGTCACCGCTATATATATATATATATATATATATATATATATATATATATATATATATATATATATATATATATATATATATATATATATATATATATATATATATATATATATATATATATATATATATATATATATATATATATATATATATATATATATATATATATATATATTGGTTTTTGGTTTAATTTGTTTATTGGAATGATGATAAGCAAAAAAACAGATCACAAGAAAAAGTACAACAAAATAAACATCACCCATCTAGGGGATATCCTTATAGTAAATAATAAAAATGAGAATAAACCACAAACAAACAGAAAACACAAAATCAATCTCATTGAAAGAAAAAAAAATACAAGTCTTCAGATTTCATTTCAAGAGTAATATAGTTTTAGATTAAGGCTATTCGAATTGAAAAACATGCAGAGAAATCAAATCATCAATGAACCAAGAGTTGAGAAATAGGTATATAATAATAAGAAAAGTTAAGAATATAGAATTAAGGTAAGAAACAAACAAGCTGAGAAAGAGACATGTGATCAATTTGAAAGTAAAATGAAAGATTTCAAACATTTTTTAAACAGTGTTATTGATTTAATTGATTTTAAATGAACTGGAAGGGAGTTATACAACCGAGGTCCCCGACAGCAAATAGAAAAACTTTTTAAAGTAGTACCACAAAAATCAGATCTATAGTTGATTGATGATCGTAAAGCAAATGTGTGGATCTCCGAAGTTTTCTTGAACATATGAATGAACACATTAGGTAATTCTCCACTATTAAATTTGAACATAAAAAGGCAAATTTGAAATTTATTTAATTGATGTATGTTTAGAAGATCATTCACAAGAAATGTCGGCCCAGTTGGAGCTCGATATGGCAAATGAAAAATGATGCGAACTGCTTTCTTTTGAAGAATGTGTAGTCCTCTTAATCTTGTTGGATAGTTAGCTGCCCAAACTATATTGCAGTATGTAAAATAGGGGTAAATCAATGGATTATACAGTAATTTTAATATTTTTTTGTCAACAAATCCACTAATTTTGTAAATGACACCTATGTTTTTGGAAATTTTCGATTCAATAAAAGAGATGCTTGGACCAGTCCAAATGTTCATCTATTATAACACCCAAGAATTTAATGGAAGATACACATCTGATAGGATAACCGTTTATATTAAGAATGTTATCACAATAAGAAGCTATATGCCTAGTACGAAAAAGAATATAATTAGTTTAATGATAGTTTATTAGTTCGGAACCATTCATCAATACTCCCGAGTTCATTATTCATAATTGAGATTAAGTCACTCAAGCAATTACCTGAAGCAAAAATACTCGTGTCATCAGCAAATAATAAAAATTCAACCAATGAAGAAGCCTTCAGTAGATCATTAATGTAAATGATGAAAAGCAAGGGCCCCAAAATTGAACCTTGAGGTACACCACATAAAATATCACGAGAAAATGATCTTGAACCATTAAATTCAACTAACTGTTTTCTGTTTAGTAAATAATCCTTAAGCCAGTCTGACACACAACCTCGAAAACCATAAAAAGACAACTTATCAATTAACAGATTTTGATCAACAGTGTCGAAAGCTTTGGCTAAATAAAGAAATATACCAATAGTATATTCACCATGTTCAACTGCTTCTGCAATTCTCGAGTATAACAAAATCAATGGCATAAAAGTTGAGTGACCCTTTCAAAAACCAAACTGTCTGTTATTAAGTAAAGAAAATTTCATCAGAAAGTTGTATATTCTAGAGAACATAGCTCTCTCAAACAATTTAGAGAAGTATGGCAGTATAGAGATTGGTCTGTAGTTGGTGACTTTGTCAACATCTCCTGATTTATGTAAAGGAATAATCTTTGCCACCTTCAGTTCTTTAGGGAATATGCCGGTTGCAAATGAGCAATTTATGATAGAGGCCAAAGGAGAAGCGATTTGATGGATGAATTCACTTGCGAAAGAGGGATCAATTTCATCAAGTCCACTACTGTGGGACGTGTTTAACCCTTTTGATATGCTCAAAATTTCCTCCGGTGTAACAGGATGAGTTTCCATAGACTGAACAGTTGGATCACCACAGTAGTCTCTGAATGGTTTTTCGGTGGGTCTTATGCTGTTGGCAAGACTAGGTCCAATCTCTGAAAAGATTTGAGAAGTGCTGGGGTCATCCATTCACACCCATTTTTCCCCTTTTTACATATGTGATTAGTAATTATCAGAGGAAAGCAATTTGAGTAGATCTTTTTGTATCTTTCAGCAAAGATGGAGTAAGCCAATTGTGCATTTCCATCTTCGCAAGCATGAAACACTTCCAGCCATTCAGCCCTTTTCAAAAAATCACAAAATTTATTCTTCGCTTCATCAATATGTACTCTACGTGTATATGAACTAATCATTGTATAACTAGATGTAGTTGGAGTGAGTTTTAGATTTAAGAAGATGGGATAGTGATCAGATATATCATTTATTACAATTTTTGAGATACAAGTATCCAATGAAAAGTTAGTAAAAATATTGTCAATAGCAGTAAAGCTTTTTGAGCCTTGTCTTGTGGGACTCTAAAAAACAGGAAGAAGGAAGTGTGTTGACAGTTCATTAATAAAAGTTGAAGTAGATTGATTACATCCGGCTTCAAGGAGGTTTATATTGAAATCACCCATTAGAAACACAGTTCTATTTCTCTCTTGCAGAATAAGTCGATTCAACAGATTGTGAATTTCTTCATTGAAAACATTTAGATTAGAATTTGGTGGGCGATAGATGACTCCCAAGATAATATTCTTAAATTTTTCGACTATAATAGATATGAAGTAAAACTCAAGAGATGTAATATTTAAGGCATGAAATTGATCATCTATGATTGTAAGTTGTATCCTGGAGTCGACAAAAAAACCAACACCACCACCCTTTTTACCAATACGATGCTTAGATAAAAACTTGAAACCAGGCATTGAGATACTATCCAGTTTTTTTCTCGTCCAGCCAAGTTTCAGTTACTGCCAGGATCTTCGCTTTACTATTGTGTTGCAAAATAGTCAGATCATTAATTTTATTCAGAAGGATTCTACAATTGATGTGAAGAAGAGAAAGATCGTCACTTCGAAAACTGCGAGTTAGATTGTTTAGTTCCTGAGGCGTCACATATTTATCTGAGTCTATATAAGATGAGACAAATAAATTTACATCAGGATCGAGGTGAGCATCAAACAAAAAAAGAATTTCTATTGTCCAAAGAACCAAGACTAATATCTTCTATATTGGTAGCCATCTTACTGATATTTCTGTAAATCCTCCATCGAAGATATCCTCGATGGTCTGTCAGATTCAATCCTCTTGACATAGACATTACCATTCAGGGTCCAGACAAAGGCTATCTTTCCCTCTCTGAGCTCTTCCTTTTGCAAAAAGACCTGAGCTTCCTTCTGTCAAGTGTTCATTCATGTAGATCCTGGGGCCACCATCCTGTTTGCGTAGTAATTTTCTTGAAATGTAAACCTAGCAGTGCCTGTAGCGGCTTCGCTCGCATGAAATTAGAGAGTATGAACCGTGCATCCATAGTAAAGATCAATTTTTCAGGTCTCGGCTCGGCCCGTCGACAACTTAGCCCAGCCCGTTTTAAAAACCCAAACTCCTGGCCCGGCACAGCCCGTCTGAATTAGGCCCGGCCCATTCTTACAGGCCTAGAAGTTCTATATACTTAATGAAAAACTTCGGCCCGTCCCACCTTGACTTCAGGTTTGGCCCGGCCCAACTGAAGACCCTAAAATCACTAAAATATCTATATACTTGATGAAAAACCTCGGCCCGTCCCACTTTGATTTAAGGTTTGGCCTGGTCCGTGTTAAGACTCTAAAGTAACGGCTTGGCCCGGTCGGTGATAAACTGGACTTAGCTACTTTTAACCGGCACAAAACTTCAAAATACTAATTTTTACATTTGTAGCACTTACAGTTTTTGAGTAGCAGTTATTTTAAAATCAAATAACCATTATTTCCACCCCACATTTGAGGTCCTGGAAACCAAAGTTTTAAAAAATGGTGAACCACTTATATCGTTATTTTTTGAGTAAATACTAATTACTTATTTTAACTTTTTTCCACCCCACATTTAAGGTCCTGGAAACCAATTTTTTTAAAAATGGTGGAACACCTATATCATTATTTTTAGAGTAGAAACTAAGAACTAATTTTTACTCCTGTAGCATTTACTGTTTTTGAGTAGAAGCTACTTTAAAAACTTATAACCCTTTTTCCACCCCACATTTGAGGTCCTGGAAACCGAATTTTCAAAATATGGTGAAACACGTATATAATTATTTTTAGAGTAGAAACTAAATACAAATTTTTACTTTTGTAGCATTTAAAGTTTTTGGGTAGCAGTTACCTTAAAAACCAAATAACCCTAATTTCCACCCCACATTTGAAATCCTGGAAACCAAATTTTCAAAAAATGGTAAAACACGTAATTCATTATTTTTAGAGTAGAAACTAAGTACTAATTTTTATTTCTGTAGCATTTCTAATATGGGCCCGGCCCGTTTTTACAGTCCTAGAAGTTCTATATACTTGATGAAAAACTTCGGCCCGTCCCTCCTTGACTTCAGCTTTAGCCCGGCCCGTCTGAACACCCTAAAATCACTAAAATGTCTATATACTTGGTTAAAAATCTCGGCCCGTCCCACCTTCATTTAAGGTTTGGGCAGGGCCGTATGAAAACCCTAAAATAACGGCTTGGCCCATCCGTCCAGTGATAAACTGAACTCATCTACTTTTAACCGGCACAAAACCTTAAAGTTCTAATTTTCACATCTGTAGCACTTACAGTTTTTGAGTAGCAGTTATTTTAAAATCAAATAACCCTTTTTCTACTTCACATTTGAGGTCCTGGAAACCAAATTTTCGCAAAAATGGTGAAACACGTATATCATTATATATATATATTTTTTCCACCCCACAATTTAAGTCCTGGAAACCAAATTTTCTAAAAATACTAAAACACGCATTTCATTATTTTTGGAGTAGAAACTAAATAATAATTTTTACTCCTGTAGCATTCACTAATAAATACTAATTTTACATTTGTAGCATTTACAGTTTTTGAGTAGCAGTTACTTAAAAACCAAGTAACCCTATTTTCCACCCCATATTTGAAGTCCTGGAAGCCAAATTTTCAAAAAATGGTAAAACACGTATATCATTATTTCTGGAGTGGAAACCAAATACTAATTTTTACTCCTGTAGCATCTACAGTTTTCGAGTAGCAGTTGCATTAAAAACCAAATAACCTTATTTTCCACCCCATATTTGAGGTCCTGGAAACCAAATTTTAAAAAAATGGTAAAACACGTATATCTTTATTTTTAGAATAGAAACTAAATACTAATTTTTACATCTGTGGTATTTAGTTTTTGAGTAGCAGTTACTTTAAAAACAAATAACCCTATTTCCACCACACAAGTCGAGTCGAGCCGAAGTAAGGAGTCCCGAGCCTATCATAGTCGTAGTCTAATGTTAAGTAGCTCCGAAAGACTGAGACTTCTAGCCATCATTTTTTGGTGATGGTCGGTGGCTCAGTTGGTAAGAGCGCTTGCATTTAGGCAAGGCGGTGTTGCCGTAGACACGTGGGTTCGATTCCTAGTAGAGTCTTATAAATATTTGCGTTACTTGTGGTGACAGTAAGTCATCCTATTTGTAGGCTCTTGAAACATTTCAACGCAGTGTTTCACTTCGCATATAATTACCTATCTGGCAGCAGTCTAGCTGTCGAGTCGAGCCGAAGTAAGGAGTCCCGAGCCTATCATAGTCGTAGTCTAATGTTAAGTAGCTCCGAAAGACTGAGACTTCTAGCCATCATTTTTTGGTGATGGTCGGTGGCTCAGTTGGTAAGAGCGCTTGTATTTAGGCGAGGCGGTGTTGCCGTAGACACGTGGGTTCGATTCCTAGTAGAGTCTTATAAATATTTGCGTTACTTGTGGTGACAGTAAGTCATCCTATTTGTAGGCTCTTGAAACATTTCAACGCAGTGTTTCACTTCGCATATAATTACCTATCTGGCAGCAGTCTAGCTGTCGAGTCGAGCCGAAGTAAGGAGTCCCGAGCCTATCATAGTCGTAGTCTAATGTTAAGTAGCTCCGAAAGACTGAGACTTCTAGCCATCATTTTTTGGTGATGGTCGGTGGCTCAGTTGGTAAGAGCGCTTGCATTTAGGCAAGGCGGTGTTGCCGTAGACACGTGGGTTCGATTCCTAGTAGAGTCTTATATATATATATATATATATATATATATATATATATATATATATAATATATATATATATATATATATATATATATATATATATATATATATATATATATATATATATATATATATATATATATATATATATATATATATATATATATATAATATATATATATATATATATATATATATATATATATATATATATATATATATATATATATATATATATATATATATATATTTTCGTTAAGACACGCGCTGTTAAAAACTATACGCCATTTAAGGTTTATTACGTTTTTGCACAGATTTTCAATACGTCGCTTTTTTATATTAAACAAACTAGAACTATTGTTTAAAGACATAATTTATTTAATCTATTGCCTACTGGCCAGTTTCGACGAAATTGTCATCTTCAGGGCAAATAAACATCGAACGTAAACAGACAAGATACGAGAATAATAGAGTCTAAATACAGAGTTTAAATTAAATATATAACTCAGGAATTTATAAAAAAGGAGAAATGGAGCTATTATAGAAATTTGAACATATTAAAATCAATAGAATATATAAATAAAAAGAAACCTAATGTGTAATGGTAAAATCCAGTAAATTTAAGAATGAAAACCACGGAAGAGATAATAAGAATTATATTGTTAGTAAAAACAAAAATATTATTCGAACGGTAGAAAGGGCTCAATAGGGGTTAGGACGGGATAACTTGTTAAGTTAAAGAACGAGATAAATAAACCATCACATAAATTTCTAATTGATAACACCAGTATACTAATGAAAGAAAATCAACCCATTAAGTTAAAATTAAAAGAAGCTTTAGCTATTAATAAATGTAAGCCCTTAATTAATAAACAATGGTATTCTTTTGATTTAACTCTTAAACTTTTTGGTTTTCTAAATAGTAATAAAACTAATAATAATAATAATAAATGTTTTAACTCATCTACAACTTCTGTTAAAAATATGCAAGTTAATAGTGCCAATGTTTCTTCAGGTATTTCTTCGTTGAATGCAGTGGCTTCTATCCTTATACAGCCGGGCGCAGCTTCGCCCGGCAAAAAACAGGGGGGGAAGAAAAAAATAAAAGGGGGTAAGGAAAAAAGTTTAAAAATCCATCCATTTCGAAATTTCGATTGAACCTAAAGAATATATCTAAACGACGTGAGAGTCGTGTGGCTTCTCAACGTTGACTCGAGATTCGTTAATTAACATTTAATGTCCATCTTATCTTTCATATAGCTCATCTAATACGCTTCACGATGTAGCCGCAACCGAATGGACATGGAACATAATTTATGCTGAAGCCCATGAATGCTGATAAGTTCTACGACTGATGACGGCTATATAAAATAAACTTGACTCTTTTTGACTCCTTCTTGTTCACAATTTGTTTACTTTGTTAAAGAAAAGAGTATGCCGCGAGAAAAATCCAAGTTTAAGTTACGTTGTTGCGAGTTAGCCTGCGGGAACCTGGTTCGATCTGATAAATGGATGGAGTATTGTCGAAAGCGTCACGCTTTTAAATGCACTAGGTTAGCTTACCTTATCATTGTAAAAGAAATAATTTTGAACAATTGAGACGGATTTTTAAACATCAACGCATATTTTTGTGGTTTTGCGATTTCTGCGCCAACTTACAGAGTTACGAAAAGTTTTAGCATTTACACAAACATATATACATACATACATACACAGCCGTATTGAATGTAGGACATTTTCCATTCCATCTCGGAAATTCCATTAAAACTATTTTTTACTGATAATTATAGTTAATAGTTAAAAATTAAGTCTAGTAGTTCTTATTATATTTTGCAAATTTTCACATGGGGAACGTCCGGCGGATAATGTTCGTTCCCCGGACGTTTATATAACCATTAAAATTGTTAAGGACCTCAATGTTGGATGATTGGTTCTCTTCATTATTAATACTTGCCTCAGAAAAAGACATTTTGGAAAACATTCCTGTAGATGAAATCATTAATAGATTTGCTGCAACATCAAAACCGCTAAAGAAACTTTTAATTAAATAAATTTAGATTTAGATTTATAGTTTTAAATGATTTTTTCAATATTAACATGTGTTGTTTTTCTGTGTTTGGGTATTATACCGAAATTAGACGAATTGTTGAGGAAAATGTGTATAGAAAGAACAAAAAAGTGTGTTAAAACTCAAATTATATGTATTTCACCTTATATATATATATATATATATATATATATATATATATATATATATATATATATATATATATATATATATATATATATATATATATATATATATATATATATATATATATATATATATATATATATATATATATATATATATATATATATATATATATATATATATATATATATATATATATATATATATATATATATATATATATATATATATATATATATATATATATATATATAAGGTGAAATACTAAAAATAATGGCGGTCGCAACCTGGAGGAGGGGGGGGGAAAGCTTAGCTACATAGGGGGGGAATTGAGCCCGGCCGCTTGGGGGGGATAGAAGCCACTGGTTGAATGAATGTTTTCTACCAGACGTTTGTGTTTAAGATAAGAAGATAAGATAAGATAACGTTTATTATAGTGGTTTAGAAGACTTTACGCCTATAGACAACCACTTCGAATTAAAAATAATAATAAATAGAATAAAATAAAATAAATGATAATAATAGATAAATAGACTAATAAAAAATAAATAATTGCATAAAAAATCAGTATCCATGCCTGGATAGCGCTACTTTAAAAGATGTTTCAAAGGTTATAGATAATGTATGTGATTCTTCTTCCAGTCACGTCCTTGAAGTTGACTGTAATTCCGTTGTTAAAGGCTTTACTAACTGATCTTAATTATTTAGTTATTACTGTTATTATTATAATTATTTTAATTTAAATATTTTTTATGTTGTTACATTTGTATATAATGAGTTTAAATTTTATTTAAATTGTAATTTAATTCCTTTCAATTAGTTGTATCTTTTACCATTTAGTCACTGCCTTTTATTTTAAAAAAGTTAAACGGCTCTGATGATGGCAAATAATTGCCGAAATAGATCTATAAGCCTATAAGATTATGGAGTTTGTGTTTGGTAATAAATTATTTTTAAACCGATTTAGAGTATTGGAAAAAATTAAAAATAAAATCGATTCAGCCAAGTGCGCCACTTTTTTCAATCGAGTTTGCCTAAAAGAATATATATATATATATATATATATATATATATATATATATATATATATATATATATATATAGTTTGATCAATGATTTACATTTATACTGTTTCCTATAAAAGAGTATCTGTAGAAATGGCAGCGATTGTTATTAGCTATGTTCCGTTAATGACTGATGAACAAATGATCATTTTTGACCGCATTATACTGCCAGTTTGGAAAGAAAAGATGGATACTTTTTTTTGGAAGCACCAGGTGCAACTGGGAAAACATTTCTCATTTCTCTAATTCTCGCCGAAATACGATCAAATAATCAAATAATGGCATAGCTTTGGATGTTGCATCGTCTTGCATTGCAGCGATTTTATTGGATGGAGGCAGAACAGCTCATTCAGCACTTAAGCTGCCACTGAGTATTAAAAATATTTTAATTATTTATTTTACTTTTAAAACACAACTGTCTTTATTTGTTGTCACCGTTTTACGCCGGTGAGTTGATTTCAGGTCGCTGCTAATGCCCCGGCGGTTCGACGTGATTGCAATCGGTAAAATTGTTACTAACACTAACCCTAGCCCTATCCCTAACCCTAACCCTAACCCGAACCCTAACCCTACCCCTATCCCTACCCCTAAACCCTATCCTAGGTAGTAGCATGAACATTTCAAAATAATTTTTTTTATTTTCCTTAATATTTTTAAATAAAGGTACAAATTCTGAGTTTGAATATACCATATAGCGTAAAAAAATAAAATTAATAAAGATATAGCGAATCAAAGATCGCGTACCGCCGTTGTAATAGTTATAACGTTGATTTCATTAGGTAACAAATAACGTGGTTTTAAATTACTATACGCGTTTATTTTATTAATTTATATCTTTTTACCTATTTTATTCTATATTTACTTCTGCTTTAAAGTTAGTATTGCCTTGAATTCTAATTTCTGACAATTTTCATTTTTGTTCGACAATTCATTCTTTTATAGTACTTCGCTAAACCTTTAAGGGTTCTGAAGATGGCTTAGCCGAAACTGGCCAGTAAACCCTTTGTATGTAATAAATAAATTTAATAAATGTCTCAAATTGTTCAAAACAACGGAAGACGTTTGGAAGGATTTTGAAAAAGTTGTAAACGCCAAATGGGCTAAAATATTCAATGGAGCGTGATATATATATATATGTATATATATATATATATATATATATATATATATATATATATATATATATATATATATATATATATATATATATATATATATATATATATATATATATATATATATATATATTTCTTAATATGTATATTTATTTCTCATTATACAAGCTGAACGGGAAAACAAGCGAAAACGCGAGATCAAGCGGGGAAGGAATCGGGAGCAAGAGAGAAGAACGATAGAAAAACTTTCAAACACCCCGGGCATTGTACACACGATTGCTCTTTGAGATTGATTTTTTTAAATTTTCATAATTTTGTACATTAGACTTTTAATAAAAAAAACAAAAACAAAATAATTTATAAGGCAAAACAACGTTTGCTGAGTCAGCTAGTAGATATATATATATATACTAGCATTCCCGTCGCGGCTTCGCTTGCTTGAAAAAGAGAACACGCTAGCTAGACCTCCTAGCCGCATTTTTTTATGTTTGTGGCTGGCTGAACAAATATTTCGGCTGATATCCGGATTAGCCGAATTTACGCGTAAAATTATTATTCGACTTGAATTTTAAATTATCCGGCTCATGATTCAAATTTGTGGCTGATAATTATTTTAAATTAGGCTAAAAATTTATATAAAATTAAATACTAAAGTTAATAAAGTTCAAAATTTATTACCAATATATAAATTATCAAATTAATAGCAATTGTCATAAAAGTTAATTAAATCTATAATATATCGAATTACAAACTATTACAAACTAAATTATCTATAATATCTAATTATTAACTATTAACATGAGAAAAGAATTGTGATACTTAAATTTATTCCTATTTTAAAGCGTCTGTCAGTAGCGATAATAAGTAAAGCAAAGATATTATAATGAAAATTAGACAACGTAATTGATTTCCGAAAGAAATTCAGGAAATTAAACATTGCACACCAATGTATACATAATAGTTGATTTTGCACTTTTACATTGAAAATTAGTTTTTTATAATGAGTCAAACGTAACTAATACAAAAAAGGTCTTGGTTAAGCTGGCGTTCGGAAATCTTATAGCGGATTTTCGGCGTACCGTTTTCGGCTGGCCGCCGGCTAACCGTAATTTTTTTTCGGCTGATTTACGGCGGCTGTAAAAAGTTCAGTAGCGTACTACACGGGGCGATTTTTTACGGCCTGACTTGGCCCGGCCCATTTCATTAGCCAACATTTCAGACCCGGCACGGCCCATCTAATTTGGGCCTGGCCTGTTTTTACAGGCCTAAAATTTTTATATACTTGCAAAAATTCTTGGCCCGTCCCACCTTGACTTCAAATTTGGCCCATCCGGTCTGAGGACCCAAAATAACGGCCTGGCCCGGTCCGTGCAGAACTCTAATCCATAGACCCGGTCCGGCTTATTTCATAGACAGAACATTTCAGGCCTGGCTTGTTATTTAGACTCGAACTGTCTCGTTTCAGAGTTGCAGTTATTCTACAAAAAATATAACTTTATTCCCCCCCATATTTGAAGTACTAATTTTTAC
Source organism: Erpobdella octoculata (assembly GCA_963978895.1). Taxonomy (NCBI): domain Eukaryota; kingdom Metazoa; phylum Annelida; class Clitellata; order Hirudinida; family Erpobdellidae; genus Erpobdella; species Erpobdella octoculata. The sequence continues at coordinate 25,663,910 of OZ022239.1, forward strand.
ATGTGTAGCACTTACAGTTTTTGAGTAGCAGTTATTCTAAAAAACAAATAACGTTATATTCCACCCCACATTTGAGGTCCTGGAAACCAAATTCTTAAAAAATCGTAAGACACGTATTTTTTTATTTTGTAAGAAGAATCTACATACTAATTTTTAAAACTTCCTCATTTTTGGTTTTCGAGATATGCGCCTTTTTATAAAAAAATTTTGTTTTCTTGTTTCATCCCCTCAGAAGCAGAATTTTCAAAATCCTTTCTTAGTGGGTGGTTACGCTATTAAAGTAATATAAGCTCCAAATTTCACGTTCCAATGATGAGGCGTTTGAGCTCGGCGTTGATTATCAGTCAGTAAGTTAGTCAGGACAGGTTCTTTTATATATATACTAGCAGTGTCCGTTGATTCGCTCGCTTGAAACTAGAGAATTTGAATCCTGCATCCATATACTTGGCTAAAAGTCTCGGCACGTCCTACCTTGACTTCAGGTTTGGCCCGACCCGTCTGAAAACCCTAAAATTACGGGCTGTCCCGGCCAGTGTAGTACTCTAATCCATAGAGCCCTACACAGATTTTTAGACCCGCTCCCGGCTTATTTTCTAGGCAGAATATTCTAGGCCTGGCTTATTAGTTAGACCCGAACTGGCCCGTTCCATAAGCCAAAAAGTCGAGGCCTAGCCCGGTCCGTGGTGAACTGGATTCAGTAAGTTTTAAAGGGAACAAAACCTCAGGGCTTGGAAACTAATTTTTCAACAAAATAATAAAACATGTATCTTATTATTTAAAAAAAACCTACATAATGAATTTTAATGTGCAGTTGGTTACTGTGGATGCGTATTCTCTTTTTCAAGCGAGCAAAGCCGCGACGGGAATGCTAGTCTATATATATAAAACAAGTGAATCAAAAAACAAAGTTTTTTAAAAACACACTTTTATATAATCGATTGTGTAGGCCACATTCTGTTACATAAACAATAAGCATATTAGCATCGACGAAAATATCACAAATAATTATTTTATTAAATTTTGTCCAATCAATCCGAAAATTTGATAGAATGCATTGTTAATCAGTTCGGAGATATGCTTAAATTTTTAATTCTCTAGCTCATCGGGAAGTTATTTTATAATCGATTGTAAAATTTGACGATAGACAAACAGACGGACAGACAGACAGAGAAATCAAGTTAAGTAAAAGTGTGTAATAAAAGAACATGTCCTGACTGATTGACTGACTGACTGAAAATCAACGCCGAGTTGAAACGCCTCATCCTAGGAACGTGAAATTTGTAACTTATATTACTTTTGTTTAGAGAGTAACCGATTTCAATTTTTCGCAGATTTCCGATTTTTCGATTTTTTGTTCAAAAATATGCCGATTCCGTTTTCGGTCCGATTAATCGGCAATCTCTAATGTAAAAAATGTCACATCAACAAAAATGTTTGCCGATTCTTCTGAAAACTATTTTAGTGGGTGCCCAGGACGGTTTTTGCTGTTTTGGCAGCTTTCAATTAGTCTTCTGCTTTTCGTTTCTTGTCATTTTCACAGATTCCAGAATATTTAGAAAAATTGTTTGGGTGTCTTGTTCTCAGATGTGTAATCAATCCACTCGTACCGAAAGTGCGCGCATCACTTACTCCTCGTATTAGTTTTTCATTGCAAACTTTTCCACCTGAGAAATCTCCCCACCACCCTTTATCCATTGCATTCGGACGGAATCATGGCAACCAGATTTGTCATTCGCATTGATTTCAAAAAATTCCAAAATTTTGCTTCTTTGCGCCATTATTAACTCTTTCGAATTATAATAATATTTAAATTAATTATAGTGTACGTAGGCAAGTAGATAAATTTTATATCACAGAATTGGATACAGAAGTGCTTGTTTTGCTTATTTTACAGCAATTGAAGTAACAGCAGGGGCCGTGTTCACCAACCGACGTTTTATTAGCGAGAGGTTAAGCCCTTTACGCATAAAAACAATTTCCTGGTTTAATAACCCACGCTTTCTACTTAGTAGAATCTACTACTAATAAACTTCAAAAAACAAAGTATATGCATAGTGCATCCTCCTGTTCATGTAGTTCTATTATTCTCGACGTTTGACTGTGCAACGTTTCATATGTATATGTATATATATATATATATATATATATATATATATATATATATATATATATATATATATATATATATATATATATATATATATATATATATATATATATACTAAATCTAAAATCAAACGTTTTATTCTCAACCAGTTGCAAGTTTCAGCCATTGCGGCCATCATCAGGGTTATTTTGATTATCTCAATGTTACTAAAAGTTAATACATACAGTAAATAATAATAATTAAAATCGGGACGATGAACGTTAAAATAAACAGAACATAAATAAAAAATAAAAAAAGCAAAGTAAAAATACTTTGAAAAATATATTAATTTAAATCGAGAGATAATAATTTAAATTTAAATTCATTAAGAGTTTCATGAAATGTGAAACAGACAAAGAAGCTTTTTCATCATATCCAATCATTTCCCCTCAAGATCACACACACCATCACAAGACACACACGCCATCAACACTTAACCAGGCTGGTAAATAGAGATCCAGAAATCAATGTCATCTCCTCCGTCTAATTGTAATATTAATGTTATCAGTTAAGTGAGCAAAGATATACGGACCAGTTATCTCCCTTGAAACACATCCACCCTCAACTGACACTCCCGAAAGCCCATTATCCACCTGAGAAATCTCCCCACCACCTTTATCCATTGCATTCGGACGGAATCATGGCAACCAGATAAACAACCATCATTATACACAACATCTGTTCAATCAGCCAGACTTTCACCAGGCAATCCCGACAAGCAACATGTATCTAAGTTTTTAATCCCTGCAACAAGTCATCTGTAGCTGAGGCGCCTTTTTATATCACCATCACTGTTACATATTTCATAGGCTAGGGAGGAAGAAAAACATACATTTTCACAACTATTGGCTGGCTTATCAAACTGATACTAAAGTGGCAAACTTGTAGAAGGATGAATATCTTCGCATTTCGTATATATATATATATATATATATATATATATATATATATATATATATATATATATATATATATATATATATATATATATATATATATATATATATATATATATATATATATATATATATATAAGGACTGCTCACAAGAGACTGAATTGGTCACAGAGATAACTGATGAAGACTGCGAAATCGTTCAATATGAAAATATTGTCAAGATATTTGATAATTTTCATCATCTTCTTGACAATATTAACATTACTACCCGTAGAAGATAATTTGAAAATCTTGTGTACAATGTATTACCGTATCAATTCTTTGGTTGTTGACAGTTTCTAGTTTAACGTTTGTTGCGGCGAGCGTACTTTAAAGGAATAGTTTTACGTACTGATGGCAGGTTTTGCGCTTTTATTATTTTAACTCTCTGTTTTTTAGTAGTTTCGTATTCTAAAAAATTCTTGACTAAATTTGTGAGGGCGTAGCAAATTGTCTTGCAGATAGATTTTAGATTTAACTTTTCGTTCGGTTATAAACATTTCTTGATTTTACTGTATGAATGTTGTATCAAAGAATATTTGTGTATATATATATATATATATATATATATATATATATATATATATATATATATATATATATATATTATTTTGAACGTATTTTGGCGTAATTTGTTCTTTCAGACATGCTCCGTTAAATACGATGGCCCATTTGGCGTTTATCAGTTTGCACAAAATATTTTCAATTAAGCGAAACTTCGAAAACAAACAACTTTTTTAATATCTGCCATTTTATTTTTATCTCTACTTGGACTGACTGCAGTTTCGAAATGAAACTTTTCATCTTCAGAGCCCCAGGTGAACAGCAGAAAAGAGGACAAGTAAATAGTATAAAGAAATCAAACAGAATAATATCCAAATCAAACGACCTGTAATAAGTCAAGAAGTCAAACTCTTACTTAAGAGTTTATGTAATATATACATACTAGCTGACCCAGCAAACGTTGTTTTGCCTTATAAATTATTTTAGTTTTTTTTATTAAAAGTTTAATGTACAAATTATGTCAATTTAAAAAAAACAATATCTAAGAGCAATCGAGTGTACAATTTTTTTTGTCACACCATCTTTAGCCAACACAAACAATCTGGATGGTTTGTCATCGCAAGAACATGCCACGTATAATTGTCTGTGAGAAAAACATGGTGTGCCCAAGTCTAAGCCACAAACAGACATCGTTTGGCCTTGCGACTTATTAATTGTCATTGCGAAAGCCAATCTAATTGTAAATTGAATTCATTTGAATTCAATATGCACTTCTGTAGAAATTAATGGGATCCGTGGCAGCAAAACACTTTTGCCTCAGAACTTGCCATTCAAAATGCAGGCTTCGACAATGTTTTTTATCAATTTTTAATTACTAATCGCGTGCCATTGCACAGCCGCGGTGGGTTCAAATTCCAAAGTAGAATAACCGGAGATCCAACTTTATGTTGTAGATGATGCGGTGACATGCCTGGCAAATCCAATGAGTTTAAAAACTCTGTTAGATAATTTACGGCTTCGCTGGCATCGCAAACTGTATCAATCGATTTGTATGACACCAATTCACCTGGCAACAACTGCTGTATCTTAAAATTTGAATCATTGACATCCACATTTTTTGCTGCAAAATGACTTTTTCTGCCAACAACTCATGATTCAGCACTGTGGCCATGGATGATTGCTTTTTTATGTTGCACATTGCTTAAGTGCTGAATGAGCTGTTCTGCCTCCATCCAATAAAGTTGCTGCAATACCAGACAATGCAACGGCCAAAGCAATGCCATTATTTGATCGTATTTCAGCGAGAATTAGAGAAATGTTTTCCCAGTTCCACCTGGTGCATCCAAAAAAAGAATCCACCTTGTCATTCCAAAACTGCCAGTATAATGCGGCCGTAAATCATTCCTTGTTCATCAGTCATTAGTGGAACATAGCGAGTAACAAACGCTGCCATTTCTGCCATGTTGTTGACCTCAAAATGCAAGAAGATAAACATTTTCAATCTCAGACAGTTAAAGATACTCTCTTATAGGAAACAGTATCAATATAGATCATTGATCAAACTTTATATATATATATATATATATATATATATATATATATATATATATATATATATATATATATATATATATATATATATATATATATATGACTGTCTATCTGTTGCATTTTCCTATAAAAATGGCATATTTGAACCTTTTTGTTTTTCCAAAATAACTTTTTGAATAATTTTAAAAAATATTCTAAATAGCCATTGACCTATCTTCAGATTTACCAAATGTACACAAAAAATTTCATAAAATTCGGTTCAGCCGTTTCGGAGGAGTTCAATTTCAAACACTATAAAACGAGATTTATATATATATATATATATATATATATATATATATATATATATATATATATATATATATATATATATATATATATATATATATATATATATATATATATATATATAATATATATATATATATATATATATATATATATATAAACAACGAACATATTAGCATAGACAATAAATAGTTCGACAAAAATATCACAAATTATTATTTAATTAAATTTTGTCCAATCGATCCGAAAATTTGATAGAATGCATTGTTAATCAGTTCGGAGATATGTTTAAATTTTTAAATCTCTAGCTCATCGGGAAGTGTATAAAAAGAAAGTGTGTAAAAAGAAAAAAAGGAAAAAGCAGTCGATGGGGGAGGGAGAAAAAAAGAGTGGGCAAGGCAAACGTTAAACGCCTTTTCTTCAAAACAAATAAACGAGGGCAAGGGTAAAAAATAAAGGAAGAGAGAGGGAGGGGAAGAAGAGGCAGAGAGATAGGAAACGGGAAAGAGAAAGCAAGAGAAAGAAAATGCGAGAGAGAAAGAGGGAAAAAAGAGAGAAAGAAAGGGAGAAAGAGAAAGAAAGAAAGAGAGAGAGGAAGTGAGAGGAAGAAACAACGGGAGAAAAACCTCTAAAAACCCTGGGCAACGTCGGATAACTCTGCTAGTAATTGATAAATCAGCATTAATAATTTTTATATCTGTTGATATGCTAGAAATTTGCGTAACGCTGTTAGATGTTGCTGAATTCACAAAACTATTACCGGACATTTTCATTAACTTTTATTTACTGATCTGTTTCTCTGAATATTTAGTTTCTTCTTATGATGATAATGAAATCATTGTTATACTATATTTTTTAGCCGTTTGCACTAAGTTTTTTCAAGATAAAATTGTGATTTTATCTTTTTTTTAGTTATAGCCCACTAAACAAAGTGTTTTAAAACAAATACATTTTCATACACGACGGAACCGCCTTATAATGTCTGAAAGTTTACTGCTTTGATCCCGTTTTAGCGAAAATGTAGTTTTTTCTTCGTCGTCAGAATCATCGTCATCTTCATCTCTGATGCTATCATTTTCTTCACTGTCGCTGTTGGAAGCCTCACTATCGGTGTCTGGAATTCGTCTAGCACGACCGCAAAATTTAAAAAAGTAGTCATCTCCGTAATTCTTAGCACCTATGTCATAATCATCTTCAGGGTACTGTGTACTCGAGCTATTTTCGCAATAGAGATCTTCGTCTTCGGCATATTGAGTATCGTTTTCAGCGTGATGGTGATGCTCATCGGCAAGATCAACTCCATTGCTCATTGAGAACTCTATTCCAGAATATCTGTCCGAGTTGATGTAGTAGGTATCGTAAACGCAATTAACGCCAGCCGTGGATTCTTTTCCGCTTGTGGAAATATCAAAATCCATAAGCTGATAATGCGGTAAGGTTGTTGTCAACGGAAGTCTTTGGTCAATGCTGACATTTGTTGGATTTATGTCAGTTACAGCATCATTGTTGTCGCTCCTAATTGAATTGTCAGCAGACTGAAGTTTACTTGAGTCTTTTGAGGCAATGGCTTGAGTTACTAGACTGAAACATTCTTCTTGAACGTTGACAGTTCCCGCAAATTTAATGCTATCTTTTAAGTCACTGACATTCACCGACTGATCGCATTTCAGACGTTTAGCAACATTGGCAAAAGATTCTGTTACGTCATCTTCCCTTTTTCTTTTGACTCTTATAATAGCTGGCATTTTAATGAGATAATTATTCAATAGCTTATATATCAAAGAGGTTTCGAAAGTCAAAAGTAATAATGAGAAAAAAGCGAATCTAATATCATTCCGTAAACGGAAAAAGCATAAATAAAGATTACGTATATAAATATATATATATATATATATATATATATATATATATATATATATATATATATATATATATATATATATATATATATATATATATATATATATATATATATATATATATATATATATATATATATATATATATATATATATATATATATATATATATATATTGCGAATAAACTGTGGAATCAATTTATCTTTCAGACATTCTCCAAGAAATACAACTCGCCATTTGGCAGAAACAACTTTTCGAGCCAAATTCTCGACTTTTCGGCATAAAACTCGCTGTTCGAGACTACAATTAGTCAAAAACTTTTTCGTTAAACTTTTATTGTAAGACCGACGGACCGTTTCAGCAATGTCAGCCATCATCAGGGTCAAAAGTAAAACGAGAAAAGTAAACAAACAGAAAGAACCGAAATTATCAAAGAATTAGCACACTAACAAAAGAGTAAACACTCCACCTGTCAAATCAAAAGAATACGAGGCTCAACAAAAAGAACATGAGTAAAACAAAATTTCATAGTGTTTAAGACCGGAATCATAAACTAATGAAATCACAGAGACTATAACATTTATACTATTGGAATACACCATCAATTTTTGCGCTTTCGCTGTGTTATATTAGAAGAGACCAGAATGTATCTGAGGAAATTCTGGTCTCTTCTAATATAACACAGCGAAAGCGCAAAAATTGATGGTGTATTCCAATAGTATGTATTTGAAATTAAAGTTTGTGTTAAAAACTTGTTTTTTCCTTTGCTTGTTTACGGTTAGCTTATGCCTATGTAGGAGATACCGAGATAATTCCTGCCCAGGATCATAATTTGATCCTGTTCTCTTGTTCCCTTCTTCTTTATCCAGGCTTGAGACTGGCTGCAATTACCGAGGCGAAGTTCAATGTTGAGCTAAGAAATACATTTAGCAGGGAGGGGTGAATGACCTAATCGTCCTTATCATATTGTCTTTAACGTAGGCTGTTTCAATACATTTATTTGAACAAAATTATAAAAAAGATACAACTAAAGTTCCCACAAAAAATTAAAAATTAAAAGTCTAAAACATAAGATAGATTTTTTTCATTCCACAATTTAAATCATTAATTACAGCATCGACGTTAAAATTTTTCTATATCCATTTCATGATGGTAAGAAATTGTCAGTAGATCAATTTGTTGGTCTTCACGTCTGCTTCTGAGGTTAGGTTTCAACTCGTTTCATGCAGTTAAAAATTCAATCGTTTTCACTGAAGTCACTGGCAATGCCAGTACATATATATAGAATAGGTATATCGGCCTGCCTGTCGTTTAAGATGGCTTTTAGCTAGGCAGCCTAGAGTACCAAACCAAAGAACTAAGAGCTACCATAGGCGTATACTTCGGAGGGCAAGCAGCCCCCCCGGACCAAATCTCTCCCCCTCCCGGGAAAAATGTTTGCCCCCCCCCCCCGGGAAAAATTTTTGTCCTCCCTGGGAAAAATTATGAATATACATTTTTAATAATTTATGGATGTGTACATCTTGTAAAGCACAATATAATTTGTTTTTAACATTTATAATTAATATTAATCTGTTATATTAATATCTATCATTTTATTAGACTAATTTAATATCTATTCGACTCATAGGCGTAAACTTCGGGGAGGCAACGGATCAAATTTTGACTCCTTCCTGGGAAAAGTGTCTGCCCACACCTTCCGGGAAAAGTGTCTGCCCTCCCCCGGAAAAATTAGAAATATTGCATTTTTAATAATTTATGGGTGTGTACATCTGTATTATTTCCCTGTTCATGTGCAAGCCGGAGTAAAAAGCTAAATTACAATGAAACAGTCAAGGTTAAATGCTGTTACTTTAATGAGCAGTCATTAAGAAATCGCAAAAAATTGATATTAACATTTTAATCGATGACTTCATTAAAAAAATAACATTTATAGCACTTTTATAAAAATAAAATAAGTTATTGAATAGAATAACATGTCTGCAACTGCAACTACTCTTTCTTAGATTTCATTCAAAGCCATATGGTCAACGATTTTTAATAGATTCATTTGACAGAAAAGTTTCTCCGAGTCTTTGAGTCTTACCCCTTACCCTCCCTCTCCTGGAAAATGGGAACTCTACGCCTAATCTGGTCCTATATATATATATATATATATATATATATATATATATATATATATATATATATATATATATATATATATATATATATATATATATATATATATATATATATATATATATATATATATATATATATATATATATATATATATATATATATATATATATATATATATATATATATATGACAGAAAAGCTGCTCCGAATCTTGTCCCTTGCCCCCTACCCCGGGAAAATGGGAACTCTATGCCCATGAAAGCAACAACCATATAGTAACTAAATCAAATATTTTTTAATGAAAAAAGTAAACTTTTATGTACTAAATAAATGTTTAACTTCATAAAAATTAACACAAATTTTTTTTATTAAACTTCAATTGAAATTAAATTTTATTTGTGGAGTCTCTAGTTCGATGGTCTATTTATATCTATATAAAGTCGCCTGTGTTATCGGTAAATTAGAATTATATATTTTTTATGTCGGATATTGTGTTAAATTGCAGTAAAGCTCATATGTACTAGTTTTAACTGTAAAAAATAGACGCCTTTTTGTTTCTTACGAACCGGAGTGAAACTGGAACAAACAAAGGAAACAAAAATAGATTTTAGGAACCAAACAGAAGACTTTAAATCGTTTTTGGAGGCCATCTTGGCATCCTACTCAAAACTGGCTCATCTTCGATATACCTATTCTATATATATGTGCCATTACAAAGCCAATCACTCTGAGAAACTTACTACGCTCGAGTGTGTTAAAATATCGTGAATAGTTATCAAAGTTAGACCTCTCTCTAAAAATTGTAAAAAAAACCTCTGTTGTCGTAGACAATTGTGAGCATGGGCGTATCCAGCTCTCAGTGGAAGAGGGGCAACTTTTTTGAATTTTTTTCCTAAGTTTATCTATATATAAAAATAAATGTTTGTGAATCTGTTTGTGAGTCTGTTTGTCCTTTATAGAAATCTGAACTATGGAGCGATCTTGATGAAATTTGGCAAGGAGGTAGTTCTCATACAGGGAAAGAAAGTTAAGAAGGTACTCCCTATTGCGATCCCCCGGCTCAGGGGGGCCACAAAAAACTTCAGGCCAAAAGTGCCTATACACGCAATCCTTTTCGGTCGTTTTCCTGTTGCCGGTCGCTTTCCCGCTCCCGGTCGCTTTCCCGTTCCCGGTCGCTGTTCCGTTCCCGCTCACGTTTGCTCTCCCATTCCCGCTTGCTTTTCCGTTCCCGCTCGCTGTCCGTTCCGGGTAGCTTTTCTGTTTCTATAATAGACAAACATTCATCTATATATATAAAAATGAATGTTTGTATGTATATATGTATATATGTTAATGGCGTTTATGCATTGCTACACCATTCATCCGATCGTAATAAAATTTTCACACAACCTTGAGAGTCAAGGGGAATCAAATATAAAAAAAAATTTTGAAATCCGTCACAAAATGAGCGGAGCGGGTGAGCGAGCGGGAACTATATATATATATATATATATATATATATATATATATATATATATATATATATATATATATATATATATATATATATATATATATATATATATATATATATATATATATATATATATATATATATATATATATATATATATATATATATATATATATATATATATATGTTTATATATATATATATATATATATATATATATATATATATATACATATCTACACATATATATATATATATATATATATATATATATATATATATATATATATATATATACTAGCGGGGTTACCCGGCGTTGCCCGGGGTTTTTAGAGGTTTTTCTAATGTTTGTCTCTCTCGCTCCCGTTCCCTTCTCCACTTTCCCGTTTTCGTAGCGTTCCCGGTCGCTTTTCCGCTTTCGGTCGTTTTCCAGCTCCCGGTCGCTTTCCCGCTCAGAGGTTTTGTTATCGATTTTCTCTCTTGCTCGCGTTTCCTTCCAAGCTTGCTCTCCCGATTCCAGTCGCTTTCCGCGTTCCCGGTCGTTTTCCGCGTTCCCGGTCGCTTTCCGCGTGCCTGGTCGCTTTCCCGTTCCCGGTCGCTTTCCCGTTCCCGGTCGCTTTCCCGTTCCCGGTCGCTTACCCGTTCCCGGTCGCTTTCCCGTTCCCGGTCGCTTTCCCGTTCCCGCTCACGCTTGCTCTCCCGTTCCCGGTCATGCTTGCTCTCCCATTCCCGGTCATGGTTGCTCTCCCGTTCCCGGTCATGCTTGCTCTCCCATTCCCGGTCATGGTTGCTCTCCCGTTCCCGTTCCCGTTCCCGTTCACGCTCATTTTCTCTTTTACATTCTTTCATAACTTCTGTTAGCCTATAAAACGTAAAATAGATTTGCTAAGACTATATATATATATATATGAATGTTTGTGGGTTAGTTTGTCTATTATAGAAACGGTAAAGCGACCCGGAACGGACAGCGAGCGGGAACGGAAAAGCAAGCGTGAGCGGGAATGGGAGAGCAAACGTCTTAGCAAATAGTCTTAGCAAATCTATTTTACGTTTTATAGGCTAACAGAAGTTATGAAAGAATGGAAAAGAGAAAATGAGCGTGAACGGGAACGGGAACGGGAGAGCAACCGTGACCGGGAATGGGAGAGCAAGCATGACTGGGAACGGGAGAGCAAGCGTGAGCGGGAACGGGAAATCGACCGGGAACGGGAAAGCGACCGGGAACGGGAAAGCGACCGGGAACGCGGAAAGCGACCGGGAACGCGGAAAGCGACTAGAATCGGGAGAGCAAGCTTGGAAGGAAAAGCGAGCAAGAGAGAAAATCGATAACAAAACTTCTGAGCGGGAAAGCGACCGGGAGCTGGAAAACGACCGAGAGCGGAAAAGCGACCGGGAACGCGACGAAAACGGGAAAGTGGAGAAGGAAACGGGAGCGAGAGAGACAAACATTAGAAAAACCTCTAAAAACCCCGGGCAACGCCGGGTAACCCCGCTAGTATATATATAAACCTTGAAACGGCTGAATCGATTTTTATGAAATTTTTGAGTTGAGCACATTGTAAGATGAAGATGGTTCATCTTATGTATTTGCGTGATATTTGTTTATTATTTTATTATGTGTGCATTTTATAATGATTGGATATGTTGAAACAATAGTCATTTGTGTATGTATGTATGTGTATATGTATGTATATATGTATATATGTATGTATATATATGTATATATGTATATTTGTGCTCTTGTGACATTGTGTGTGCGTATAATTTTTTTTATCATTAATATATATATATATATATATATATATATATATATATATATATATATATATATATATGTTTGAATGTATATATATATATATATATATATATATATATATGAATGCGTGTATGTATATGTATATATGTGTATGTATGTATATGTATGTATGTATGTATGTATATATATATATATATAATTGTTATTTGTCTGAATATATATATATATGTATGGAATGTATGAGTATATGTATATGTATGTATATATGTGTATGTATGTGTATTTATATATATGTATATATATATACAGTGTTGGGTAAAATCATTTTTCAAATGATTTGAAATCAAAATCAAAATCGTCAAGAAAAATATGATTTCAAATCAAAATCAAAATCATTAATTACAAAATGATTTAAAAACAAAATCACTTTTAAAAATGATTTCAAATCATCAAATCAAAATCTTTTTTTTATAAATTATTATTACACGGTATGGTTTAATTTAACATAATTTTGTCTATAAAATTATGTTTTAACACAATTTGATCTAAAATCACTTAAACAATGAAATGTGACTAAAGTTTATTCATCTTCAAAAGCAACAATTTCTCAAATATTGAATTAAAACTATTTCTTCTGTGAGTTTCAATTAAACCGGCGAAACTGAAGAGTCTTTCGACAGGAGCTGACGAAGGCAGTGTTGTATTATATCGTATGAACACTTTTTAATCGATTCATATGAACTAAAAATGGCAAAAGTACTGAGTGTCAACATCCGATAAATTGTTCATCATTTTTATCTTAATGTTGTAGACATTGTTAGAGGTACCGATGGTCTGTGAAGAACACTGGTCATCATAGTAGCCGTAGTCATTATCAATTCGTTCCATACTTTGACTTTTGAGTCCATCAGCAGTAGCTGACACAGATATGACGCTCATCCATTAAATATTAAAATCAACAACATTCAACTGCATTTGAGTTTTCGGTATATTAAGATAGCAACGTATTTGATTTAATAATTGTTCGGTAGGAAAGTACGGTTTTACCGTATCTATTATAGTATAATTATGGCACGTTACCTTCAAATGACGAAGAAAATTTTGATCCTGAAATTGACTTAGCGCAATTTAACACACTTAGCTACCACTCTGTCACCTTTCCCGCTAGTTATTTAAAAAAATTACCATCAAGTAAGGAAGGGAAATTACACATTCTTACGCAATTCAAATCGCAATCTATACTATCTGCCATGTTGTTAAAAACTATTTGTATAAGTTACCGCTCAAAGCAGCATAGGAAAAATATGTTATGATTTTGATTTTCGAATATTAAAATAAAATCGAAAATCGTCAAAAAATGATTTCAAATCAAAATCATAATTAAACTTTGCAAAATGATTTCAAATCAAAAATCAATATTTTGATTTGAAATCGTGATTTCAAATCATTTGATTTCAAATCCTACCCAACACTGTATATATATACGCTATATATATATATATATATATATATATATATATATATATATATATATATATATATATATATATATATATATATATATATATATATATATATATATATATATATATATAATTGTTATTGGTCTTTTTCCTATTAGGGGTCTTCATTAAATGTTTAAAAAACACCATCGTATTGGATTCGCGGACAAACAGACAAGATTATGACCCAAACTTCGCCTTGTTTTTGCAAGCCAGTCCCAAGCCTGGAGAAAGGAGGAGGGGAAAATTAAAAGGATCAAATTATGATCCATGACAGGAAGTACTTAAGTGCTTCCAACAAACAGCCATTACAGTCTTAAAACACCTGGTGTAAAGGACTATAAAATAATGAAAAAAAAATTGACCTAATATAAACGTAAAAAAGAATTTATAAGCAAAAGTTCGCGAGGATTAGTAGCAATTTTTTTAGGACAGTTTCAATTATTAGATCTTTGTTATCTATAACCTACTGACAGTGATAGCTTAATGACAATGAAATAGCAACAATAAAATATTACCGATATTTGTATTTGTTGTTTCAAAATTTTCAAAACAATTTAGCTTTGAAAGAGGAGCACCTGCTCTCTTACTCTCCTGGATATGCCCTTTGTTGTGAGAGAATCAACATTGCATCTGTATCGATACTAGCCTACTAGTAGGGTAGGTATAGTTCTAAGGCTGGGCCCGATTAATCGGCGCACGCATAATCGGGCCGATTATTGCCGTAATCGGCATAATCGGCAAGGAAAAAAATAATCGGTGCCGATTAAACTTTTTCTGAAAAACTACACACTTACAATTTGTTCGTATATTATCTAGTGAAAGTACGACAACAGACAACACCGTGCAGTGAATGAAAGTTGAAATAATAGAAATAAAAATGACATCAAAGGAAACGTCGGCGTTCTTCAGTCATATGCGAATGAAAGTAAAGTATTGATTGAAAGAAAATTAAATTGATGAAAGAATATAAAAATGACATCAAAGAGTTGGGCGGCATGTTTTGAAAATTAACTGGTTTAAAAATTAAATTATCAAGAAGAATTTAAATTTTTAATTCTCTTTGATCTTGCCGATATTTTAGTGTTGGCGGGACAACCACTAACCATTATCACGGGAGCGAGCGCATGCAAGCAGCAAAACACGCGCTTGTATTATGGCGGTATTCACTTGAGAAATAGTAATTATAAAATAATCGGCATCATAATCGGTATCGGCAATTTTAATAATCGGCTATACTCGGTATCGGCATAATCGGCAAAAAGTCATATTGGAACAGTCTTATATAGTTCCGCAAGTTCGTTGATTATATTTTTGTACAAAATTAGCTGAACTTTGGACCATTACTAATGCATAATTTAATACTCCACTGCTATTTGTTTAGAAATTAATTTTTTGCATAAGACGAAGCAGTATTGCTCGTGACACAAATTTTGTCTATCTATACATATACAAATATAGACTACATACAGATATAAAGTACGTAAGTAGGTACGTACGTACGTAGGTATAACCATCGCTAGAGGTCAGATGACAACCATTTTAATTACCAGCACAAAATAAACTTAACACTACTTTGTGAACGGTCGATTTAAATTATTTTTTGAGTAAAATATAAACATTAATTCCTTGCGCTATTTTAAACAGTTAAAAACAAGACGCCGCTCATATGGTCTGCGCTATGGCTGCTAGTTAAATTACGTATCTTCGCTAGATGACCTGATGAATTGTTTTATTGCAATATTTTACCATGAAGTATAGAGGAGGAGAGCACTCGTCCTATATAAAAACATAGATTTCGTAAAACAGTCAGTGAAGATAGTCGCTTGGCGGCGCTAAAATCAGTGGTGGGCCTAAGCTTTTATTATTTTGATTGCGTTTCAGCTGTGAAGTGAACAGTTTGTCGACGATCGTGAGCTTTTTAGGGGATTAACTGTCAACATTTTAGGTAATTATTACTTCTGTTGATGTGATAACATATTTGTCGTCCGTTTTAGTTATTTTTCTAATTATTTTGGTTATTTAAAGCCGTAAACATGGTCAAATGCTGGGTAGTTGGATGTACTAGTAGATATGGCAACAAGGAAAAACGATACAGGATTGTTTAGAAGTATGTTCGCCGTTTTCATTCATACATAAAATATGTTCTTCATTAATGATCTCTGTTTTACAGCAATATTTTGGCATCGTCCAGACTTCCGGAGGTGACAGTGACAGCCCTACTTTGATGTCATTTCTCCAGCTACCAAACTCGTCATGTGTTGTGAGGTAGCAATGTTGATAATGAAAAAATGCCTGAGCTTCTGGCATTATATAAAAAATATGCTGAAAACAGAGAAAAATGAAATGGTAAAGAAGCGAGATGAAGCCAAAGAAGAAATGATAAAAATATTGAGAGGTCTCAAAATAGCCATGGAAGATGACGACAAAGATTATTGCAGTGAATCTTTTGTACTTAATGCAATCATCTACCACATGAAGGCGTACATGGTGAGGAAGATGCGGATCGCATTCCGCATCAACCCGTCATAATCATAGCAGCTCGGAGTGCGTTGCATCATTAGACGTCGACCCAAAGTTGCTCTTTCAATTTTACTGCCAATTATCTCACTGATCTAAAGAACAAAGGAGGACTTATATTTGCTTCTACCAGCATGTTTAGATTAATTAAATAGGTTGATGAGAACGTTATACAATAAGCGGTTCACGAAACGAGTTTTTCGTGAACGATGCTTTCCAGAATGTCCTGTACTTGATTACAGCTGAAGAATTGCCTCCGGTTGGCTGCAACGAACACCGCATCACTTTCACTAGAAATATCATTTATGATTATTTGTTAAACTGCTTTACACAACTAAGTAACCTTAAAAATCAAGAGATGTGTGAGGGAAAAAAGAAAAAAACAAGGTGTTTGCCAAAATGTCAAAAATGTAAAGAGATAGTTTATTGTATACTGTAAATTTTTATATTATATTTTAAATAAATAAATGAAAATGTTAATAAATGCTTTGTTATTTTCTGATTATTGTACAATGCTACGTTCTTGTCAAAATAAAGTATTTTCAATGTAATAATGAGATTTTGATCAGCTATACAATATGCATCCTTTGTCAAGTAGGGCCGCTAGTGCTTTTAGCGCCACCAAGCGAGAATCTTCATGATGGTTTCACAAAACTCACGGGAGAGTGCTCTCCTCCTTTATATTCCATGATTTTACCTAAGTTTAATGCGGATTTTAAGATAAAATATCCAGACTGCGGATATTATGAAAATACTCGCAGGATATTAGAACAGTCACATAATAAAGTTTTTTTTAAAGTTAATTACAATTAAAACTTTCTATCAAAAGTTTAATTATTCACTTGCAGGTAACAGAATTGCCTCTCTATCAGTATAGTATACCTACCTACCTATCATGAACGAAACAGCACGCAGTGCATTATCCTAAGTTTACACTCATTATTATACACTACGCCAATAGGAATGTCATTCTAGCTTTCACATTTGCTTAGGCCTATATTGAGCCTCCTTACTGAATTAATTAATGATATGTGTGTACCTTCATTTTCATTTGAGGTTGAGTGTGCGACTGCTAGGTGTGTTTGAAACAGATTTTACGTAGATTTATGCTTTATTACTTTTGTCGCTCCTAATAACATAAGGATTTATTAAATAAAGAGCTGTGTTTTGTTTATCGATTCAACATTCACATGCAACTCCCTCTTGGCAAGATGTTAATATAGTTATTTGGTGAATTTTACGAAATATTTCTTATGCAAATCTTGTTATTTGTTATAAGAGCCGTTCTTAGGTATTTAATATTATTCCATATAACTCTGCATATTTTATTCTAAAGACAGAATCATGCACTTAAGGTTGGGGTAATTTCAATTTGTAACAGTGAAATTGAAAATGTCATGAAAAGCGTAATGTTATTTTCAACTCTGTGCGAAGTTATCTTGTGATTGTTCGGTTTCTTTTAGCAGACGCATGTGAGATTTTTAAATTGTTATTCTTTCCAAAATTAAACAATGTTGAGAAATCAAGCTAGCGGAGCTTGTAGCTCACTCAGTGCCTGTTTTATTTACATTTAACTTTATTGGATTTGTACAAGAAACGATCGGCTCTAGTCTAGTTTATCAGCAGGGAAAGTTGTTGTATTTAGTTAGTAAGGCTTCAGTCAGTGTAATTAGATTTTAGATCGATCCTTCCTTCATATATTTGTAAGTGAATCAACTTTTACATTTCAATGAATAGTTCCTTTATTTTTGTAATTATACCGCAAGTTGGAGTGTGCATAATCGAGATAATGAGTTAGTCATCAGACTCTAGTCTAGTCACGACTGACTAGTACTAGTGATACTACTAGTAACTAGTCACAAGCATTAGTCACTATATAAGTAGTATATGTATGTATATAGTCACTAAGTCACTACTAGGATCACTTCACTAGTAACTAGAAATACATTTGTAATAAGCATATTAGTATATTGTATTATACCAATAAGTATGTATGATTTTGCATTGATTCATTCTCATTCTTCATGCTCACCGGTTCTGCTGAGATTATTTTATGTTTCTAGAATTCTCATTGTAACTCTAATAGAAATAGAAAGGTCACACACCATATGTAGAACATATGTAGTAGTGGATTGTGTGATGCTTTGATTATGGATTTAAGGAATTAACCCACAACTTGTAATGTACTGTGGGCTTAAAACTACTTTTCTTGTTGTATATATATATATATATATATATATATAT
Organism: Erpobdella octoculata; assembly: GCA_963978895.1. NCBI lineage: Eukaryota > Metazoa > Annelida > Clitellata > Hirudinida > Erpobdellidae > Erpobdella > Erpobdella octoculata. The sequence continues at coordinate 25,682,792 of OZ022239.1, forward strand.
ATATATATATATATATATATATATATATATATAAATAAAATTAAACAGTGTATTACTTGTAGATGTTCACGTGGAGAATGACTACATGCTAGCTAAAGTTTATAAGTGTACAGCATTCGTTTTTAAATTCTTCCAGCTTCTCTCCAGTATGTTTTAAGGAAGATGAAACCAGTCACAGTAAATGTTTTAGGTGGGTGACATGTTTTTTATCAGTTATGAAAAACTTGAGTTTGAACTGTAATTAACTCTGCTTATATATGTAATTATTAAAAATAAAATTTTTGAAATTAAAAAAGAACTATTTATTTGCTTTCAGTGTATTGTGCCAAAGGATTGAAGTCAAAGACAGGTTTTTATTAAGTTTTATTTTTCCATAAAAGACACGAACACATTTAAATGTTGGTGTATGAATTACTATATTAATCAATCAATGTATCACTCATATTAGCATTGTTAACATGGTTTTAACAGTTTAGAAATTAAATTGTACACACTTCCAAGTTTAATCAGGTTTCATTTCTAAATTATGTCAGGGAAACATAAATTCTGCGTTCATGTCAAAGTTGGTAAGAGCAAGCAGAAGACTAATATATCAGAGGATCTGTTTGGAAATCCATCCTTCAACAAGGAATTTATCTTGTAAGAATTTTTTATTTTTTAGAATGCTTAATAGCTCCATAACATTCCTTGTTTAACAGCTATTTTCATGAGTCACTGCCTACACTGTTTTCATGCAAATTGTCTTGGCCACTGTCAACATCAACATCATCATCATCATTGTCATCACCACTATCATCACCACCATCTCATTATCATTATCATCATCATCACATCATCATCATCATCATCATCATTATACACCATGTACAATCATATTTTTGTTGTTGTTTCATTCCTTCAATGTAGGCTTATGTACTTGTATGCCTGATACTGGCTAGGTTTTCTGCTTCTCTTAATTAGTTATTCTGATTATGTGTATTTAATAAGCCATTCAAAGTCTTTGGGTTCCTCTCAAGTGTTTATATTTTTAAAAATAGTATTAATAGATCATTACCAGAATTATTTTAGTTTCTATATGTTAAATTTAATTTTTTCAGCTCAACCGACAGTCTGAACAGAGAACTGAAGCTGAAAGTAACGGAAAAAAACGACAAAGATGTTCTTGGACAGGTCGTTGTTCAACTGACTGATCTCTGTCAGGAAAAGACTCTCAACCCCGAAAAGGTTCCACTGAGGGTGCACAAAAAATGTCCCACCCCGGTCGGGGAGCTCGTTTTCGACGCCTGGGTCACCGGGCCTTTGCTCTCCCAAATGGACCTCGCGAAAAATTCAACGTCGATAGAAAGTTTAAAATCTCTTGGTTCTCTTCCGAACGGATTGAAAACGTTGAAAGAAAAACTTCATTCCTCCGTCCTCAAACTTCAACAATCGTCGAAAGGAGACAAAAACGCTGACGTCAAGAACAGTCACCTTTCCATTTTCGGCGGCAATGGAAAAAGCAAAAAGAAGCTGTTTAGTCTTAAGTCCAGGAGTTCTGTTTCGTGTCAAGATCTGTCTGGAAATTCAAAAGACCTTAAACTTACTGAAAGTATTATAGAGGATCCTTTTCATAGGAATGAACTTCTCGAAGAGAGTGATGCGGGCATCGAAAAGTTCCAGAGAGATTCTTTTTCATCTCTTACTGAATCACTCCCACCTGAGGTTACAGGTCTTTCTCCGAAAACCGGCGACTCAAGAGGAGGAACCCTTTTGACCATTAGAGGAACGAATCTAGGACATAGCCAAGGGGATGTCCTTCATGTGTACGTGTGCGGCATTGATGTCATCGAAAGTCTGAATTACGTATCTTCTTCTAAGCTTATTTGTACGACCAGGCCGTGTATTCCATGCAGTGGTAATGTTGTGGTTGAAACGAGATCGGGTGGGCTTGGTTCGTCGACAATTGAGTTCTCCTTCATAGACTTTAATCGTTCAAGTTTTGCGAGCAAATTGGAATTTCCCGAAATGGTTGGTAACGAAACCAAAATCGATTCACCTGAACTGAACAGTAATACGTCTTTGAAAAGCCTTGATATTAATAACCCTAATTTGAACCAATCCCTATTTACTAGTCCTAAAGAATACACAACCAAATCTCTATACGATGAGTCCAAGCAGCCAGTTCCTCATCCTCGCAGCAATTCTAGGGCCAAGGATCTC